>CM064516.1:2860657-3032557 GCA_032716605.1 Paralithodes platypus
GGATTTTGAACAGTAATTCAATAAGCAAAAACACTGGCAATTAAATACTATTAAAGGTTTAAATTGGCATAAGAATAATTAAAAGAATATGCAATAGTAAATGGCAAACATTAAAAAGAAGTACTCCGCAAATGCAACGGCAATAGCCTACTCGGATTGTGCTCGTGGGCCACTAATCACTAAAGTAGCCAAGCTTGCAACACATGAAATCAATAGTGCATAAACAATATCATACATAAGGAAAGCTTCAATACTATTCTGTATCTACTAATCGAGTAAAGTCTAGCTGGGGTACTGTGGGCAAAAGGTAGCAGTGACTGAGCAAAAACGGCTTGTAGCCTAGCGAAGTCCTCACGACTGTTTAAAGTATTACATTAAAACTAACAAGTGCACTTTGAGAAATCCAGATCCCTTGTATCTGGTTTTCTCCCGGCTCCTTGACAAAGTAAAAACAAACTGTTAATAAAATACAGGGTGGTTAGGCTCTTGCCCTCACGCACTGTAAATTATTAACTCAACACAGTCAGCCGCGAAGACAACCTAGGCTTCACTGAACCGAAACGAGTATGCAGGTTTATCGCTTAACCACTGCATCAAACAACAACTCGTAACACAGAAAAGCCTTACCCCAGTCTAGCATTACCTAGACTAGCAGAAAACAGGAATAATAATAATAACACACAGGGAAATGCATATACAAGTGCAACAAACATAAATCAATCCTATTCTAAGTCAACCCTTCCAAAATAGGCTATCTAATAGGCAAGTATCTCGTGAGAACTCAAGCGATAATACGTTGGCTGACTAACTCTGCACCAACGGGACCATGGAAGTTAAACAGGGGGGAAAAGAGGAAATAAGAATGTAAGGTAGTAGAGAAAGTTCCCATCAGTCAGAAGAATATAAATAGTTAGCAAGGGAAATGAGAAGTCGCTCTCCCTAATGAGTTCTGATGAAAAAATGGCTAGACTTCCCTTTTATACCCGGCCCTCTAGTGAGCCCAACGTGAACTACTAAGGACCGCCCACTGACAACCATTACGTAATTTCTCTCTCTCCTCTGGGATACACAAAGGCTCCCCCTAGCACTGAGGGAGGGAGGAATGCGAGTGAGTTAGGCCTACCTCCTGCCTGGCGTACCCACTGACCCCTAACTGTGGCTGTTTCTCTTCCCATCATTACAAATAAGTTTTACACACAATACTTATAACTAATGATATAAACTAGAACTCGTTGACTCAGATGAAAACAAAATACATATTCATAATACTTACAGTATAACGGCTCACATGAAGTAAGTTAGGAAACTCTACATAGACTACAGCCAAAGTTCCTGCCCTGACGATCCTAGCGAGAGTGGGGCATGACTAGGCGTTCTGTACAGCATGCTCACACGTGGACATGCGTCACAGAGTCTTCCAGTCATTGGGTGCACTCCCCTTCTCCCATGCTAGTTTGCACATTTTCCATACCCCTTCGATCACTATCTCACCAACATAACTCAACATTTCCCCACACACTCAATCTGTTCCTGGTGCTTTCCCCAATTTCACTCTTGGCATGGCTTCCCACACTTCTGACCTCCTGATCACCACCTCCTCCTCCCCTACTTCTCTTCTTCTCCCTCCCATACCATATCCAACTATGTTTGCTGGCTCTTCATTCCTTACATTTAGCAACTCATTGAAGTACTCCCTCCATCTTTCGACTCTCTCTTGCTTCTCGGCTAGCGTTCTCCCATTCTTATCTTTCACACCCTTACTGTTTCCCTTGCTACCTTTCCTAACTTTCTTTACTTCTGGTGATGGGCTGGTCTATCAGAGTGAGAGTTGAGCGTTCTCTGCCATACCCATTATCTAGATCTCAAGTGACGGCGTCCCTTCCGTGGATTGACCTCCCAATCTACCAAGATTGGAAGCCAAAGGGTCACATTTTTCCCTTGCCCTTCAACTTTCTCTTCATAATTGCTGAGGGGCACAGGCCCTTGGGTGGGGCTTTGATTTCCCGGGCATTTCCGCACCCTCCTCAGCTCCCAGCCCTTAACCTGACAAGCGCGATATAGACCTAGGGGCTAGGGTAGTTATTTGTGCATTACTAGCCTTGGATTCTGAAAGAATTCGTTATATTTACAATATAGAGCATTATTTGTTTTCGGTATGCTTTTATTTTACATATATGATGTATATATGAACTTTCAAGAGTGCTAAAATAAGTTGGAAAAGCATTTGGATGGTGAAAAACGAAGATATTGGCCACCCGGTCATAATCTCAGGCGAGAGAGAGCCACAGGCAACCCTCCCCTCTCCCTGTCTGTGAGTCAACTGAGGCGAGCGGGGCGGTGTGTGCCGGTGTCTGGGTGTTTGTTACATAACGATCTTTTATGCAACCCACTTGTGCTACATTATCGCGGGAGAGAAAAATAACCGATAAATGATGAAAATAAGAGGAAAAATAGGTGATAATTGAGGAGGGGGGGGGGAGGGAGGAATAAGGTGGGGAAGGAGGGGAGGGGTGGGGGTGAGAAACACATGGATGAGTACTAGAGGGGAATTATCTCACCTAGAGACAAATTCCTTTGTTTTGATAGGCCCTTTTTTTGGGGGGGAAGGCTTTTTTTATGGTCTTGCTTCCGTGAGGCCTATCGCGTTCCCTATAGGAAGCCTTCCGTGAGGCCTATCGCGCTTGCCGGTTTAAACACCTTGCTCATCTCCTCCACTTCCATAACTTCCAGGTCGAACCCACCTAGTCGTCTTTCTACTGCTCGCCTGCACTCTTCCCTGATTTCCTCCTCCTGTAACCTCTCCACCGTCCTCACCATTCCACTTTCCTCTTGCCTCCCTCCAGCTCTCCTCACCCACTTCTTTTGTATCCTAACCTTAGCTACTACTACATAATGATCAGACAGACCCCCTCCAATACCCCTATACACCCTAGCAATCATTGCCGATTAAAAAAATTCCCACTATATATGATGATGCGAGGCATTTATCGGGTTTCTTCCCCCGAAAAAGTACAGGGGGGACGGGTTATTGATCGGAATGTAATGAAACTCTACCTAACAAGAAAGAAATCGGTTTATGGTAAATTCACAATGGCTGAAATACAACGACAGTACCAATTAAGTCAGGAGGAGAACAAAAATAAACAAAACAATTAAATTTGGTGTTGGAACCCAGCAAACCAAACACAAATATTAGTATTTAATGGGGTAGCGGGCAAATTGTTTGAGGTAAGGTTGGAATTTGAATGCAATAACACTTTTCACCTCTCCGACCCTATTTCAATTAATTATTTGTACATTTTGCCAAACAAGAATAATAAAAATTATAATAAAATTGTACTACACGATTCTTTTATATAGGAAACCACATCCTATCCAGTATTTCACTTGCCGGAGTTGAAGTCTCTATTGACAATGTTCCTTAATATAAGTATTATGGACAAGCCAGTTGCAAGATGATGTTTCCTACAGGATTATCCTATCCATAAAACAGGCAGAAATAGAGCAAGCTTTACCAAAATTTGCAATGGGATTAGAATTTGATTCTGATATCAAATACGCATTCAAAAAATGGATAGCTCAAATATTTTAAGGACTATGCCCAAATCAAGCAAAACTATCCCGTCTGTACTCCTTACGGACTGACCTGAGCCAGGTAATATTCCCTTAACATTTCTAACATTGGCTCCTCGAATATTTTAATGACACTCCTCAAATATTTTAATGACAATGCCCAAAGCAAGCAAAACTATCCCGTCTGTACTGCATATTTTGTTATATCCTTTTTGGGGGTTATATATATATTGGTTGTTTGCTATGTAGTCACCTATATCCTCCACTTTCTTAACTTTAGGATCAAGTGACCTAAAATTAATGGGAGTAACTGGTACTGTGATGCTTCGTATAATTCGTCGTATAGCTAGGTCATGCTTCGTATAATGTAAATCGTAAAATACAATTGAATTTTTCATGCTTTTCTTTTATTTGTCCTAGTTTTTACAATTGTATCGACAAATTTAGCTTTCTCGAAAAAAGATTGCTTGTAATTTTTCAACGATATCTTTCACCAACAAAAATTTAGAAAAAAAGGTTCACCACCAACTCAAATGCCACCAACTCACGTTGGACAGCAGAAGATTGCCTAAAGATGTGTGTTAAAATCATGACAGGGACCCGTACAGCGGCGACGCCGCAGCAGCCCGGCCAGGTAGTCTCTAAGAGAGACAGACAGACATAGACAGACACAGTGTGTGTGTGTGTGAGTGAGAGAGAGAGAGAGAATACTCTCTCTCTCTCTCTCACGGGGGAGGTAAATTTTCCTGTGAGACGCCCTCGAACATTTCCTCAGCCGTCATCGAGAAATAATGGGGAGTCACTCTTCGAATAAATTAGCTTTCTCGACTAAAGATTGTTTGCAATTTTTCCACGAAATTTTTCACACACACACAAATTTAGACCCTCCCGAAGAGAAAAGGTTCACCGCCAACTCAAGTCGTATAGCAGAATTTATTTTTGGTGAGTCGTCTGACTGGGGTGGTCGGAGCTCTCGGATCGAAGTATTTCCGATCGCTCCCAATTCCACCAACTCACGTTGGACAGCAGAAGATCGCCTAAAGATTTGTGAGGTAAAATCACGACAGGGACCCACAAAAATGTTAGCACTGGTAAACTAAATTAATGAAATCAACAAATACATGTGGCAGTCCAGGTATTCGAACCTAGGATGCTCACACCGAAATTCAGTGCATCTATCCATTGGGCAGCACAATTAGTGTCCATAAATTATCTGGTAACAGTGATGGTGTGGGGGTGGTAGGTGAAGGTATGGGGTGGAAGGAGGGTACAGGAGTGAGAGGGGGAACTAGCGGCGAGGTGGTAGCAGGTGGGGGTGGAGGGAAGTGGTTGGCCAAATACTTTACTGTGAAAGAATAATACATTTTGTGTTTTGATCATTATGTGGAATCGTGAATGCGTAATATTGGAGTCGTGAGGTGTGTGTAACATAATAAACGCGCTACAGGCTGCTAACCTGCTATTGCTCTCTCTCTCCATATACAATATATATGTGACATATAGGCATTCAAATATATGATATCTTATATCTATAATGTAGTACTACTTTATTTGTGTTCTCTGCTTAGAGCGCCTACTGAGTTGTGATATCGGGAATTTGGTATTGTTCAAACATGGGAGCGTCAGAAACGACTGAACTACCTGTTGGTTATCTAACAAGGGGAAATATAGTAATTGTTAATATTTGTCAGTTGGTGAGTCAGTCAAACTTCAAATATTATAGTTAGTGTTTCAGCATAATGGTGAGTGTATAGGTCATAGTAGTAACGAAAGTATGCAATGCATATATGGTGTATATAATACGGTATCAATAACACACCAATTAAAGTGTTTTCCAAGTGTACCGGAGGTGTTACCAGTGTTGGCATTGTCACGGGTATATAATCTCTTTTCATTATACACGTCCATAAAAATTTAAACAATATTTCTTAATATATTTAGTTACAAACCGACTTTACAATAGCATTATTGGTAACTCTAGATTTTATACATCCGTATTAACCAATAAAGAGGGTAATCTTATTCTTGCTAAATAATTGACTCACACAAAACCTGTAGAGCGAGACTGATATAAAAGCATGGTAATTTTATAGTTAGTAGATCATTTTGCTATGTGAGTTAGTGAGACAAAAGGCAGAACTGCCTGTGACGACTGCCTTCCCATAGTTGAAAGAGTGACGGAGCCAAAATCAAGGAATGTTCGAGCCAAAATGCCTGGATACACAGAGTTTAAAGTAATTGCAGTCATAGGATGAGGGGAAAATTGATTCAGGGTAGAGCGTTCCAGAGCTCAGCTGTTGAATAGGGGAAAGATTGGGAATATCGTTTCACTCTTGGGTTGGAGAGTTGCAAAGAGTAGGGTGGGATTGTGTTGGAAGACGGGTTCTACGTACTCTTCGTAGAGGAGGTGGTATACATTGAAAGAGGCTTAGGAACACTGATTATTGTAATATCGGTAGAATAGCGAGATAGATGCAACTTTGCGACGAAGAGAGAGAGATCGCAGAGAGTCAGGGAGTGGACAGAGTTAATGAGACGAAAGGTTTTCTTTTCTACTTTGTCAAGAAATGCTGTGTGAGAGGATCTTCCCCACACATGTGAACAACACTCAATACATGGACGCACTGTGCCTCTGTACAGAGCAAGAAATTGTGCCGGGGTAAAGAACCCCCGGAGACGATTGAGCATACCCAGCTTCTGGAAAGCTGTTTTAGCAAGGGTGGTAATATGATCCTTCCAAGTGAGATCAGGAGAAAAGGAGACACCGAGAATACTGAGAGAAGATAATCGTTTTCTGAAATTGTTAAATGTGGATAATATGAAGAATTTATTTTAATTTACTGATGAAGCTAATTTAAATGAACTGACCTCGTAGTCGGCGCTTTAACCCTTCTTTAGCGGGGCCCGACTTAAGTCCGTGTCTAAAAAGATGGACAATGTGGCGGGGCCCAACTTAAGTCTGTGTGCAATTTTGGCGCAATATTGGCTCTGAGAGAGAGCCGAGCGGTGGGAGGAGCGTAGGTTACCTCATGACCGCTCGCCACGACCGTCGTGGGCCCACTGACATGTACTCCACACTACTCCACCCTCTCTCACTCGCTACACACGTAATTATGTAACAAAATGACCGTATTTTAGCGATTTTGCCCTTCGGTTCCACGATCGTCCAGTGATCGTAGAAGGATGGTTCGGATGTCATTGGAAAGCTCAATTTACGCCCTTTCAGGGATACATACTTGTATTATGCTCTGGCTCTTGTTTATGCATGAAAAAGAGCACGGAAACAACCCCATTTATGGTAAAAAAAAACGCTGGGCGGCACTGTCAAATATACCGCCTAGCCCGCTCGTTGAGTGTTAAGAGAGAGAGAGAGAGAGAGAGTGAATAATATCCTCTAATCACGAACTGCTAGGTAGATAATTGTATCTCCGTAACTATTTAGTTTATCGTAATTCTGAAGTAACCGTTGGAATCCTCATCAAATTCCGCTTCCATATATGTATGCAAATAAAAATATTTGTGGTAATTTTTTTTAGCTAGCGCGAGTTGGACATAAGGTATTTCGATTGTTATGTTATAATACTTGTTATGGAGTGCCCCAATGTGTTTGTTTTGTAATTATTCTATGTTTTTATTTGCTTATCTTCAAGTTCAATGAATACCAAAGCCGATGGTACCTCATTTATCGAAATACAAGGATGTGTTGGTGGATAAAAACGTCAAAGAATCAAATTATTGCCGGGCGTGAAACTGGCTTATTAATTGTAAGTTTAAAAAAGGCCTCCAGTCATTAATAGGCTTGCAACACTGCTCTCTCTCTCTCTCTCTCTGAGGTCTTTCCTAATTTGAAAAAAATTAGACACAGACATACACAGTGTGTGTGTGTGAGAGAGAGAGAGAGAGAGAGAGAGAGAGAGAGAGAGAGAGAGAGAGAGAGAGAGAAAAAGGCAGACTCACCTTCTCTGGTGTCAATCAAAAATTTGCAAAGATTGCATAACAATCTTTGCATGCAGGGTCTTTCTCTCTCTCTCTCCCTGTGTCTGTCTGTCTCACTCTCTCTCTCTCTGAAAGATGTCGTGGAAAAATTACAAGCAATCTTTTTTCGAGAAAGTTACTTAAAATAATATGAGGGCGGTGTACAAATAAAAACTGTTTAGAATTTATATTTTATTATATCCTTTTTGGGGGTTATATATTGGTTGTTTGCTATGTAGTCACCTATATCCCCCACTTTCTTAACTTTAGGATCGAGTGACCTAAATCTTACTAAACAAATCAGGTTAGTAAGGTACACTCACGCATACTAAAGGTTGCTCAGGGTTGGGTCCTTCCTTACCCCCCTCAACGCTGGGCAGGTGAGAGGGGGGAGTCGGGGTCCATGCTTACCCAACCTTCCACCCCCAAACTATCCCCAACTCCCACACCTTCCTCCACTAGCTGACAGTTAGTGATTAGCCACGTTTGTTCTCATATCTTGTAAATTATAGCTAAACCATCATTGCAAATGCTTACAATTACCAACATTAAATATTTATGGGGAATTTATTAATACAATATATATTCGCATTCTCAAAATGAATCTTCATACAAATAACGTGGGTTACACGAATCTCTGCTGTAGAGGTCTTCTGCCTCTCTCTCTCTCTCTCTCTTTATCTCTCACTTTCACTCTCACACTCACACACTCACACACTCTCTCTCTCTCTCTCTCACAGGGTTTGAACATACGATATATATACCGGTACTGTATAGTGAGAGCGTGGCTACTACTATATTACTCCTGACAAATGAAGCATGATTTGGAGGATTCGGAGTTCGGTGTTCATTCATGTATTAGCCGAAGCCGAGCTGGCAGCGCAATTTGTATGATTTGCACCATTCACACTTGGACCATTTCACAGGTTAAGGGGGCTCTGTCTTTTTACGTATCGTGATATACGTTTGGCGTTCTACTTATTTTGTTCAACTAAATATAAGATACACCATTAATATATTAACGAATTAACATTGTTGGTAATATTATTTTGCTTTACCGATATCGATATTTTAATATTGAATACTTCAAAGGTTCTCTGTAGGGAGATGTATATGCTGTATAAAGACAAATTATATTTAGACCTTGATTCAAACGAGCTCTTTAGCTTGCTAGTTTTTCTTATTGCCATTATGTCTTTCACCGTGAGTCTGAGTCGCGATGACAATAATATATAGTATATCTCTCTTACCTCTTACCGTCACTTATAATTATATTGTGAATACACCAATCACTTCACAGTCTCGTCAGCGGTAGCAGGCCCCTTATACCTTATCGATACATATACTGTATATATATTACTCGTATAGCCCCATGATAATTGTAAATAGGTTTCTGTCTCAATGAGTATATTACTAGGTTGCTAATAATATAATTATTTTATTACAAGGTATGCCTGGAAGGGGAAGAGGTCGAGGTCGGCTGCCACGCACGCGGGCGAATAGACCAGAGGTCAATACTCACAGATCTATTATAGTTGGTCTTCACGCTGGTGGCATATCCAAGTCGGAAATAGCACGTCGTTTGGGCATCAGTAGAAGGACTGTTCAATTTTGGATACAAAGACATGAGGAGGAAGGAAATGTCCTGACTAGACCAAGACCTGGCCGGCCTAGGGTGACTTCTCATGATGAAGATGCAAGTCTTGTGGAGGCTGCAAGGCTTAACCCATTAACAACTGCAGTTGCACTGACATGCCTTGCCCATGCCTTGCCATCCATCCACTACTCGGCGGCGGCTCGTTGAGTCTGGGTTACAATGTTATGTTCCCGCTGTTAAGGAGTTCCTTACAGAAGCAAATAAGGCAGCACGACTAAGATTTGCCCGGGAACATGTTGACCATGGGATAGACTTCTGGAGAAGAGTTATTTTCACTGATGAGAAGTGTTTCACTTCAGTTTCTGCACCAGGCCGACAATGCTGGCGCCAGGCGAACACTCGCTTTGAGGCCTGTAATATCTTCGAGCGGACGAGGAGTGGGAGGGTTTCAGTTTCCCTTTATGGCTGGATGTGGTATGGTGGCCCAGGAGAACTTGTCCACATTGATGGCTATCTAAACAGTGAGAAATACATCAACATCTTGGAAAATTCTGTCCTCCCTGCCATTCGGGCTAATGCTATTCCTGAGCCCGAACCCATTTGGCTAGTTCAAGATCGTGCACCAATCCATACAAGCAGGATAGTGATGGACTGGTTTGCATGCCACCCAGAAATACCACCTGATTGACTGGCCCACTAAGGGATGTGACTGTAATCCCATAGAAAACGTATGGGCTATAATGGTGCAGGAATGGGAGGTGCAGGAAAAAACGAAACCATCAATAGTGAGAAAAGCTGAAGAAGTGTGGGAAGGAATACGTCGACGTCCTGACATCTGCATCAACCTGATGGTTTCTCTCTCTTCACGGCTGCAAGAAGTAATAGATGCAGAGGGAGGCTGGACCCACTACTAATTCATTCTGGTATATTTTTAAATTTAATACAGGGGTTTGCATTTTATGTTATTTGTATTATTAGTTTTCTTTTGTTTTTGGTCTTTCTTTACTATGTATATGTCATTACATAATGTCCCACAATAAAGCATTAACATTATTCTGAATTATGTGTTGTTTGTGTTATCCGTTCAATAAATAACAATTGTTTTGAGAAAGAGTATCCATAGATTATATACAACGCTTCCTTGGCCCTTGCAATACTATGTATTAACTGACAGAGATACAAATACAATACAGTAACTTGCAGGTTTGGGTCATATTCACCGAAGATAGCTGTCATAAGTATAAACCCTAGATGAACTATGAACTAGTTATACAATATAATGCTATTACAGGATCGAAATTCATCACAATGACCAACCTAAACCTTGCAATATGGTTGATGGGAGTTGAATGTGCACAATTTATGCACACATAGGCCCGTAAACCTTGTAACACTTATACTCTTACATGGGTCTGAATGGGGTATATTTACCTTCAATAGTGTTGTTTGATGAATGTTGCCTGCACTTAATACACTTAAAGGAGAGTGATGGTAAGACTATCTATTAAACTTAAACTTTAGTTGTATACGTGTGTAGAGGTGAGAGGCTGAGAACACAGACAAGAGACAGAGGCGTGGTAAGTGATGAGGCGAGCACTGTCACTCAAAGGCTTGATAATATATATATATATATTAAATATAATCAAACCGTACTATAAGTTAACACTAACTTTGATCATAAGTTATATACCGAGTTATACATTAAATTAAACGAAAAATGAGTGTATAGGATACATCGAATGAAATACAGACAGTTTATAGTATGTGTGGTATAGAATATATGAAAGAAATAATAAACGAAACAATTGATAATAGTCGCAACACTATTCCAGCCAATCTTTGTCATTGTTCCTTTTCTTTTAAGTTAGAAAAACAACTCGATTGTCTTAAGTGATTTGAGAACCAAGGAATAAATCGTAAAGGGCACGATGATGTGTAAAGCAATGATGGTGAATATGTTATCATTAATGTTGTATGATCTTAGATTTAATTACGGTATTATTACAAAAATCACATTAAATCTTGGTCGTAGAGAGAGAGAGAGAGAGAGAGGCAGAAAACCTCTACAGCAGAGATTCGTGTAACCCACGTTGTTTGTATGAAGATTCATTTTGAGAATGCGAATACATATTGTAGTAATAAATTCCCCATAAATATTTAATGTTGGTAATTGTAAGCGTTTGCAATGATGGTTTAGCTATAATTTACAAGATATGAGAACAAACGTGGCTAATCACTAACTGTCAGCTAGTGGAGGAAGGTGTGGGAGTTGGGGATAGTTTGGGGGTGGAAGGTGGGGTAAGCATGGACCCGACTCCCCCCTTCCACCTGCCCAGCGTTGAGGGGGGTAAGGAAGGGCCCAACCCTGAGCAACCTTTAGTACGCGTGAGTGTACATAAGGCACTATATGAATAGCCTATTCTCTTACTAAGAAATTCAGGTTAGTAAGGCACTATATGGATAGCCTATTCTCTTACTAAGAACGAAGTGGCTACGGGACACCTCCGCCCTTCTGCCTCGTGTGTCCTGCCCAGATACGAGTCACAGCCATCGCCGCGCTATACGACGCATTATACGAAGCATGACCTAGGCTATACGACGCATTATACGAAGCATGACAGAGAGAGAGAGAGAGTGTGTAACTCTCTCTCTCTCTCTATCACACACACACACACACACACACTGTGTCTGTCTCTCTCTCTCTCTCTCTTTGAGTCAAAAACAATTTAGCTAACGTCTTGCCCAAAATCAGCAGCAATTGGCGCGCTCACGCTGTCCTGTTAAAGAAATCGAGTTGTCAATTATTTGTCCACGACATCTTTCACCCACAAAAATTTAGAAGAGAACTACCTTACCGGGCTGCTCCACCCAGAGAGAGACAACCTGGTCGGGCTCCTCCACCCAGAGAGAGACTACCTGGCCGGGTTGCTCTACCCAGAGAGAGACTACCTGGCCGGGCTGCTCCACCTTAGAGAGAGACTACCTGGCCGGGCTGCTGCGGCGTCGCCGCTGTACGGGTCCCTGTCGTGATTTTAACACACAAATCTTTAGGCGACCTTCTGCTGTCCAACGTGAGTTGGTGGAATTTGAGTTGGTGGTGAACCTTTCTTCAGGAGGGTCTAAATTGTTGTGGGTGAAAGATGTCGTGGAAAAATTACAAGCAATCTTTTTTCGAGAAAGCTACTTAAAATAATATGAGGGCGGTGTACAAATAAAAACTGTTTATAATTTATATTTTATTATATCCTTTTTGGGAGTTATATATTGGTTGTTTGCTATGTAGTCACCTATATCCTCCACTTTCTTAACTTTAGGAACGAGTGACCTAAATTTTACTAAAAAATTCAGGTTAGTAAGGCACGTAAGGCACTATATGAATAGCCTACTCTCTTACTAAGAAATTCAGGTTAGTAAGGCACTATATGGATAGCCTATTCTCTTACTAAGAACGAATTAGCTACGGGACACCTCCGCCCTTCTGCCTCGTGTGTCCTGCCCAGATACGAGTCACAGCCATCGCCGCGCTATACGACTACGGGACACCACAGTGAGGCTGGGCTACGGGACACCACTGGTCATAGGAGCACCCTGCACCGTCTAGAGCTCCGCTTCTCCTGTGTTCTCCGCCCTTCTGCCTCGTGTGTCCTGCCCAGATACGAATCACAGCCATCGCCGCACTATACGACGCATTATACGAAGCATGACCTAGGCTATACGACGCATTATACGAAGCATGACAGAGAGAGAGAGAGTGTGTAACTCTCTCTCTCTCTCTCTCTCTCACACACACACACACACACACACTGTGTCTGTCTCTCTCTCTCTCTCTCTTTGAGTCAAAGATTTTTTAGCTAACGTCTTGCCCATAATCAGCAGCAATGAGCGCGCTCACGCTGTCCTGTTAAAGAAATAGAGTTGTCAATTATTTTTCCACACCTTTCACCCACAAAAATTTAGGAGATTTCACCCACAAAAATTTCAATTATTTGTCCACGACATCTTTCACCCACAAAAAATTAGGAGAGAACTACCTGGCCGGGTTGCTCTACCCAGAGAGAGACTACCTGGCCGGGCTGCTGCGGCATCGCCGCTGTACGGTTCCCTGTCGTGATTTTAACACACAAATCTTTCGGCGATCTTCTGCTGTCCAACGTGAGTTGGTGGAATTTGAGTTGGTGGTGAACCTTTTTTCAGGAGGGTCTAAATTTTTGTGGGTGAAAGATGTCGTGGAAAAATTACAAGCAATCTTTTTTCGAGAAAGCTATTTAAAATAATATGAGGGCGGTGTACAAAAAAAAAAAAAAATATATTTTATATTTTATTATATCCTTTTTGGGGGTTATATATTGGTTGTTTGCTATGTAGTCACCTATATCCTCCATTTTCTTAACTTTAGGATTGAGTGACCTAAATCTTACTAAAAAAATCAGGTTAGTAAGGCACGTAAGGCACTATATGAATAGCCTATTCTCTTACTAAGAAATTCAGGTTAGTAAGGCACTATATGGATAGCCTATTCTCTTACTAAGAATGAAGTGGCTACGGGACACCTCCGCCCTTCTGCCTCGTGTGTCCTGCCCAGATACGAGTCACAGCCATCGCCGCGCTATACGACGCATTATACGAAGCATGACCTAGGCTATACGTCGAATTATACGAAGCATGACAGAGAGAGAGAGAGAGTGTGTAACTCTCTCTCTCTCTCACACACACACACACTGTGTCTGTCTCTCTCTCTCTCTCTCTCTGAGTCAAAGATGTTTTAGTTAACGTCTTGCCCATAATCAGCAGCAATGAACGTGCTCATGCTGTCCTGTTAAAGAAATCGAGTTGTCAATTATTATTCCACGACATCTTTCACCCACAAAAATTTAGGAGAAGAAAATTACCTGGCCGGGCTGCTCCACCCAGAGAGAGACTACCTGGTCGGGCTGCTCCACCCAGAAAGAGACTACCTGGCCGGGTTGCTCTACCCAGAGAGAGACTACCTGGCCGGGCTGCTCCACCTAGAGAGAGACTACCTAGCCGGGCTGCTGCGGTGTCGCCGCTGTACGGGTCCCTGTCGTAATTTTAACACAAATCTTTAGGCGATCTTTTGCTGTCCAACGTGAGTTGGTGGAATTTGAGTTGGTGGTGAACCTTTTTTCAGGAGGGTCTAAACAAATTGTTGTGGGTGAAAGATGTCATGGACAAATTACAAGCAATCTTTTTTCGAGAAAGCTAATACAAATAATATGAGGGCGGTGTACAAATAAAAAATGTTTATAATTTATATTATATTATATCCTTTTTGGGGGTTATATATTGGTTGTTTGCTATGTAGTTACCTATATCCTCCACTTTCTTAACTTTAGGATCGAGTGACCTAAATCTTACTAAAAAATTCAGGTTAGTAAGGCACTATATGAATAGCCTATTCTCTTACTAAGAAATTCAGGTTAGTAAGGCACTATATGGATAGCCTATTCTCTTACTAAGAACGAAGTGGCTACGGGACACCTCCGCCCTTCTGCCTCGTGTGTCCTGCCCAGATAAGAGTCACAGCCATCGCCGTGCTATACGACGCATTATACGAACCATGACCTAGGCTATACGACGCATTATACGAAGCATGACAGAGAGAGAGAGAGTGTGTAACTCTCTCTCTCTCTCACACACACACACACACACTGTGTCTGTCTCTCTCTCTCTCTCTCTCTCTCTGAGTCAGATTTGTTAGCTAACGTCTTGCCCATAATCAGCAGGCATGAGCGCGCTCACGCTGTCCTGTTAAAGAAATTGAGCTGTCAATTATTTTTTCCACGACATCTTTCACCCACAAAAATTTAGGAGAAGAGAACTACCTGGCCGGGCTGCTCCACCCAGAGAGAGACTACCTGGTCGGGCTGCTCCACCCAGAGAGAGACTAGCTGGCCGGGTTGCTCTACCCCGAGAGAGACTACCTGGCCGGGCTGCTCCACCTAGAGAGAGACTACCTGGCCGGGCTGCTGCGGCGTCGCCGCTGTACGGGTCCCTGTCGTGATTTTAACACACAAATCTTTAGGCGATCTTCTGCTGTCCAACGTGAGTTGGTGGAATTTGAGTTGGTGGTGAACCTTTTTTCAGGAGGGTCTAAATTTTTGTGGGTGAAAGATGTCGTGGAAAAATTACAAGCAATCTTTTTTCGAGAAAGCTACTTAAAATAATATGAGGGCGGTGTACAAATAAAAACTGTTTATAATTTATATTTTATTATATCCTTTTGGGGGGTTATATATTGGTTGTTTGCTATGTAGTCACCTATATCCTCCACTTTCTTAACTTTAGGATCGAGTGACCTAAATCTTACTAAATAATTCAGGTTAGTAAGGCACGTAAGGCACTATATGAATAGCCTATTCTCTCCCTAAGAAATTCAGGTTAGTAAGGCATTATATGGATAGCCTATTCTCTTACTAAGAACGAAGTGGCTACGGGACACCTCCGCCCTTCTGCCTCGTGTGTCCTGCCCAGATACGAATCACAGCCATCGCCGCGCTATACGACGCATTATACGAAGCATGACTTAGGCTATACGACGCATTATACGAAGCATGACAGAGAGAGAGAGAGTGTGTAACTCTCTCTCTCTCTCTCTCTCTCACACACACACACACACTGTGTCTGTCTCTCTCTCTCTCTCTCTTTGAGTCAAAGATTTTTTAGCTAACGTCTTGCCCATAATCAGCAGCAATGCGCGCGCTCACGCTGTCCTGTTAAAGAAATAGAGTTGTCAATTATTTTTCCACACGTTTCACCCACAAAAATTTAGGAGAAGATTTCACCCACAAAAATTTCAATTATTTTTCCACGACATCTTTCACCCACAAAAAATTAGGAGAGAACTACCTGGCCGGGTTGCTCCACCCAGAGAGAGACAACCTGGCCGGGTTGCTCTACCCAGAGAGAGACTACCTGGCCGGGCTGCTCCACCTAGAGAGAGACTACCTAGCCGGGCTGCTGCGGTGTCGCCGCTGTACGGGTCCCTATCGTAATTTTAACACAAATCTTTAGGCGATCTTTTGCTGTCCAACGTGAGTTGGTGGAATTTGAGTTGGTGGTGAACCTTTTTTCAGGAGGGTCTAAATTTTTGTGGGTGAAAGATGTCGTGGAAAAATTACAAGCAGTCTTTTTTCGAGAAAGCTATTTAAAATAATATGAGGGCGGTGTACAAATAAAAAAATATATAATTTATATTTTATTTTATCCTTTTTGGGGGTTATATATTGGTTGTTTGCTATGTAGTCACCTATATCCTCTACTTTCTTAACTTTAGGATTGAGTGACCTAAATCTTACTAAAAAAATCAGGTTAATAAGGCACGTAAGGCACTATATGAATAGCCTATTCTCTTACTAAGAAATTCAGGTTAGTAAGGCACTATATGGATAGCCTATTCTCTTACTAAGAATGAAGTGGCTACGGGACACCTCCGCCCTTCTGCCTCGTGTGTCCTGCCCAGATACGAGTCACAGCCATCGCCGCGCTATACGACGCATTATACGAAGCATGACCTAGGCTATACGTCGAGTTATACGGAGCATGACAGAGAGAGAGAGAGAGTGTGTAACTCTCTCTCTCTCACACACACACACACTGTGTCTGTCTCTCTCTCTCTCTCTCTCTGAGTCAAAGATTGTTTAGTTAACGTCTTGCCCATAATCAGCAGCAATGAACGTGCTCATGCTGTCCTGTTAAAGAAATCGAGTTGTCAATTATTATTCCACGACATCTTTCACCCACAAAAATTTAGGAGAAGAAAATTACCTGGCCGGGCTGCTCCACCCAGAGAGAGACTACCTGGTCGGGCTGCACCACCCAGAAAGAGACTACCTGGCCGGGTTGCTCTACCCAGAGAGAGACTACCTGGCCGGGTTGCTCCACCTAGAGAGAGACTACCTGGCCGGGCTGCTGCGGTGTCGCCGCTGTACGGGTCCCTGTCGTCATTTTAACACAAATCTGTAGGCGATCTTTTGCTGTCCAACGTGAGTTGGTGGAATTTAAGTTGGTGGTGAACCTTTTTTCAGGAGGGTCTAAACAAATTGTTGTGGGTGAAAGATGTCATGGACAAATTACAAGCAATCTTTTTTCGAGAAAGCTAATAAAAATAATATGAGGGCGGTGTACAAATAAAAAATGTTTATAATTTATATTATATTATATCCTTTTTGGGGGTTATATATTGGTTGTTTGCTATGTAGTTACCTATATCCTCCACTTTCTTAACTTTAGGATCGAGTGACCTAAATCTTACTAAAAAAAATCAGGTTAGTAAGGCACTATATGAATAGCCTATTCTCTTACTAAGAAATTCAGGTTAGTAAGGCACTATATGGATAGCCTATTCTCTTACTAAGAACGAAGTGGCTACGGGACACCTCCGCCCTTCTGCCTCGTGTGTCCTGCCCAGATAAGAGTCACAGCCATCATCGTGCTATACGACGCATTATACGAACCATGACCTAGGCTATACGACGCATTATACGAAGCATGACAGAGAGAGAGAGAGTGTGTAACTCTCTCTCTCTCACACACACACACACACGGTGTCTGTCTCTCTCTCTCTCTCTCTGAGTCAGATTTGTTAGCTAACGTCTTGCCCATAATCAGCAGGCATGAGCGCGCTCACGCTGTCCTGTTAAAGAAATTGAGTTGTCAATTATTTTTCCACGACATCTTTCACCCACAAAAAATTAGGAGAAGAGAACTACCTGGCCGGGCTGCTCCACCCAGAGAGAGACTACCTGGTCGGGCTGCTCCACCCAGAGAGAGACTAGCTGGCCGGGTTGCTCTACCCAGAGAGAGACTACCTGGCCGGGCTGCTCCACCTAGAGAGAGACTACCTGGCCGGGCTGCTGCGGCGTCGCCGCTGTACGGGTCCCTGTCGTGATTTTAACACACAAATCTTTAGGCGATCTTCTGCTGTCCAACGTGAGTTGGTGGAATTTGAGTTGGTGGTGAACCTTTTTTCAGGAGGGTCTAAATTTTTGTGGGTGAAAGATGTCGTGGAAAAATTACAAGCAATCTTTTTTCGAGAAAGCTACTTAAAATAATATGAGGGCGGTGTAAAAATAAAACTGTTTAGAATTAATATTTTATTATATCCTTTTTCGGGGTTATATATTGGTTGTTTGCTATGTAGTCACCTATATCCTCCACTTTCTTAACTTTAGGATCGAGTGACCTAAATCTTACTAAACAATTCAGGTTAGTAAGGCACGTAAGGCACTATATGAATAGCCTATTCTCTCCCTAAGAAATTCAGGTTAGTAAGGCATTATATGGATAGCCTATTCTCTTACTAAGAACGAAGTGGCTACGGGACACCTCCGCCCTTCTGCCTCGTGTGTCCTGCCCAGATACGAGTCACAGCCATCGCCGCGCTATACGACGCATTATACAAAGCATGACCTAGGCTATACGACGCATTATACGAAGCATGACAGAGAGAGAGAGAGAGTGTGTAACTCTCTCTCTCTCTCTCTCTCACACACACACACACACACACACTGTGTCTGTCTCTCTCTCTCTCTCTGAGTCAAATATTGTTTAGCTAACGTCTTGTCCATAATCAGCAGCAATGAGCGCGCTCACACTGTCCTGTTAAAGAAATCGAGTTGTCAATTATTTTTCCACGACATCTTTCACCCACAACAAATTTGGAGAGAACTCCCTGGCCGGGCTGATCCACCCAGAGAGAGACTACCTGGTCGGGTTGCTCCACCCAGAGAGAGACTACCTGGCCGGGTTGCTCTACCAAGAGAGAGACTACCTGGCCGGGCTGCTCCACCTAGAGTGAGACAAACTGGCCGGGCTGCTGCAGTGTCGCCGCTGGACGGGTCCCTATCGTCATTTTAACACACAAATCTTTAGGCGATCTTCTGCTGTCCAACGTGAGTTGGTGGAATTTGAGTTGGTGGTGAACCTTTTTTCAGGAGGGTCTAAATTTGTGTGGGTGAAAGATGTCGTGGACAAAGTACAAGCAATCTTTTTTCGAGAAAGCTACTTAAAATAATATGAGGGCGGTGTACAAATATTTTTTTTTTATAATTTATAATTTATTATTTCCTTTTTGGGGGATATATATTGGTTGTTTGCTATGTAGTCACCTATATCCTCCACTTTCTTAACTCTAGGATCAAGTGACCTAAATCTTACTAAAAAATTCAGGTTAGTAAGGCACGTAAGGCACTATATGAATAGCCTATTCTCTTACTAAGAAATTCAGGTTAGTAAGGCTCTATATGGATAGCCTATTCTCTTACTAAGAACGAAGTGGCTACGGGACACCTCCGCCCTTCTACCTCGTGTGTCCTGCCCAGATACGAGTCACAGCCATCGCCGCGCTATACGACGCATTATACGAAGCATGACCTAGGCTATACGACGCATTATACCGAAGTATGACAGAGAGAGAGAGAGTGTGTAACTCTCTCTCTCTCTCACACACACACACACACACTGTGTCTGTCTGTCTGTCTCTCTCTCTGAGTCAAAGATTTTTTAGCTAACGTCTTGCCCATAATCAGCAGCAATGAGCGCGCTCACGCTGTCCTGTTAAAGAAGTAGAGTTGTCAATTATTTTCCACGACATCTTTCACCCACAAAATTTAGGAGAGAACTATCTGGCCGGGCTGCTCCACCCAGAGAGAGACTAACTGGCCGGGCTGCTCCACCTAGAGAGAGACTACCTGGCCGGGCTGCTCCACCTAGAGAGAGACTACCTGGCCGGGCTGCTGCGGTGTCGCCGCTGTACGGGTCCCTGTCGTGATTTAACACACAAATCTTTAGGCGATCTTCTTCTGTCCAACGTGAGTTGGTGGAATTTGAGTTGGTGGTGAACCTTTCTTCAGGAGGGTCTAAATTTTTGTGGGTGAAAGATGTGTGACGCTCCTGCATAGTAGCCACGTGCGGGCATGCGCGAGTGTTGGCTGCCCAGCTGTTTAGAAACCGGCTGGCGGCAGCCGGCCGGACGGCTTTTCCTTAGTATATAGCCTACGACAATGTAACTAATGTCTGGGATATTCTTATGTTGTTTCACAGCTTGAAGCTGCCCTTATTCTTAACCAACACATCTTAGTATATTTTATTCTCGATAGTTGATTGCTTCATTATAATACATAAGATGCATTGTAGTGAAGGAGAGAGAGAGAGCGAGCGAGCAGGGTGGGGGAGGTGAGTGTTGCTTTTCCTCCTCCTCCCTCCTCCCTCCCGGAGGAGTTGTTCGCCCGCGTGGCCTTTTCTTTCGGTTTTGATTGGCTGGTGGTTCCTGGCGCCTTCTGCAGGCCTGCTGCCGGGTGACGTAGCGGCCTGTGATTGGCTGACCACCGTGCCTTTGTGTGGGATCCTGGAGGGGTCCAGAGGAGCTATTCTCCTCAGAGCTCACCTCACTGTCGTACCCTTCGGACCCCCTTGATATCTATCCCTCTCAACCCCACTTAGAAACTTTCTCTCTTACTTTGTATACCTTCTTTCCACTACTTCACCAATCTATTTAATTATCCCATCCCCTTGATAGACCTTATATCTATTATTGTATTAACGACGAGCTCTCAGATAACTAGATAGGATTTGGGCCTTATGCAGAGATATAATTGTTAATGAGACCTAGGAAGCTTTTTTGTTGTCTCATATTTGGTGGTTTCATGCTTGCTAGTGTGTTCTTGTGGCAGGTGAGCAGGGGCTAGACCGGAGGGGAGGCTTTTTGCGATCCTTTAAGTAAAGTCTGCTGGTGCGAGTCCTGTGTACCTGCACGACTTTACTAGGATACCCGTGGGAGTCTGGGGGCATTTTCTTGTCTGTGTGCCTGTGTGTCTAGTGTTGTGTTGTGTGAGGGCCCTTGCCTAGTCCACTCAGCACTGCGCTGGCACGCCTTGCGTTTGTTTTAGGGTCGCCAGGAGAGAGTCAGATAATTGGGATCTGAGTCTCTCAAGAGAGCACCCTTTCAATTAGAGTAATTTGGCGCACAGACTTGGGAACGTCCCTAGGCTAGAGCAGGTGGCTCAGCCCGGGTATCCGAAGCCTATATCCTTCCGGCTAGACCTCTGCCACCTGGCAGATTAACAGCTAGCGGTTTATTATATCTGTATGCTTGTTATTGTGCCACAGTTTACCGTCTTTGTGAGCATTGTTAGTCAGGGTGTGGCTTAGAGAGACTGTCCGAGCAGGCTTGCCTGACTAAGAGTGAGAAGCACACCTGTATGTGGTTATGTTGTGAGTGGCTGCCTTTATTTAATTATACCTATGCCATTATACACTGTAGGTCCTATCACTAGTATTTATTCCTGCTTATTAGTTAAGAGTTCTCTAAATCCGTAACGTACTTTCATTGCTAAGCATCAGATCCTACAGTAGCCGCATGCAGTTTAGAAACCTGCATCTTGTCTACCTGTACGATGTTTTGAGGACTGTTTGCTTTCACCTTCTTTCACGCAGGGGTGATTAGTTGTATTAATTAACGTAACGTTAAATGTACTTTCTTCTAGTTTGTTATTAAATTGTTTCTGCAATTTAATTCCGTTATCTATCTTTTCCTTGAAGCTTTAAGTCAACTTGATTGTGTGATCTTTTATATAGCCTGCTTGACTATCAGCAGTCTATAGTGCGTGCACCCTGTAACCGAGTCATAGGATACCTCGTTGTCCAGGCAGGACTCTTGACGGTTTAGGGTGGTTTGTTGCCTGGGTTTATAGATAAGGGTTGGATCTAGCGTTTTCCGTTGTTGCTTGTTGCCGCATACCTAGTCCAATAGAAAGAGCCCAGTGTTCATATATCCTTGGACGTAACAAATGGCGTATTTACGGAACAGAGGAATATAGTGGTCATTTGTTTTGAGATTCCTTATGATTAGAGGAATACAGTGGACATAGATTTTTTTTTTTTTTGGAGCAACCAATATAACACATTAAAGACTTTAAATAACATTAGTATATACATACTTGCATAGGAGATAAGGCACATTCTATAACCGTGATAATTACTGCAGTGCACAAACATGTCTAATACATCAGAACACAGTGGTGGGTCAGGTCACGATACGGGCTCGGAGGGAGAAAGACCTGTGGAGTGGCTAGTCGATAGCGAGGAGGGTGCTAGACGATTTTTAGAGGTGTCCCTTACCGCTGCCAGGGTGTTGAAGCTGAATAAGTATGGCTTAAAGTGTGTGGCAGGTCTTCAGGGTCACCAGGGTTTAAGTGGCATGAGGAAAGATCAGCTGAGGACTTTGATATTGGGTTTAGAAGGGAGAGACCTGGGTGGAGAGGTGACTGGGGGCCCCGGTCCCCAGCCCCCCCTCCACTCTACCCCCATATCAAACGTCAGGGTGCCTGAATTTAGTACATACCCCCAAGTTGATGGTCAATGGCAGCGTGGAATTCAATCACGGACCCTCTCCATTAAATGCACCTTCCCCTCCTCAAGGGTTGACTCCAGATTTGTTGTTTCGGCTTGAGATGGCCAAGGTTGAGGTTGCTAGAGCTCAGGTTGAGGCTACCGAAAGACAGGCTAGAGCTCAGGTTGAGGCTGCCGAGAGACAGACTAGTGTGCAGGCTGAGGTTGCTAGAGTTCAGGCTGAGGTTGCTAGAGCTCAGGTTGAGGCTACCGAAAGACGGGCTAGTGCACAGGCTGAGGCTGCAGAGAGAACAGCTATACGAGAGGCTGAACTGCAGGCAGAGTCTACTAGGTATCGGGCTGACAGGGAGCTGCAGAGATCTCGAGTGGAGGTAACAGGGCGAAATATTGGGGGAGGTAACAGACATCGGGACCAATCATTGTCGCACCTGCTTAAACTAGTTCCTGTGTTCGATGAGTTATGTGTGACTGAGTTTTTTGTGCGATTTGAGAAGAAGTGTCAGGAACACCAGTGGCCTCAGGAAAAGTGGGCAGCATTAGTTTCATCAAGACTCCTAGGAAAGGTGCTAAAAGCGTATGATGCACTACCTTTAGAGTCCTGTGTAGTTTATGATGAGCTAAAGAAGGCAGTGCTACGGGCCTATGAGTTACAACCAGAAACTTACCGCTTGAAGTTTCGGGGTGTTACTAAGGACAAGGATAGTACCTTCCTAGAACACGCCCGGAACTTGTCTGATGCACTACGACATTGGCTGCGTTCTGAGAGGGCAGCTACTTTTGAGGAGTTGAGGGAGCTGGTTCTCTTGGAGCAGTTCTTTAAGTGCACAGGCGGGGACTTAACATTAAATATAAAGGAAACAAATCCTAGAACTCTCCAGGAGGCAGCAGAAATGGCTGACCTCCGACTGTCATTAATTCGAGGGTGCGAAGCAGCAGCTAGGAGTGAGTCGGGTGCAAAGGATCGTACCCCTCCCCCTCCCAAGAATTTTGATACACATAAATACACAAAACCAGGTAGCACTGACAATAAAACTGAACATAAACCAAATACCGTCCCGTATAAGAAGTCTAATGGTACCTCCCACTCTCAAGGGAAACCAAAGAGTAAAGAGTGCTTTGCATGTCACAAGGAGGGTCACTTTGCAAATGCTTGTCCGAACAAGCCAACAAACAAGGTTGTGTCATTGGTCCGCAGCATAGGGGTGTCGCCTATATCTTCTGAGTTTGCCAAGGGTAGTTCGTCAGAGGTTGGGACACAGCCTGTGTTCAAGAGTCCGGAAGGCTCGAACCCTGTCCGCGACGTCTTTGGGGGTCATAGAGGGCATGGTTTTGTGAGGTGGGCTGGCGAAAGGCGAGGAGTTAAGCTATTGCGTGATACTGGGGCTTCTCAGACCTTGTTAAGGAACTTTACTGGTAGACCGATTTACGCTGCTCGGGTGGTGGTAGTTCAGGGGATCAATGCTACGAAGTCCTACCCGCTGGTGCGGATGGAGCTGGAGGTGGGTGGTGTGGCGAAGGAGCTGGATGTCGGAATTGTAGAGAACTTGCCTGTTGGGGGCGTCGACCTCCTCCTCGGCAACGACTTTGCGGTGCCTGCTTCTAAGGTTTCACCCTTGGTCGTTGCCGAGAAGGCGGCCGACGTTAGTGGGGAGGAACAGGAGTGGGTTGAGAAGTGTAGCGTACACACCATGGTGGGTGTTGTGACGCGTTCTCAGACATCCGGAGCCTTGCTGCCACCACCTCAGTCTATCAAACTGCGGAGGAAAGGTCACGAGAAAACGGGAAGTGTTGGTCAATTGGAGAGTTTTGAGCCGGCAGTGTTTCTTGGTGACTCATTATTGGCACCTATGTTAGAGTCTGGAGAGGCCCCAGGACCTGTCACAGCTAGTGAGGAGGTAGGGCAGGAAGAGACTCTGAGGCAGCAACGATACACACAGAGAGAAAAAAGGGTTGCTCAGTTTGATATTGGGGGAGGACTTGGGTTGCTTCGGAAGCATCTAGACAGGTTGGTTCCCTCAGATATTTGTAAACTGCAGTTGGAGGATCCGGAAGTTCAGAAGTGTGGTAATGGTGCTGTCGAGATCAAACACGAGGACGGGGAAACATGTCATGTGAACCTGTTGGAGGAGTTTGTGAGGCAACCACCTGAGCAGCCTACTGTCCCTGCGTTGGTCTGCAGCGGCCAAGGTGGAGAAGGAGAGGGGGGCAGTAGGGCACAGGTGGAGGAGAGTAGGGATTGTCATGTCTCGGCGGAGCAGTGGGCGGGGGACACGAGTCTGGTGGCTGTGGAAGCGCTAGAGCACCTGCCTGAGCAGCAGGGTGCAGCGCTCCAGCACCAGCTCGGTTCATACCCCACTGGTCGTGCCGAGCCCCTGAGTCTCACAACTCGAGCGGTGCAAGATGTTCCGCGGGCAGGTCACGTGGATGTTGAAAGACCGTTAGCCTCGTTGTTTCGGTGGTTCAAGGTGGGCGACGAGGCTTTGGCATGGTTGCCAGGTCAGGGTCGACCCATGGCTGCCAAGGGTGGTGGTCAAAAGGAGGACATTGAGCAGATTGGTGAGGTTAGCTGTGGAGTGGCTGTGCCCGGTCGTCGCATAGCCTCCCAATGCTGCTCTAGTCTAATGCAACAGCCCTACCATAGACCGACTGTATCTGGCCATGTCGCCCAAAGCGGTGATGCTGCGCAGGCAGATGTCGTCACAAGGAATGCGGGGGTGCGCATGTACGGTATCGGCGGGGAAGCCTTAGCAATAATGAGCTATGGGAGTGACTGCACAGGTGGTACTGATTGTCCCTCTCATGACCTGGCTGTTCTAGGGACGAAGGTGGAGAAGGAGGGAGACTACAGGTTAGAAGCTGCGGTCTCGGCTGGGTTGTGGAAGGGCACTAGGATTGTTATTCTGCGAGATAAGTTGTTTACTAGGCTGTGGCAGTGCATCCGCATGTTTGTTGCTTCTCCAGGCCTGATGTACGGGGTAGAATCCGACATGCAGGCTGGAGACAGTGCAAGGCTCAGTTTAATTCCCTACCGTATAAATCCTGCTCGACAGCCTGTGGTGCAAGCAGAGCTGGATTACGTGTTGACGAAGGGTCTGAGGGATAAGGAATGTCGTGAGTGGTCGTTGCCTGTAACTTTGCAACCTGTGTTAAGTGGCAAGATCAGTGAGTGTGTTGATTGCGAGAGTGTGTGTGCATTATCCCTGACAGACGCCTATACCTTATCGAGAGTTGACGACACCATAGACCGCCTCGGGGCTGCATCGCCTATCACGAAGGTAGAACTAGTGAAAGGTTATTGGCAGGCCCCGTTGCCGGAAAGAGCGAAGAGAAATGCCAGTCTTGTGATGAACTGGGCAGTTTATCAGTGCCAGGTGTTGTTTTGCTGCCGGGACACAAGTTGGATGTGTGGCATGCTAAGGGCACTGATAATGTTTTGGCTAATTGGTTGTCACGGGAGGGTTTGTTTGCAGGAGAACCCTCGCCGTTCAGTCAGTGTGTGTTGAGAGTGGAGGAAAATAGGCTGTCACTGTAGTTCAGCCGAAAAAAACAAATTAAAAACAGAATAAACTTATAAAAACTCTTTATTTTTATAACGTGTAGAATTTTGTATAAGATGTTGTAGCAGTATCTAAGTTGAATGTTTTCGCTTATTGTCGCTAAGTTAGTTGAACTTGCTCGGTGGAGTGCAACAGTCTTTATTTTTTTTATATATAGTGCCTTGTGTCGCAACAGTGTGTGGTACTATGAGAAGCTTTCTGTTAGATATGAAGAACTTAGTCAAGTGTCTTATATCTTGGGGGAGGTGTGACGCTCCTGCATAGTAGCCACGTGCGGGCATGCGCGAGTGTCGGCTGCCCAGCTGTTTAGAAACCGGCTGGCGGCAGCCGACCGGACAGCTTTTCCTTAGTATATAGCCTACGACAATGTAACTAATGTCTGGGATATTCTTATGTTGTTTCACAGCTTGAAGCTGCCCTTATTCTTAGTATATTTTATTCTCGATAGTTGATTGCTTCATTATAATACATAAGATGCATTGTAGTGAAGGAGAGAGAGAGAGCGAGCGAGCAGGGTGGGCGAGGTGAGTGTTGCTTTTCCTCCTCCTCCCTCCTCCCTCCCGGAGGAGTTGTTCGCCCGCGTGGCCTTTTCTCTCGGTTTTGATTGGCTGGTGGTTCCTGGCGCCTTCTGCAGGCCTGCTGCCGGGTGACGTAGCGGCCTGTGATTGGCTGACCACCGTGCCTTTGTGTGGGATCCTGGAGGGGTCCAGAGGAGCTATTCTCCTCAGAGCTCACCTCACTGTCGTACCCTTCGAACCCCCTTGATATCTATCCCTCTCAACCCCACTTAGAAACTTTCTCTCTTACTTTGTATACCTTCTTTCCACTACTTCACCAATCTATTTAATTATCCCATCCCCTTGATAAACCTTATATCTATTATTGTATTAACGACGAGCTCTCAGATAACTAGATAGGATTTGGGCCTTATGCAGAGATATAATTGTTAATGAGACCTAGGAAGCTTTTTTGTTGTCTCATATTTGGTGGTTTCATGCTTGCTAGTGTGTTCTTGTGGCAGGTGAGCAGGGGCTACACCGAGGGGAGGCTTTTTGCGATCCTTTAAGTAAAGTCTGCTGGTGCGAGTCCTGTGGACCTGCACGACTTTACTAGGATACCCGTGGGAGTCTGGGGGCATTTTCTTGCCTGTGTGTCTAGTGTTGTGTTGTGTGAGGGCCCTTGCCTAGTCCACTCAGCACTGCGCTGGCACGCCTTGCGTTTGTTTTAGGGTCGCCAGGAGAGAGTCAGTTACTTGGGATCTGAGTCTCTCAAGAGAGCACCCTTTCAATTAGAGTAATTTGGCGCACAGACTTGGGAACGTCCCTAGGCTAGAGCAGGTGGCTCAGCCCGGGTATCCGAAGCCTATATCCTTCCGGCTAGACCTCTGCCACCTGGCAGATTAACAGCTAGCGGTTTATTATATCTGTATGCTTGTTATTGTGCCACAGTTTACCGTTTTTGTGACCATTGTGAGTCAGGGTGTGGCTTAGAGACTCTGTCCGAGCAGGCTTGCCTGACTAAGAGTGAGAAGCACACCTGTATGTGGTTATGTTGCGAGTGGCTGCCTTTATTTAATTATACCTATGCCATTATACACAGTAGGTCCTATCACTAGTATTTATTCCTGCTTATTAGTTAAGATCCGTAACGTACTTTCTTTGCTAAGCATCAGATCCTACAGTAGCCGCATGCAGTTTAGAAACCTGCATCTTGTCTACCTGTACGATGTTTTGAGGACTGTTTGCTTTCACCTTCTTTCACGCAGGGGTGATTAGTTGTATTAATTAACGTAACGTTAAATGTACTTTCTTCTAGTTTGTTATTAAATTGTTTCTGCAATTTAATTCCGTTATCTATCTTTTCCTTGAAGCTTTAAGTCAACTTGATTGTGTGATCTTTTATATAGCCTGCTTGACTATCAGCAGTCTATAGTGCGTGCACCCTGTAACCGAGTCATAGGATACCTCGTTTTCCAGGCAGGACTCTTGACGGTTTAGGGTGGTTTGTTGCCTGGGTTTATAGATAAGGGTTGGATCTAGCGTTTTCCGTTGTTGCTTGTTGCCGCATACCTAGTCCAATAGAAAGAGCCCAGTGTTTATATATCCCAGGACGTAACAGATGTCGTGGAAAAATTACAAGCAATTTTTTTTCTCGAGAAAGCTATTTAAAATAATATGAGGGCGGTGTACAAATAAAAATATATATAATTTATATTTGATTATATCCTTTTTGGGGGTTATATATTGGTTGTTTGCTATATAATCACCTATATCCTCCAGTTTCTTAACTTTAGGATCGAGTGACCTAAATCTTGCTAAAAAATTCAGGTTAGTAAGGCAAGTAAGGCACTATATGAATAGCCTATTCTCTTACTAAGAAATTCAGGTTAGTAAGGCACTATATGGATAGCCTATTCTCTTACTAAGAACGAAGTGGCTACGGGACACCTCCGTCCTTCTGCCTCGTGTGTCCTGCCCAGATACGAGTCACAGCCATCGCCGCGCTATACGACTACGGGACACCACAGTGAGGCTGGGCTACGGCAAGGTTAAGAGATACAACAGGTTGGCGCACGCGCAGCCTGTTGACGTCAGAAGGTGGGGCGAGAGAAAGAAAGCTAGAAAAACGCTCGCCTGCCAGCCAAAGTGCTGCCACTAGACCAGAGGTGTCAAACATGTTAATTAATATTAGTACCGGTATTTTTTTATACCGGTATCTTCATTTTGCTTGGTTATTGTTCTATTTTCTTATTCTTATAATATAATTAGCTTGCACAAAGAGGGATAAGGATTAAATAAACACGAGGATTTCACACTGATTTTATTAGTTTAGACATTTTAGATTTAGTTTTTCTAGGATCATTAGCATTCATATTTCTGTTTAAAATCCGTATTTTAAAAAACATTCGGCATCTTACAAAAAAACTAATTACTTCCCATGGTAAAGTCACCATACCAACAATTTCTTTACACAATGATTTTACTGAGTTTTTGCCAGCTTTGAACTCTGTTTTCCCATGAAAACACACAAAGATTTTTTCCATTAATTTAAGCTGTTCAAAGAATTCCTTTTTGGGTGTCATAAGCATCCCTTCTTTTCTGCATATTTTCCCAATCCAGGTTGTGTCATCCTCTGACACTTTCTGACCTAGAAATTCATGCTGGGGAAACTTGCTGGCAATATATCCACCAATATACCTCAAACCTTCATTTTCATTTTCTTGGGATAAATTTGTACTTGACATACCAACTGGAATTTCAGTATCATAGTCACTGGAGTCACATGCATTTCCTTCATAACTAGAAAATAATACTGCTGACAACAGGAGTTCATGTTCAAGGTTTTCTGTTGTGTCAGTTGCAGTAGACTGTGATGGTTCTGTTTGAGAAAAAACAGCTTCGGATATGCTTGAATCATTTTGTTTGTTGTCAGTGTTATAATTGTTTCCTACCAACTCTATGTTCTTCCCAAGCAGGTATGATTTGATTCGATACTTAACTTGTACAGGTGATGGATGCTGGTGTTTTGAAGCTCCTATTTGCCTAAGACAACCAAAAAAATGTTCCAATACATCTTGATTCAACCGATATGTCATTATATAGGAGATGTTATATTTTTCTTTTAGCATCTCATATAAACCGAGCAAAGACTGGCACGATACAATAATAATTGATACAAGCTACCCCTGCCTTTGACTCGCATTGACTTTGTGGTGTTAAGCATTTCATTCAGTAATTTGTTTTGATTGGGTAACTGCAGCCCATATGCCGCTCGTGACAGTTTTTTATCTGTTGGATTTCGGGAATTAAATAAGTCGAACCAAGAATCAACCAATGCAATATAAATACTTGTATTCTTCCAGTCTTTGCTCAGCAGTAATCCCTGTTCTCCAAAATACATTAATGCTTTTGCGGTTTTTTCTGACAGCAATTGCGCCGCAAGGCGAACATTCATGCGCTTCACCCCTCTCACATATATATGATTGAAACACAAATGATAGGTTGCTTTTAGGTCCAGTTTACTCATATTTATCAGTTCTCGGACACATTCACTGTTGACATTCTTTTCTTTGTCGTCATCTAACTGAAAACCTGAGTCAAGGAAATTGTTCCTAATTAGTTTGATTAAATGGGGGGCATCTGCAAAAACATATATATTCCTGTTCGAAGCAGCTGGATTTGTAAAGAATGGTTTGTCTACATTGATACCTAATGTTTTCCATAGCCTCAGGTTTGTTGGTCCTAAGTCACTGACCATAGCAACTACCAAAAATCCAACTGCTTCTACCTTAGAAATAATTTCAAACAGAATGTCCATGGTCATGCTTGTGTCAAAATCATAATATATGAGTTGTTTCCAAGGGCTCGTCAATCCTCTTATCATCGCACATTGTACTCTGTTTTTGGGTGCATAAAGTGTGTCAGTTGCTTTATCATAAGTCCATTCGTGAGCTATACTTGTCTCATCAAATGACAATACACACAGTCGCTCAAAATCTGTCATTGACGTGGATTTGTATTGTAAAACTTTAATAATTGATGACAGTACTCCTGGTTCCACACTAACTTTTGCAATCCACCGATTTAGGGTACTTATGCATGGTAGTGGAAACTTAATCTTTTCCCTTAAATACCTATAGGTTTTTGTGCTCAGGCTACGTAAAGTGATTGCTCTGCTGATGTCGTCTTCTTGCCAGTGACTAACTGGTTTGCCTGTTAAAATAGAATGTATTTGACTACTGGAAAAATAAGCGCATAGACTATTCCTAACATTTTCTATCTGTTGTTTCAAAGATGTTTTTTGTTGTTCCCATTCCGATTTTTCAGCCAGAAGATCATCTCTTTCCTTTGTTACAGCCAAACTCAGGACAGTAGCAGCTGTGAGTTGAAGTTGCAGCTTCCTTATTTTCTCTCGGAATTGCCAAGTCACACCTCCCTTGTTGATGTTTTGGGGGATGGGCTCTGTGTTTTCTGGAAGAGTAAAGAAGACATGGATATAAGAACGTATATATATATATATATATATATATATATATATATATATATATATATATATATAATACACAAATACACACCTGCACACACACACACACACACAGGTGGGCTAAAAATATCCTTTAACAATAATTGAGCTTAATGTAATCTGAAGAATATGGTGGTGGTGGTGAAGATGATAGGGGTGATTATGAAGATGGTAGTGATGATTGTGAAGAAAGTGGTGGTGCTGGAGAAGAAAGTGGTGATGATGGAGAAGTTGGTAGCGGTGATGGAGAAGATACATCCATAGTAATCCCTAGCCAATCACATTTAATAGCTACAAAATTACTCCCCCAGACCCTCCCCTCCCGCCGGTTTTATTTAATACCTACTTGACCTTAGTTAAGATGTACCGGTATTAGTGAATGGGAGGAGCTCAAATTGTTATTAATGGACCCACCTGGCCCTCTAATCACAGATTAAACTCCTCCCATCCACTATTCCTCTCAAACTTTCTATTTCTTCACCCATTTCATATTCTAGGTACTATTCCAATATATATATATATACTGTATATACCGTATACATATATATAAATAAATGTATACGGTGTATTGTATATATCAGTATATAGATATTGTATTATTATTACTATTTTTCGTATTAAGAACATACGAGTCTGCAGAGAGCCGATTTGCCCACACAAGGCAGAACCCTTTCACAACCAACCCATCTCGTCCATGTACCTATCTAATTTTATATCTATCTTTCTTGATCCTATTATAACACTCGGTAGCCTATTCCACCTATCTACAACTCTGTTACCAAACCAGTATTTGCCTATATCTTTTCTGAAACGCAGTTCTCTCTCTCTCTAGCAACATGCGCCCTAGTACCAAACTGATATAAATGTAATATGTATAACTACAATATCTAGTCACAGGTATAGTATAACTACTTTTTATAACCCCCCTGCCAAAATATATATATATATATGGGCCTTGTGTGGGTCATTCGGCTCTCTGCAGACTCAAATTTTCGTATGTTCTTTTCTTATATATGCTGTTAAATTTTAATTACAGAATGATTCCTTGGAGAGAGTACAACGTAGAAGGACAAAAATAATCCATAGTATTAGAAATCTTCCAGATGAAGCAAGGTTGAAGAAATTAGGCTTACATTAGGCTTAATTAGGCTCCCATATGGCTGATATGGGCTGGGTGTGAATGGGAGCTGCCTCATGTGGGCCGCATGGCCATATGCAGTTTCCCGTGATCTTATGTTCTTAGGTAATTGGGGTTGGGTGTGACAGGGATCTGCCTTGTGTGGGCCGATCGGCGTTTTGCAGACTCCTATTTTCTTATGTTCTTATGTTCATTGGTTAAAAAGACGCATAGTTAGAGGGGATTTGATAGAAGTGTTCAAGGGGGTTAGTCACGTAGTGGGATTAATAGAGGGGACATGAACAATGTACTAAAGCTCAGTGATAGCGAAAGAACTCCAACAAATGTTTTCAAATTAGATACATTTCGTTTCAGAAAAGATATAGGCAAATATTAGTTTGGTAACAGAGTTGTAGATATGTGGAATAGGTTACCAAGTGCTATAGTGAGATCAAGAATGATAGAGAGCTTTAAGATCAAATTAGATAGGCATGTGGACGAGATGGGCCTCTGTAACGAGTGCAAGCCTAATTTATTCAACCTTTCTATTTATGGAAGATATATAATATTATGGATAATTTTGGTCATTCTTCGTTGTAGCCTACTGACTTCAAATAAACTATGTCCATTCTGTAATGAGGACATCAAATTTGAACAGCATAATCTGAACCTTTTATATAGCGGTATACACACATACATACAAATAATTCTAGATGTAAGGACAGTGTGGGCTTCAAGATAAAATTAGATAAGCACATATAGGACGAGATAGGTTTGGTATGAAAGGCATCTGCCTTGTGTGAGCTAATCTGCTCTCTGCAGACTCCCATTTCTTATGTTCTCATATATATATATATATATATATATATATATATATATATATATATATATATATATATATATATAGCACAGGTATAAACTCACCTATTTCTTTCAATGGTGCGTCGGTGTTCACGGTTGCATCATCTTGTAGATTATTTTGGTCACTTGCATCACGGTTTGTTTGTTGCTCAGTCACTTTGGTGTCGTCGTCATCTCGAACTCGCTTTCGGCCTCTCTCCTGACTCGCTTTCAGAGGCAGCCTGGGCAGGCAAATGCAGAGTTGGTAATGCTCCAGGTTTGAATCTTATTTGGCTGTAAGGTACTGGTAGTCCAAGCAGTTCGTATTTCAAGTGTCTTTCGAAAGCTGAGGATTCAAAATGTTTAGTGCAGATCCTTGCTGTTGGTGAAATAATACAGCCTTTTTTCCCACTTAGATTACTCCATTTTGACCGCAGTGTTTCATCTTTGGGAAATGTATGGAATGCTATGTTACTTCCTTTGATAAATATCGACTTGCATCCAGCAACTTGACAATACATAGGCATTTTGTTTAGTTAAAATAGAAGAGCTACACTTTCACACGGCATTATACAGTAGTTATAGCATCACGGTATGAAGTCAAAGAAAACGGAGGATAGTGCTGGCTCGGCTGCTCCTTTGAGAATGAAGTGTATACAGCCGAGTGACCTCTGACCCTTCCTTCATTGTGACGTCATGCGCGAGCGGGTACGAGTTTGAGTGACCCCATGCTCCAACCTGTTGTATCTCTTAACCTTGGGCTACGGGACACCACTGGTCATAGGAGCACCCTGCACCATCTAGAGCTCCGCTTCTCCTGTGTTCTCCGCCCTTCTGCCTCGTGTGTCCTGCCCAGATACGAATCACAGCCATCGCCGCACTATACGACGCATTATACGAAGCATGACCTAGGCTATACGACGCATTATACGAAGCATGACAGAGAGAGAGAGAGTGTGTGTAACTCTCTCACACACACACACACACACACACACACACACACACTGTGTCTGTCTCTCTCTCTCTCTCTCTCTGAGTCAAAGATTTTTTAGCTAACGTCTTGCCCATAATCAGTAGCAATGAGCGCGCTGACGCTGTCCTGTAAAAGAAATCGAGTTGTCAATTATTTTTCCACGATATCTTTCACTCACAAAAATTTAGGAGAAGAGACCTGGCCGGGCTGCTCCACCCAGAGAGAGACTACGTGGTCGGGCTGCTCCACCCAGAGAGAGACTACCTGGCCAGGTTGCTCCACCTAGAGAGAGACTACCTGGCTGGGCTGCTGCAGCGTCGCCGCTGTACGGGTCCCTGTCGTCATTTTAACATACAAATCTTTAGGCGATCTTCTGCTGTCCAACGTGAGTTGGTGGAATTTGAGTTGGTGGTGAACCTTTTTTCAGGAGGGTCTAAATTTGTGTGGGTGAAAGATGTGGAAAAATTACAAGCAATCTTTTTTCGAGAAAGCTACTTAAAATAATATGAGGGCGGTGTACAAATAAAAACTTTATAATTTATATTTTATTATATCCTTTTTGGCGGTTATATATTGGTTGTTTGTTATGTAGTCACCTATATCCTCCACTTTCTTAACTTTAGGATCGAGTGACCTAAATCTTGCTAAAAAATTCAGGTTAGTAAGGAACGTAAGACACTATATGAATAGCCTATTCTCTTACTAAGAACGAAGTGGCTACGGGACACCTCTGCAATTCTGCCTCGTGTGTCCTGCCCAGATACGAGTCACAGCCATCGTCGCGCTATACGAAGCATGACCTAGGCAATACGACGCATTATACGAAGCATGACATAGAGAGAGTGTGTAACTCTCGCTCTCTCTCACACACACACACACACATTGTGTCTGTCTCTCTCTCTCTCTCTCTCTGAGTCAAAGATTTTTTAGCTACCGTCTTGCCCATAATCAGCAGCAATGAGCGCGCTCACGCTGTCCTGTTAAAGAAATAGAGTTGTCAATTATTTGTCCACGACATTTTTCACCCACAAACATTTAGGAGAGAACTATCTGGCCGGGCTGCTCCACCTAGAGAGAGACTACCTGGCCGGGCTGCTCCACCTAGAGAGAGACTTCCTGGTCGGGCTGCTGCAGTGTCGCCGCTGTACGGGTCCCTGTCGTGATTTTAACACACAAATCTTTCGGCGATCTTCTGCTGTCCAACGTGAGTTGGTGGAATTTGAGTTGGTGGTGAACATTTTTTCAGGAGGGTCTAAATTTTTGTGGGTGAAAGATGTCGTGGAAAAATTACAAGCAATCTTTTTTCGAGAAAGCTACTTAAAATAATATGAGGGCGGTGTACAAATAATTGGTTGTTATAAGTTATGTTTTATTATATCCTTTTTTGGGGTTATATATTGGTTGTTTGCTATGTAGTCACCTATATCCTCCACTTTCTTAACTTTAGGATCGAGTGACCTAAATCTTACTAAACAATTCAGGTTAGTAAGGCACGTAAGGCACTATATGAATAGTCTATTCTCTTACTAAGAAATTCAGGTTAGTAAGGCACTATATGGATAGCCTATTATCTTACTAAGAACGAAGTGGCTACGGGACACCTCCGCCCTTCTGCCTCGTGTGTCCTGCCCAGCTAAGAGTCACAGCTATCGCCGCGCTATATGACTACGAGACACCACAGTGAGGCTCGGCTACGGGACACCACTGGTCATAGGAGCACCCTACACCGTCTAGAGCTCCGCTTCTCCTGTGTGCTCTGCCCTTCTGCCTCGTGTGTCCTGCCCAGATACGAGTCACAGCCATCGCCGCGCTATACGACGCATTATATGAAGCATGACAGAGAGAGAGAGAGAGAGTGTGTAACTCTCTCTCTCTCTTTCTCTCACACACACACACACATACTGTGTCTGTCTCTCTCTCTCTCTCTCTGAGTCAAAGATTTTTTAGCTAACGTCTTGCCCATAATCAGTAGCAATGAGCGCGCTGACGCTGTCCTGTAAAAGAATTCGAGTTGTCAATTATTTTTCCACGACATCTTTCACCCACAAAAATTTAGGAGAAGAGAACTACCTGGCCGGGCTGCTCCACCCAGAGAGAGACTACCTGGTCGGGCTGCTCCACCCAGAGAGAGACTACCTGGCCGGGTTGCTCTACCCAGAGAGAGACTACCTGGCCGGGCTGCTCCACCTAGAGAGAGACTACCTGGCCGGGCTGCTGCGGCGTCGCCGCTGTACGGGTCCCTGTCGTGATTTTAACATACAAATATGTTGGCGATCTTCTGCTGTCCAACGTGAGTTGGTGGAATTTGAGTTGGTGGTGAACCATTTTTCAGGATGGTCTAAATTGTTGTGGGTGAAAGATGCCGTGGAAAAATTACAAGCAATCTTTTTTCGAGAAAGCTACTTAAAATAATATGAGGGCGGTGTACAAATAAAAACTTTTTATAATTTATATTTTATTATATCCTTTTTGGGGGTTATATATTGATTGTTTGTTATATAGTCACCTATATCCTCCACTTTCTTAACTTTAGGATCGAGTGACCTAAATCTTACAAAATAATTCAGGTTAGTAAGGCACGTAAGGCACTATATGAATAGCCTATTCTCTTACTAAGAAATTCAGGTTAGTAAGGTACATAAGGCACTATATGAATAGCCTATTCTCTTACTAAGAAATTCAGGTTAGTAAGGCACTATATGGATAGCCTATTCTCTTACTAAGAACGAAGTGGCTACGGGACACCTCCGCCCTTCTGCCTCGTGTGTCCTGCCCAGATACGAGTCACAGCCATCGCCGCGCTATACGACGCATTATACGAAGCATGACCTAGGCTATACGACGCATTATACGAAGCATGACAGAGAGAGAGAGAGAGAGTGTGTAACTCTCTCTCTCTCTCACACACACACACATACAGTGTCTGTCTCTCTCTCTCTCTCTCTCTCTCTGAGTCAAAGATTTTTTAGCTAACGTCTTGCCCATAATCAGCAGGCATGAGCGCGCGCACGCTGTCCTGTTAAAGAAATCGAGTTGTCAATTATTATTCCAAGACATCTTTCACCCACAAATATTTAGGAGAGAACTACCTGGCCGGGCTGCTCCACCCAGAGAGAGGTTACCTGGTCGGGCTGCTCCACCCAGAGAGAGACTACCTGGCCAGGTTGCTCTACCCAGAGAGAGACTACTTGGCCGGGCTGCTCCACCTAGAGAGAGAATACCTGGCCGGGCTGCTTCGGCGTCGCCGCTGTACGGGTCCCTGTCGTGATTTTAACACACAATTCTGTAGGCGATCTGCTGTCCAACGTGAGTTGGTGGAATTTGAGTTGGTGGTGAACCTTTTTTCAGGAGGGTCTAAATTTTTGAGAGTGAAAGATGTCATGGAAAAATTACAAGCAATCTTTTTTCGAGAAAGCTACTTAAAATAATATGAGGGCGGTGTACAAATAAAAACTGTTTATAATTTATATTTTATGATATCCTTTTTGGGGGTTATATATTGGTTGTTTGCTATATAATCACCTATATCCTCCAGTTTCTTAACTTTAGGATCGAGTGACCTAAATCTTGCTAAAAAATTCAGGTTAGTAAGGCAAGTAAGGCACTATATGCTAAGAAATTCAGGTTAGTAAGGCACGTAAGGCACTATATGAATAGCCTATTCTCTTACTAAGAAATTCAGGTTAGTAAGGCACTATATGGATAGCCTATTCTCTTACTAAGAACGAAGTGGCTACGGGACACCTCCGCCCTTCTGCCTCGTGTGTCCTGCCCAGATACGAGTCACAGCCATCGCCGTGCTATACGACGCATTATACGAAGCATGACCTAGGCTATACGACGCATTATACGAAGCATGACAGAGAGAGAGAGAGAGAGTGTGTAACTCTCTCTCTCTCTCTCTCTCTCTCTCTCACACACACACACACACACTGTGTCTGTCTCTCTCTCTCTCTCTCTCTCTGAGTCAAAGATTTTTTAGCTAACGTCTTGCCCATAATCAGCAGCAATGAGCGCGCTCACGCTGTCCTGTTAAAGAAATCGAGTTGTCAATTATTTTTCCACGACATCTTTCAACCACAAAAATTTAGGAGAGAGAACTACCTGGCCGGGCTGCTCCACTCAGAGAGAGACTACCTGGTCGGGTTGCTCCACCCAGAGAGAGACTACCTGGCCGGGTTGCTCTACCTAGAGAGAGACTACCTGGCCGGGCTGCTCCACCTAGAGAGAGACTACCTGGCTGGGCTGCTGCGGCGTCGCCGCTGTACGGGTCCCTGTCGTGATTTTAACACACAAATCTGTAGGCGATCTTCTGCTGTCCAACGTGAGTTGGTGGAATTTGAGTTGGTGGTGAACCCTTTTTCAGGAGGGTCTAAATTTGTGTGGGTGAATGATGTCGTGGAAAAAATTACAAGCAATCTTTTTTCGAGAAAGCTAAATTTGTCGATACAATTGTAAAATCTAGGACAAATAAAAGAAAAACATGAAAAATTCCATTTTATTTTCCGATTTACATTATACGAAGCATGACCTAGCTATACGACGAATTATAAGTACGAAGCACCACAGTACCAGTTACTCCCATTAATTTTAGGTCACTTGATCCTAAAGTTAAGAAATTGGAGGGTATACTGTAGGTGACTACATTGTAAATAATCAATATATAACCCCCAAACAGGATATATAATAAAATATATATTCTAAACAGTTTTTATTTGTACAAACACAAGGCAGAAGGGCGGAGCTCTAGACGGTGCAGGGTGCTACCTGGCCGGGCTGCTCCACCCAGAGAGAGACTACCTGGCCGGGCTGCTCCACTCAGAGAGATACTACCTGGCCGGGCTGCTCCACCCCCAAGGCAGACGACTCACCAAAAATAAATTCTGCTATTCAACTTGAGTTGGTGGTGAACCTTTTTTCGACTTTATCATCCCTGTCAGAGACGCACTGAGGCAAGGAATTGTTCCCATGGAGGAGGCAGTGAAGTGGGGATATGTCCCTGAGGATGGGGAAAGCTGGCATGGATGTGGCAGCCGGGCAAGGATCTGGTTCAACTGTGTACAAATAAAAACTGTTTAGAATTTTATATTTTATTATATCCTTTTTGGGGCCATGGTCGATAACGATGATCTGATGGGAGGGGATTGAGAGGTGCTTAGTCGGCTGTTGTCAAAGATAGAGTGAGGCTAATACAAAACAAACTCACACTATCTAGTTGAAGTCTGTATTCACAACTATTATGGACAAGCCAGTTGCAAGATGATATTTCCTAAGGAATTATGCTATTCATAAAACAGGCAGAAATAGAGCAAGCTTTACCAAAATTATAGTTTAATTAGATAATAAGCATGCAAAGTTTTGGTTATGCTAGCCCTATTTCTGCCTCATTTGCCTTGAGAGCCAACATCAAATGTTACTCCTAAAAGGTTATTTTAATGTATCTGGGACACAAATACACCATTTGGTAGCTTTAGTGTCAATCTGGAAAAACCTGGCCTGCTTTAGGTCTATAGGGAACATTTCTTGACTCAGGTCAGTCCGTACCTGGCATTCGGACAGGACAGTTTCCTAGGGAACATTATCTTGCAACTTGCCTGTCCGAAATACTAATATTAGGGAACATTGTGAATAGAGACTTCTTAGGGAACGTTATCTTGCAACAGGCCTGTCCGAGATACTAATATTAGGGAACATTGTGATGTACATATTTCAGTTATCTGAAGAAATAGCAGCTTGAGATTGTAAGTAGTTTCTACAAAGGGCATTTTGCAATGGTTAACCTAAAAATATGTTTGAAATAATCATTAGAAAGTGGGGTTCTTGGTGGGGTGAGGTTAGGTTAGGTTCAAACACGTCACAGGAAGATAATTTTTGTTTGGCTGTGTCAGAGTTCACCAACATAATTATACTTAGGTTAACTAAATTGAAAAGGTTACTAATAAATGATATCACACAAATATTCTCACAAAAGTATTGGCCAAAAATAAAAACTAGCCAAACATTTTAGTTCAGTATGAGAAAATACCCTTGTATACCCAAAATAGTTATATTTAACAGAAAAATACACTTGTGAAGGGTCAAAACATAATTTCCCAAGTAAATCTATCCTGTCCGACATTTGGTCATTGTTCCCTAACAACCTGCCAAAGGCGTCCAATTTGAGCTTCCGAACAGGCCAGTTCCCTAAGAATTTTATAATATTCCATTTGATGTCCATTTCCAGACATAGTGCTTTTACGACTATGCAGTTGAAAAGAACTCTGAAAGTAGCTTATACCATGTTATTTTCGTGAATCTAAGAGTATAAACAGTACCGGAATAAAGCCAGCAAAAAATCACCCATGACAAATGTGCTGTCCCGGTTCCGGAGTGGATAGGTCTATTATAACTGGATACAAGATACGGACAGAACCCCGCTCATTGTTGCCTATGGCGGTCTGAAAAAAAGTGAGCGGGCATGATTACATGGAAGCTTTTGATACATTATGGAATTTGATTACAGAAATTAATTTAGCAGTTCATTTTACCCCTTGTACCAGATTTGTAGGTTCGAACACTATCAGAAAATTGAGTTATATGGGATTGTTCATGTTCTTCCCTATGCAGTGGTGACTTTCAGTGGCCGCTCAGTTTGTGTTGAATCACTATTTTTACCAAAAAAACACATTTATAATGAAACTGCCTCAAGGAAACTTGGGGGAAATGTAGTATATGGGTCGACACACAACATATCCTATAATCAAGTTAAAAAGACCAATTTGAAGATGTTTTATGACCTCCCAATATTTGGTGACTTGAGGCAAAATCTGGGGGGGCTGACGGTCTTGTTGACCTAGTATACCCTTCACACATCCCGAGCTCCCCGGGTCCCTGTTTACGCTAGAGATGATTGCTAGTGCAGCTGATAGAGCCAGGGTGTCCACATATTCACCCCTGTTTTTGGTGTCCTACGACATCGGGAAGTGGGTTAAAAAATGGACGCAAGTTGGGATCAGTGAGCAATCTGGCACTACCATGTTCCCTAAAAAAATTCAGACCCCCATATGACCCCCTAGGAGGTTTCTAAACAGGGAATGGAGTTGTTCGGACCACCTGAGTATGCAAAGAGCTATACCCATGTAAAAATGAACAAGCCAGTTCAATTATTTGCCTAAGATGAATTGGCAGGTCTTGTAGAAGGGTGACCGCTCTCAATCCTCCAACTGTCATCCAATTGCTCTCATTTCATGCATCTCTAAAGTTTTTGAAACTATTCTTACCTCAAAATTTCTTAAGCATTTGTCTTCCTATAACCTACTCTCAGACCGCCAGTATGGCTTCCTTAACACAATCACTGCAGCAATTGTCAATGGCAATTGCTTGATCTGCACTGTACCATATAGGGTTTTTGGACTAAAAGTGACCTTCATTCCCTGCACATTTTCATGTATATATAAGAGCTAGAACGTATTTCAATTATATATATATCCCTGAGAGTAGAGGACTAGACCTTTCCAATGACACCTGAATTATGCCTGTACAACCACTGGTTGTCGTGCAACGATATTGCAAATTTGGGGCTAAATCGATACAAGTGAGCGGTTTTGAGTGTTTTTTACGATTCCCAAGTCTACAGGGGAGCTTCAGTTGTCTCACAGTTACACTAGTGTTTGCCCAGACACAGCGGGATATGGATGGAAGGGTCCCGCGCTGCTTTGACTTGCTTGCCCGCCTCCCAGGACTTGTACTATACAGATTTTCTGCGATTGTCATATGACAATTGCCGCAGTGATGTCTGTATTTTTTATATAGTATGCCCTGCAGTCTTTATGTTAATGGCCGCTCTACTGGTGATCTTCATTCTTATCTTATTAACTCTTGTTCATCCTCCCTTCGGGACTTTGGTGAGACTTTTTCTGTTGCGCTAGACATATCGAAGGCCTTCGATAGAGTCTGGCACAAATCCCTCATTTCCAAACAACCCTCCTTCGGTTTTTATCCCTCCAGCTGTGTCTTTGTCTCTAATTTCCTTTCCTGCCATGCCATAGCTCCAGTTGTGGATGGCCACCATTCACTTCCTCAGCCTATCAACTCCGGTGTTCCTCAGGGTTCTGTCCTATCTACAATTCTCTTCACATTATTCATTAACGACCTCATCAGTTGCACCTCCAGCCCCATTCACTCATATGCTGACGACTCTACATAACACTAGTCAACAAGCCTTCCACAAAATCACTCACAGGAGGAACCCCAAAACTCACGCAAGGAGGACATAAAGCACCTATCTTCTGATCTCTCCACTATCTCTAATTGGGGCAAAGAAAACCTTGGTACTTTCAATGCTTCCAAAACTCAATTTCTCCATCTGTCTACTCGTCGTCCCCTTCCAGAAAACTATGACTTGCTCTTCAACAACATACAAATTAACCCTTCATCTTCACTTAATATTCTCGGCGTCTCTTTTTCTTCTTCTCTCTCTTGGGATGATCATATTACCACTGTTGCTAAAACAGCTACCCAGAAGCTAGGTGTGCTCAACCACCTCCGGGGGTTCTTTACTCCTGCGCAGCTTTTAGCTCTGTACAGGGGCACAGTGCACCCATGTATTGAGTATTGTTCACAGGTGTGGGGAGGATCCTCTCACACAGCACTTCTAGACAAAATAGAAAAGAAAACTTTTCGTCTCATCAATTCACGTCCCCTCACCAATTCTCTGCAGTCTCTCTCTCTTCGCCGCAATGTTGCATCTCTCTCACTATACTACTGCTATTTCAATATAATCAGTCTTCCTCAGAGCTCTCTCAGTGTATACCACCCCTTCTTCGTAGAGCACGTAGCACCTGTCTTGCAACACAATCCCACCCCTACTCTGTTCAACTCTCCAACCCAAGAGTGAAACGTTATTCTCAATCTTTCTTCTATTCAACAGCTGATTTCTGGGACTCTCTCCCAGGATCAGTCTTTCCCTCACTCTATGACTTAAATGGCTTCAAACTCCGTGTCTAGCCATTTTGCTCGAACGTCCCTTGATTTTGGCTCTGTCACTCTTTCAATTCTGGAGGAGGCACTCGTCACAGGCAGTACTGCCCTTTGCCTCCCTCACTCGCATAGAAAAAAAAAAAGAAAAAAAAAGTGATGGCAATAAAGATGAGAAATTATTGCAAGATATGGGAATGGGTGTGAGAGGTTGTGATATGATGCTGAGGTCAGCTGGGGTGCCGGGCCAGTGAATATGGCGGAGAGGAACCAAGTGAAGGAATGATGACGGAGGAATAAATGATGCTGAGGTCAGCTGGGGTGCCAGGCCAGTGAATATGGCGGAGAGGAACCGAGTGAAGGAATGATGACGAAGGAATAAATGATGCTGAGGTCAGCTGGGGTGCCGGGCAAGTGAATATGGCGAAGAGGAACCGAGTGAAGGAATGATAACGGCAGAATAAATGATGCTGAGGTCAGCTGGGGTGCCGGGCCAGTGAATATGGCAGAGAGGAACTGAGTGAAGGAATGATGACGGAGGAATAAATGATGCTGAGGTCAGCTGGGGTGCCGGGCCAGTGAATATGGCGGAGAGGAACCGAGTGAAGGAATGATGATGGAGGAATAAATGATGCTGAGGTCAGCTGGGGTGCCGGGCCAGTGAATATGGCGGAGAGGAACCGAGTGAAGGAATGATGACGGAGGAATAAATGATGCTGAGGTCAGCTGGGGTGCCGGGCCAGTGAATATGGCGGAGAGGAACCGAGTGAAGGAATTATGACGGAGGAATAAATTATGCTGAGGTCAGCTGGGGTGCCGGGCCAGTGAATATGGCGAGAGAGGAACCGAGTGAAGGAATGATGACGGAGGAATAAATGATGCTGAGGTCAGCTGGGGTGCCGGGCCAGAGAATATGGCAGAGAGGAACCGAGTGAAGGAATGATGACGGAGGAATAAATGATGCTGAGGTCAGCTGGGGTGCCGGGCCAGTGAATATGGCGGAGAGGAACCGAGTGAAGGAATGATGACGGAGGAATAAATTATGCTGAGGTCAGCTGGGGTGCCGGGCCAGTGAATATGGGGGAGAGGAACCGAGTGAAGGAATGATGACGGAGGAATAAATTATGCTGAGGTCAGCTGGGGTGCCGGGCCAGTGAATATGGGGGAGAGGAACCGAGTGAAGGAATGAAAACGGAGGAATAAATGATGCCGAGGTCAGCTGGGGTGCTGGGCCAGTGAATATGACGGAGAGGAACCGAGTGAAGGAATGATGACGGAGGAATAAATGATGCTGAGGTCAGCTTGGGTGCCGGGCCAGTGAATATGGCGGAGAGGAACCGAGTGAAGGAATGATGACGGAGGAATAAATGATGCTGAGGTCAGCTGGGGTGCCGGGCCAGTGAATATGACGGAGAGGAACCGAGTGAAGGAATGATGACGGAGGAATAAATGATGCTGAGGTCAGCTGGGGTGCCGGGCCAGTGAATATGACGGAGAGGAACCGAGTGAAGGAATGATGACGGAGGAATAAATGATGCTGAGGTCAGCTTGGGTGCCGGGCCAGTGAATATGGCGGAGAGGAACCGAGTGAAGGAATGATGATGGAGGAATAAATGATGCTGAGGTCAGCTGGGGTGCCGGGCCAGTGAATATGGCTGAGAGGTACCGAGTGAAGGAATGATGACGGAGGAATAAATGATTCTGAGGTCAGCTGGGGTGCCGGGCCAGTGAATATGGCGGAGAGGAACCGAGTGAAGGAATGATGACGGAGGAATAAATGATGCTGAGGTCGGCTGGGGTGCCGGGTCAGTGAATATGGCGGAGAGGAACCGAGTGAAGGAATGATGACGGAGGAATAAATGATGCTGAGGTCAGCTGGGGTGCCGGGCCAGTGAATATGGCGAAGAGGAACCGAGTGAAGGAATGATGACGGAGGAATAAATGATGCTGAGGTCAGCTGGGGTGCCGGGCCAGTGAATATGGCGGAGAGGAACCGAGTGAAGGAATGATGATGGAGGAATAAATGATGCTGAGGTCAGCTGGGGTGCCGGGCCAGTGAATATGGCGGAGAGGAACCGAGTGAAGGAATGATGACGGAGAAATAAATGATGATGAGGTCAGCTGCGGTGCCGGGCCAGTGAATATGGCGGAGAGGAACCGAGTAAAGGAATGATGACGGAGGAATAAATGATGATGCTGAGGTCAGCAGGGGTGCCGGGCCAGTGAATATGGCGGAGAGGAACCGTGTGAAGGAATGATGACGGAGGAATAAATGATGCTGAGGTCAGCTGGGGATGCCGGGCCAGTGAATATGGCGGAGAGGAACCGAGTGAAGGAATGATGACGGAGGAATAAATGATGCTGAGGTCAGCTGGGGTGCCGGGCCAGTGAATATGGCGGAGAGGAACCGAGTGAAGGAATGATGACGGAGGAATAAATGATGCTGAGGTCAGCTTGGGTGCCGGGCCAGTGAATATGGCGGAGAGGAACTGAGTGAAGGAATGATGACGGAGGAATAAATGATGCTGAGGTCAGCTGGGGTGCCGGGCCAGTGAATATGGCGGAGAGGAACCGAGTGAAGGAATGATGACGGAGGAATAAATGATGCTGAGGTCAGCTGGGGTGCCGGGCCAGTGAATATGGCGGAGAGGAACCGAGTGAAGGAATGATGATGGAGGAATAAATGATGCTGAGGTCAGCTGGGGTGCCGGGCCAGTGAATATGGCGGAGAGGAACCGAGTGAAGGAATGATGACTGAGGAATAAATGATGCTGAGGTCAGCTGGGGTGCCGGGCCAGTGAATATGGCGGAGAGGAACCGAGTGAAGGAATGATAACGGAGGAATAAATGATGCTGAGGTCAGCTGGGGTGCCAGGCCAGTGAATATGGCGGAGAGGAACCGAGTGAAGGAATGACTGAGGAATAAATGATGCTGAGGTCAGCTGGGGTGCCGGGCCAGTGAATATGGCGGAGAGGAACCGAGTGAAGGAATGATGACGGAGGAATAAATGATGCTGAGGTCAGCTGGGGTGCCGGGCCAGTGAATATGGCGGAGAGGAACCGAGTGAAGGAATGATGATGGAGGAATAAATGATGCTGAGGTCAGCTGGGGTGCCGGGCCAGTGAATATGGCGGAGAGGAACCGAGTGAAGGAATGATGACGGAGGAATAAATTATGCTGAGGTCAGCTGGGGTGCCGGGCCAGTGAATATGGGGGAGAGGAACCGAGTGAAGGAATGATGACGGAGGAATAAATGATGCTGAGGTCAGCTGGGGTGCCGGGCCAGTGAATATGGCGGAGAGGAACCGAGTGAAGGAATGAAAACGGAGGAATAAATGATGCCGAGGTCAGCTGGGGTGCTGGGCCAGTGAATATGACGGAGAGGAACCGAGTGAAGGAATGATGACGGAGGAATAAATGATGCTGAGGTCAGCTTGGGTGCCGGGCCAGTGAATATGGCGGAGAGGAACCGAGTGAAGGAATGATGACGGAGGAATAAATGATGCTGAGGTCAGCTGGGGTGCCGGGCCAGTGAATATGGCGGAGAGGAACCGAGTGAAGGAATGATGACGGAGGAATAAATGATGCTGAGGTCAGCTGGGGTGCCGGGCCAGTGAATATGACGGAGAGGATCCGAGTGAAGGAATGATGACGGAGGAATAAATGATGCTGAGGTCAGCTGGGGTGCCGGGCCAGTGAATATGGCGGAGAGGAACCGAGTGAAGGAATGATGATGGAGGAATAAATGATGCTGAGGTCAGCTGGGGTGCCGGGCCAGTGAATATGGCGGAGAGGAACCGAGTGAAGGAATGATGACGGAGGAATAAATGATTCTGAGGTCAGCTGGGGTGCCGGGCCAGTGAATATGGCGGAGAGGAACCGAGTGAAGGAATGATGACGGAGGAATAAATGATGCTGAGGTCAGCTGGGGTGCCGGGTCAGTGAATATGGCGGAGAGGAACCGAGTGAAGGAATGATGACGGAGGAATAAATGATGCTGAGGTCAGCTGGGGTGCCGGGCCAGTGAATATGGCGGAGAGGAACCGAGTGAAGGAATGATGACGGAGGAATAAATGATGCTGAGGTCAGCTGGGGTGCCGGGCCAGTGAATATGGCGGAGAGGAACCGAGTGAAGGAATGATGATGGAGGAATAAATGATGCTGAGGTCAGCTGGGGTGCCGGGCCAGTGAATATGGCGGAGAGGAACCGAGTGAAGGAATGATGACGGAGAAATAAATGATGATGAGGTCAGCTGCGGTGCCGGGCCAGTGAATATGGCGGAGAGGAACCGAGTAAAGGAATGATGACGGAGGAATAAATGATGCTGAGGTCAGCAGGGGTGCCGGGCCAGTGAATATGGCGGAGAGGAACCGTGTGAAGGAATGATGACGGAGGAATAAATGATGCTGAGGTCAGCTGGGGATGCCGGGCCAGTGAATATGGCGGAGAGGAACCGAGTGAAGGAATGATGACGGAGGAATAAATGATGCTGAGGTGAGCTGGGGTGCCGGGCCAATGAATATGGCGGAGAGGAACCGAGTGAAGGAATGATGACGGAGGAATAAATGATGCTGAGGTCAGCTTGGGTGCCGGGCCAGTGAATATGGCGGAGAGGAACTGAGTGAAGGAATGATGACGGAGGAATAAATGATGCTGAGGTCAGCTGGGGTGCCGGGCCAGTGAATATGGCGGAGAGGAACCGAGTGAAGGAATGATGACGGAGGAATAAATGATGCTGAGGTCAGCTGGGGTGCCGGGCCAGTGAATATGGCGGAGAGGAACCGAGTGAAGGAATGATGATGGAGGAATAAATGATGCTGAGGTCAGCTGGGGTGCCGGGCCAGTGAATATGGCGGAGAGGAACCGAGTGAAGGAATGATGACTGAGGAATAAATGATGCTGAGGTCAGCTGGGGTGCCGGGCCAGTGAATATGGCGGAGAGGAACCGAGTGAAGGAATGATAACGGAGGAATAAATGATGCTGAGGTCAGCTGGGGTGCCAGGCCAGTGAATATGGCGGAGAGGAACCGAGTGAAGGAATGATGACGGAGGAATAAATGATGCTGAGGTCAGCTGGGGTGCCGGGCCAGTGAATATGGCGGAGAGGAACCGAGTGAAGGAATGATGACGGAGGAATAAATGATGCTGAGGTCAGCTGGGGTGCCGGGCCAGTGAATATGGCGGAGAGGAACCGAGTGAAGGAATGATGACGGAGGAATAAATGATGCTGAGGTCAGCTGGGGTGCCTGGCCAGTGAATATGGCGGAGAGAAACTGAGTGAAGGAATGATGACGGAGGAATAAATGATGCCGAGGTCAGCTGAAGTGCCGGGCCAGTGAATATGGCGGAGAGGAACCGAGTGAAGGAATGATGACGGAGGAATAAATGATGCTGAGGTCAGCTGGGGTGCCGGGCCAGTGAATATGGCGGAGAGGAACCGAGTGAAGGAATGATGACGGAGGAATAAATGATGCTGAGGTCAGCTGGGGTGCCGGGCCAGTGAATTTGGCGGAGAGGAACCGAGTGAAGGAATGATGACGGAGGAATAAATGATGCTGAGGTCAGCTGGGGTGCCGGGCCAGTGAATATGGCGGAGAGGAACCGAGTGAAGGAATGAAGACGGAGGAATAAATGATACTGAGGTCAACTGGGGTGCCGGGCCAGTGAATATGGCGGAGAGGAACCGAGTGAAGGAATGATGACGGAGGAATAAATGATGCTGAGGTCAGCTGGGGTGCCGGGTCAGTGAATATGGCGGAGAGGAACCGAGTGAAGGAATGATGACGGAGGAATAAATTATGCTGAGGTCAGCTGGGGTGCCGGGCCAGTGAATATGGCGGAGAGGAACCGAGTGAAGGAATGATGACTGAGGAATAAATGATGCTGAGGTCAGCTGGGGTGCCGGGCCAGTGAATATGGCGGAGAGGAACCGAGTGAAGGAATGATGACGGAGGAATAAATGCTGCTGAGGTCAGCTGGGGTGCCGGGCCAGTGAATATGGCGGAGAGGAACCGAGTGAAGGAATGATGACGGAGGAATAAATGATGCTGAGGTCAGCTGGGGTGCCGGGCCAGTGAATATGGCGGAGAGGAACCGAGTGAAGGAATGATGACGGAGGAATAAATGATGCTGAGGTCAGCTGGGGTGCCGGGCCAGTGAATATGGGGGAGAGGAACCGAGTGAAGGAATGATGACAGAGGAATAAATGATGCTGAGGTCAGCTGGGGTGCCGGGCCAGTGAATATGGCGAAGAGGAACCGAGTGAAGGAATGATGACGGAGGAATAAATGATGCTGAAGTCAGCTGGTGTGCCGGGCCAGTGAATATGGCGGAGAGGAACCGAGTGAAGGAATGATGACGGAGGAATAAATGATGCTGAGGTCAGCTGGGGTGCCGGGCCAGTGAATATGGCGGAGAGGAACCGAGTGAAGGAATGATGACGGAGGAATAAATGATGCTGAGGTCAGCTGGGGTGCCGGGCCAGTGAATATGGCGGAGATTAACCGAGTGAAGGAATGATGACGGAGGAATAAATGATGCTGAGGTAAGCTGGGGTGCCGGGCCAGTGAATATGGCGGAGAGGAACCGAGTGAAGGAATGATGACGGAGGAATAAATGATGCTGAGGTCAGCTGGGGTGCCGGGCCAGTGAATATGGCGGAGAGGAACCGAGTGAAGGAATGAAGACGGAGGAATAAATGATGCTGAGGTCAGCTGGGGTGCTGGGCCAGTGAATATGACGGAGAGGAACCGAGTGAAGGAATGATGACAGAGGAATAAATGATGCTGAGGTCAGCTGGGGTGCCGGGCCAGTGAATATGGCGGAGAGGAACCGAGTGAAGGAATGATGACGGAGGAATAAATGATGCTGAGGTCAGCTGGGGTGCCGGGTCAGTGAATATGGCGGAGAGGAACCGAGTGAAGGAATGATGACGGAGGAATAAATGATGCTGAGGTCAGCTGGGGTGCCGGGCCAGTGAATATGGCGGAGTGGAACCGAGTGAAGGAATGATGACGGAGGAATAAATGATGCTGAGGTCAGCTGGAGTGCCGGGCCAGTGAATATGGCGGAGAGGAACCGAGTGAAGGAATGATGACGGAGGAATAAATGATGCTGAGGTCAGCTGGGGTGCTGGGCCAGTGAATATGGCGGAGAGGAACCGAGTGAAGGAATGATGACGGAGGAATAAATGATGCTGAGGTCAGCTTGGGTGCCGGGCCAGTGAAAATGGCGGAGAGGAACCGAGTGAAGGAATGATGACGGAGGAATAAATGATGCTGAGATCAGCTGGGGTGCCGGGCCAGTGAATATGGCGGAGAGGAACCGAGTGAAGGAATGATGACGGAGGAATAAATGATGCTGAGGTCAGCTGGGGTGCCGGGCCAGTGAATATGGGGGAGAGGAACCGAGTGAAGGAATGATGACAGAGGAATAAATGATGCTGAGGTCAGCTGGGGTGCCGGGCCAGTGAATATGGCGAAGAGGAACCGAGTGAAGGAATGATGACGGAGGAATAAATGATGCTGAAGTCAGCTGGTGTGCCGGGCCAGTGAATATGGCGGAGAGGAACCGAGTGAAGGAATGATGACGGAGGAATAAATGATGCTGAGGTCAGCTGGGGTGCCGGGCCAGTGAATATGGCGGAGAGGAACCGAGTGAAGGAATGATGACGGAGGAATAAATGATGCTGAGGTCAGCTGGGGTGCCGGGCCAGTGAATATGGCGGAGAGGAACCGAGTGAAGGAATGATGACGGAGGAATAAATGATGCTGAGGTCAGCTGGGGTGCCGGGCCAGTGAATATGGCGGAGAGGAACCGAGTGAAGGAATGATGACGGAGGAATAAATGATGCTGAGGTCAGCTGGGGTGCCGGGCCAGTGAATATGGCGGAGAGGAACCGAGTGAAGGAATGATGACGGAGGAATAAATGATGCTGAGGTCAGCTGGGGTGCCGGGCCAGTGAATATGGCGGAGAGGAACCGAGTGAAGGAATGATGACGGAGGAATAAATGATGCTGAGGTCAGCTGGGGTGCCGGGCCAGTGAATATGGCGGAGAGGAACCGAGTGAAGGAATGATGACGGAGGAATAAATGATGCTGAGGTCAGCTGGGGTGCCGGGCCAGTGAATATGGCGGAGAGGAACCGAGTGAAGGAATGATGACGGAGGAATAAATGATGCTGAGGTCAGCTGGGGTGCCGGGCCAGTGAATATGGCGGAGAGGAACCGAGTGAAGGAATGATGACGGAGGAATAAATGATGCTGAGGTCAGCTGGGGTGCCGGGCCAGTGAATATGGCGGAGAGGAACCGAGTGAAGGAATGATGACGGAGGAATAAATGATGCTGAGGTCAGCTGGGGTGCCGGGCCAGTGAATATGGCGGAGAGGAACCGAGTGAAGGAATGATGACGGAGGAATAAATGATGCTGAGGTCAGCTGGGGTGCCGGGCCAGTGAATATGGCGGAGAGGAACCGAGTGAAGGAATGATGACGGAGGAATAAATGATGCTGAGGTCAGCTGGGGTGCCGGGCCAGTGAATATGGCGGAGAGGAACCGAGTGAAGGAATGATGACGGAGGAATAAATGATGCTGAGGTCAGCTGGGGTGCCGGGCCAGTGAATATGGCGGAGAGGAACCGAGTGAAGGAATGATGACGGAGGAATAAATGATGCTGAGGTCAGCTGGGGTGCCGGGCCAGTGAATATGGCGGAGAGGAACCGAGTGAAGGAATGATGACGGAGGAATAAATGATGCTGAGGTCAGCTGGGGTGCCGGGCCAGTGAATATGGCGGAGAGGAACCGAGTGAAGGAATGATGACGGAGGAATAAATGATGCTGAGGTCAGCTGGGGTGCCGGGCCAGTGAATATGGCGGAGAGGAACCGAGTGAAGGAATGATGACGGAGGAATAAATGATACTGAGGTCAGCTGGGGTGCCGGGCCAGTGAATATGGCGGAGAGGAACCGAGTGAAGGAATGATGACGGAGGAATAAATGATGCTGAGGTCAGCTGGGGTGCCGGGCCAGTGAATATGGCGGAGAGGAACCGAGTGAAGGAATGATGACGGAGGAATAAATGATGCTGAGGTCAGCTGGGGTGCCGGGCCAGTGAATATGGCGGAGAGGAACCGAGTGAAGGAATGATGACGGAGGAATAAATTATGCTGAGGTCAGCTGGGGTGCCGGGCCAGTGAATATGGCGGAGAGGAACCGAGTGAAGGAATGATAACAGAGGAATAAATGATGCTGAGGTCAGATGGGAACCGAGTGAAGGAAATGGCGGAGAGGACCGAGTGAAGGAATGATGACGGAGGAATAAATGAAAGAGGGATAGGAGGGAAAGAGGGGTAGGATGGATAGAAGAATGAAAGTGGGATAGGATGGAAACAATAATGAAAGAGGAATAGAATGGACAAAGATGAGATGGAAATAAGAGCGAAAAATGGATAGAATGGAAAGAATAATGAAAGAGGGATAGGATGGTAAGAATAATGAAAGAGGGATAGGATGGTAAGAATAATGAAAGAAGAATAGGATGGTAAGAATAATGAAAGAGGAATAGGATGGTAAGAATAATGAAAGAGGAATAGGATGGTAAGAATAATGAAAGAGGGATAGGATGGTAAGAATAATGAAAGAGGGATAGGATGGTAAGAATAATGAAAGAAGAATAGGATGGTAAGAATAATGAAAGAGGGATAGGATGGTAAGAATAATGAAAGAGGGATAGAATGGAAAGAATAATGAAAGAGGAATTGGATGGTAAGAATAATGAAAAGGATAGGATGGTAAGAATAATGAAAGAGGAATTGGATGGTAAGAATAATGAAAGAGGGATAGGATGGTAAGAATAATGAAAGAGGGATAGGATGGTAAGAATAATGAAAGAAGAATAGGATGGTAAGAATAATGAAAGAGGAATTGGAGGGTAAGAATAATGAAAGAAGAATAGGATGGTAAGAATAATGAAAGAGGAATTGGAGGGTAAGAATAATGAAAGGGATAGGATGGTAAGAATAATGAAAGGAATTGGATGGTAATAATAATGAAAGAGGGATAGGATGGTAAGAATAATGAAAGAGGGATATGAGGGTAAGAATAATGAAAGAAGGATAGGATGGTAAGAATAATTAAAAGATTGAAGAAGAGGGTGGAAGCAAAGATATGTAACACAAGAAGAAGAAAGAGTGATTAACTCTTTCAAGATTCGATTACGCTTTTCTGTTCTGTTTTCTGGCTATTATTTGACGATATTATTATGATTAGGAAGGATATATGGAAGCCAGTGGGTTAATTAGGAAGGATATATGGAAGCCAGTGGGTTAATTAGGAAGGATATATGGAAGCCAGTGGGTTAATTAGGAAGGATATATGGAAGCCAGTGGGTTAATTAGGAAGGATATATGGAAGCCAGTGGGTTAATTGAGATAGTCTTTATCCTTGTAATTCCCTCTTTACCCTTGTAATTCCCACAGGTCCTTGATAAACTGTATAAAATCGTCTGTTATTAGTGAAATTAAAAAGTCAAAATACGTCATAATCTTCATAGGGTTTAAAGGGGTATTCGAATTTAGAATATTGGTTGGATAGGTGAAATAACGAAAGGTGGATAGGAGAGGAAGAACGAAAGAAGAATGCGGACCGCGTCAAATAATGAATATCAACGAAGAAAGGAGAAATAACAAGTGATGATAAAGGAGGAAGAATTGATGAAATGATAGTGGAAGAATAAGATAAAGCAAAGGACGAGAGGTAAAGAGGGAGTCCAGAAGAAAGGAAGGCACAGGTGTAATATAGAAGAAAGGTGGAAAAGAGAATAATTGAAAGAGGAATTAAAGAATGGAATCCTGTTACCTGTATTTTGGAGATGGTAGTAAAATGTTAGTCTTCGTCTATGTTCTACTAAGGAGAAAATAAAGAGAGCATGAGAGTGATTACGAGAGAGAGATGGATGATAAATGCGAGTTAGGGAAAGTTGGAGTGTAATGGAGTGAAACCAGTGTGTGTGTGTGTGTGTGTGTGTGTGTGTGTGTGTGTGTGTGTGTAGAGAGAGATAAAGAGGGGGGGGGGGAAGAGCATTAGTAAAATAAGAAAAATTTGATTTAACACGTAAAAATGGTAGTTGAGAAAAGGTGGATAGAGACAAGAAACAAATATATAAGTGCATAAATAGTGTGGAGAGCCAGACAGACAGTGAAACATGTAAATAGGAGAGATATAAAATAAATATAATCAAATGTGTATAGTACCGGTATGTAACAGACAGGAAAAACAACAACATTGATATGAAAGTGAAAATAATACCAAGTAAGACATAGGGGAAGATGAAATTAAAAGTAAGAGAGAGTGATGAAAGGCGTAGATAATGACAAGAAATAAAAAGACAAGAGAGAGAGAGAGAGAGAGAGAGAGAGAGAGAGAGAGAGAGAGAGAGAGAGAGAGAGAGAGAGAGAGAGAGAGAGAGAGAGAGAGAGAGAGAGAGAGAGCAAATCAATTAACATTGCGAATAAGAGTTACAGCCGAGAGAGAAGACGTTAGAGGGGAAGGGGACATGATAATAGTGGGAATATATTAATGGTTATTATTGACACACGATTGTTGAGAACCAGTCCAAGGAGAAGGTGAATATTAATACGGTGAATGTAAGAGAGGAAAATGACACTAGAAGAAAGGGCGATTTTTGTTGTATTTATTTATTTTATTTTTTTTTCAGTTTAACCCATGGTCACTTCAACCTATTATGTACTCTTATAATTTGAGGGTTGTAAATATTATATAGGTAAGATACGTTGGTAGGGTTAGGCTAAATTCGTATAGCCAAGTACAAATTATGGTATGGCTAATAGACAAACCTAAGGTACAATCGGATGCCATAGTCTCTAGCTCGCTCATAAGAATAAATGAACCCATTATGTTTTTATTTACGTAATTATAACTATCTGGATTATTTTTGGAAAAAAACTTGTTATTCAGTAATTCGTACCGGTATATATGGTGTTGAAGTTGATATATAGAAAATTATATTAATTTATTCGTTTCCAGTGATATACTTCCATAATCAGAAATAGGTGAAGTTCACGAACATTTATGAGTGGGCTAGAGACTATGGCATCCGAGTGTACACGATAAGGCTGAAGAAAAGGCGAAACTGGTGTGTCTTTACCATAGACAGTATATTCGTCATCTTGGCATAGATCCTCTCACTTAGTATTCCTGCTACCATGAACGTCCACACATTAGTTTGTGTAAGTTGGGAATGATTGATATACTTCATTGAGAGGTTTATTTATAACGGTGGATGTTAGTTATAGAGAAGGTGAGGTAGAACGACAGTGCTTGAGTTTGTATTATCTATTGCATGATAGAAACGAGAAACAAACTAAAACATTGGTAACAGAAGAAAACTAAATGGTGCTATATAATAAAAATAGCTGCAGATTTCCAATACTGTACAACAAATGCCAGGTGGAGAGAGGACCAGGGAATATTACTGTATATATTACGTCAACATGATAGTGGACAAGGGGAGAGAGAGAGAAGACATGACAAAACCATAAGAGGAATACGGACTCGAGAGATAAACAGATAGAAGAATATACAGAGATGTACAAAGAAGTGCGCCAGAGAAGGTGAGAGAAAGCGAAAGGTCAATGATAAAAATAACAGGAAACCAAATATAGAGATTGGTATTACACATGTACGTTATTATGATTTTTTTTTTAAATGTAAGACTATGCTGGATAAGAAAAGGAACAAAAGCAGGCGTCACACCATATGAGCCACGACTGACCACGACCTTGAGTCGTGGTCAGGAGTGCCGACCTTCGGCGGAGAGCTTAAGGATATGGGGGGTGAGTTTTGGATGGGACGCAGTATGGATGGCCAAGCCGCCTGACGGCGACCTGACGGGGTAGACCGGCGCCCATGCCGGACTGAATGTGAGTTTTAGGTCGCCGCTGGAGTGCCGATCTGCGGCGTAGTGCGTCGACAACGACCCGACGAACGGCGTTGACAGGAGTTAGGGCGGCGTCAATATTCATTACTGTGCCAATGAGCGGCGACCCCTTCAGTATGGACGGTGACCCCGGCCCGCATGACCCCGAACGACGGCGACCGAACTCAAGGTGTGGTATATAAAAGGTACACCAAAGGGTGGGCCTCATCAGTATACCTTCAGCCACCGTAATGGTTGCACGCAGCCATGTTCACCACAGTCCCCAGGAACCCGATACGACATCTACGCTTACTCCAGGTTCAGTTAAATCTGGAAAATTACTATCTACTGACAAATATAGCCATCTGCAAGCTGCTGTTGAGGAAAAGAAGGAGGGAGAATAGAACCCCTCGCATGTGGGTCCGGAACTGGCTTCTCCGTAGGTAAACCTTTGGTATTTATGAGCAGCTACTGAAGGAACTCGCCCAGGAGGATGGGCCAGCCTACAGAAACTACCTGCGGATGGATGTTGCAGTCTTCCGGGAGGTACTAGGACGTGTGGCGCACCGCATTGAAAAGAACGATACTTTTTACCGGAAGGCACTCGACCCTGGCCTACGACTAGCCATAACACTGCGGTTCCTGGCAACCGGTGACAGCTATATGAGCCTGAAATTGTCATTATTATTATTGATATGTACTATTATAAACATATATATATATATTATATGGCTTGTTTCATTCATCCACTGCATGAATAATGTATGCATAAACAAATGATTTACGTTATATATACAAATATATATAACATATTCAATAACTAAATAAAGTAATACAATAATGAAATAAAGAAAGTCATCAATCAAAAAATACATACATATATAATAAATAAAGTATAAATAATTACTAAATACCTTATATAAATCAATATAGCAATATTAACCTAAGTACATGAATAAATTAATTACAAAATATATATATAAAGATATTAAATTAATAAGTAAATCAATACAATAATGAAATCACGAAAGGAATAACAAACGGCAGATACCACAACCAGGTCAGGTCAGAAACCTGTGGTATGCACAATGAGTCTCCACAAACATAATTAATTTGTCCACACGTGGCTGGTCAGTGTCAAACACTTTTAAATAATCGAGACATGCAAAACTAATTAAAACAAAATTTACCTGGCTATTCTGACGACCACTCTGCCGCACGATGTGGTCCTTGAGAAAGCCAAACGTGGCGATAATCCACTTATCCACTTATCATTTATGGTGCCGTGTGCCGCCGCACTGACGCCTACCGTTTTCCGTCAAGCGTCGTCAATCGCCGTCAAGCGCCGCCAAGCGCCGTCACACGCCATCAGCCTCCAGTCCCCTTCCCGTCCCATTTTTATGACCTCACTCCACGCCGACTTGATATCAAATTTTTCGCTTGTAGAACTTTTGAGAGGGTATGTGAAGACCAATCCCGACCTGTTTGTTAGGTTGGCGACGGCCCATGATGCGCGGCGACGTAGACAAAGACTGTCCACGACCCTTAGGTCGCGGACAGTTTTGGCCTAAAATCGGCTAGGTGTGACGGGTGCTAAAGAGATTGATGTTATATGAGGAACGATGATACAGAGTTCCGACATTGGAAAATGGAAAGACAATGAAAGACAAAAATATAGAGAAATAGAGGGGAATGGTATCTCTAAATATAACGTGAAGATAATATTGGACAAGGGGAAGAGAGGAGGAGAACAAATGACAGAACCTGAGGCATAAAGGGAATACGGCCCAACTTCTTCTATGAGGACAGCCATTTATTGACTTTATAGGTACCATGTTCTTCATTGTTTCCACGTAGATATATAGTTATTTAAATGCATTTACTGTATACAATCATACGTAGGTAGGTAGGTAAATACACAGACATATACAGACAGACTGACAGGCACAGAGACAGACAGCCAGCACACACATACATTTTTAACCATGAGTGAACTGAGTGGTTAGTGTTTGTCACTATGAATCTACCGACCTACAGTATGTTCGAGCGTCGGCCTAGTCAGCTGGCTCCCTACCCACCCAGCTGACTGGTTTATCTGTATTGGATACCTGGAAAAGAACAGCTGGTGTTAACTTTGTCGAAAATAAAATGTGGCAACCTGGTTGATACACAGTAATCCCTGTTTACCAAGTTGGGTATTACGCCTACTACAGCCCCCAAAGACCAAATACACGGAGCTTAACACTGCACCAAAGCGCAGTAAAGCGTAAGCCACTCTATTTACTATACCGGTACCTATGCAACTATGTTACTATCATAGCCTTAGTGGATATTCCCTGCCTAATGTACGCCAGGTGTACAACATGGCTGCTACTGTAAAGAGATGGATTAGTGTTCCCCTCATAGAAGGCAGTGATGAGGACCAGAGACATATTGGACGAGGGGAAAGAAAGAATATGACAATCAAAAGAGGGAATTGATATGAAATGGAGAGAGAGAGAGAGATGAGGGAGGCTGAAGCATAGTTATCAGAAGGATTGTTGGGTATTCGTTACTATTAATAAACGGGGAACTAAGAATAACACACAAAATACAATCAAGCTATAACTTAACACCTTACGAGCGGCCTATGCGGTTTATTTATGTGTACCGCACAGCGGGGTGTTTTTAGCCAAAATAGGGCTGTTTACGTGATCATTTTCATGCCTAAATAAGACCCAGAACGTAAAACAAGTACCTATCCCTGAAAGGGCATAAACAGACACCATAACGAAGTTTTCTTGCAATAACCGTGCAACGCGAGTGCAAAAAGCAGTAATTCGGTACTTTAAGATATATCAGCAGAAAGTACAAAGCAAATCAATCAACAGCAGGTCTTGTGACCCCTCGAGGTTACTTGCTCTCTAAATTACTGCTGTTTTATGCGCCTAACAGTTTCTCGGAGAGGATATGATAAAGCGTGAATTCAATTAGGTTAATAAAATAACAATACAGTTGTAAGGAAATAATGTATTAATTTGCAAATGCAGTCATCCGTGGGTTTCGGGCAAGGTGCTTGTCTAGGCGAACTTTAACAGAATCAACAGTGTTGCAGTGTTTATTGTGGTCGGCGGGGAGGGTTCTGTGGGGGCGCTCGGTTATGGCCTTGGCCTTGCTCGGGGCCTTGGGGCTGTTCGGCCAGGCAGCTTGGGGAACAACAACAACAGTGTTGCAGTCTATAACAGCTCGGGGGAAGATTGACAACTCGATTAAAGAAGTTCTCAGATTCATTCGAGTTAAATTATTTACCAATGATTTTGTAACCATTTCCCCCTGTGTAAGTTGACCGGTCGATTTCAAAGTACTTACTGCAGTTCAAGTTATCGATGCCTTTGATGATCTTGAATACTTTAATTAAGCCGCCTCTTAATCTCCTCTGTGTTAGGGGGAAAAAAAAAATCCTCAAGACGCTCCTCATATGATATGATCCTCAAACACGGTATCATTTTGGTAACTACGTTGAACTTGCCCCACTGTATCTACATCTTTTTGGTAGTAGGAGCACCAGGAGTGAACGCAACATTCCAGAAATGGACGGACTAAAGAATTGTAAAGTGTGAGGATTACATCTTTGGATATATACTCAAAAGATCTGCCTATAAAACACATAATTTTGTTTGCTTTCTTTCCAGTTTCTTTACATTGTTGACTAGGTTTTAGGTTACTCGATATTGTTTAATCCCAAGTCTGTTTCTGTCTACACTCTCTAGCTGGGTGCCATTGATTGAATAGTTTGCTTTCTCATTACGGTTTCCGATATGAAGTACTTTGAATTTATCTTCGTTGAAGCTCATTTGCCAAATGTTAGCCCAATGTGACAACCTTTCTAGATTGTGTTGAATATCTTCAACATGTTCATTTGCGAGTATGGTACAGTATTTGCAATTGTTGTATCATCTGCAAACATTGAGATTGTACAAGTTAGACTGTCATTTATGTTGTTAATGTAGATTAGGAAGAGAATTGGCCCCAATACTGATCCTTGAGGTACACCGCTAGTTACATTGGTCCATGTTGATGCTTTCCCATATATGACTACTCTTTGCTTTCTTTGTCCAGCCAATTTTCTATCCAATTAAAAAAATCGCCTTGTATTCTGTGCGCTTTTAGCTTCATTAATAAGCGTCTGTGTGGAACTTTATCAAAGGCTTTTTGGAAGTCAAGGTATATAATATCTACAGCTTTACTTTCATCATATACAGTATGTTAAGGATGTCATGGAGGAAGCCTAAAAAGTTGGTCAAGCAGGAACGCTTATTTTGAAAACCATGTTGGGTATCCGTTAGTAATTTGTTTTCCTCCAGGTGGTTTACGAATCTGTCTCTCATCAGAGTTTCTAGTATTTTGCATACAACGTATGTTAAGCTGATTGGGCGATAGTTACTAGGCAAGGATTTGCTGCCATTGTTAAATATCGGGCTAAAGTTTGCGAACTCCCACTCATCGGGCACAATCCCAGTTATCTAGGACTTATTGAAAAGCAGTGTCAGTGTTTGGAGAGCTCACTGTAAAGGCTGGGGTGGCTAGGTACTTGGTCCAAGGAAGCGCTCGTTACTGAAGACTTCTTTAATGGTTAAACCTGCAAGATTACATACATTTACTAATATGACAAAACATAAATATCTATTTATGAAGCTAAAAATAAATGTTTAAATAATTGTTATAATGATCGATGATATTAACAATAGTAATAATAGAAACAAATATATAAAAACAAAAAACTAATAATAATAATAAACTGAATTCCTAACTTAAGCATACTTATATGAATCCATAACCTCGCTGAAATACACACTGATTATGAAATGCGAATTATTTACAAACTCAAATAATCTAAAATCCTTAAGTCATTCCTCCATATGAATAATCTAAAACCCATGTCATTCCTCCACATGATTAAAACCACCAATTAAAATTTAATGACATGGAGTCAACACACATTATGAATTTCAATATTCTCAAACTCTTATTAAAAGTTATTCCACTATAAAGTCCAACACAAATAAAATACCACATGTTCGTATATACGATCGAACATAAATTTACGAAACTCTTAAGCCTAGATAATACGTGAACATTGCAAACATATGCCACTGCGAATATTATTACCGATATCTATGAATGTCATATCTTTCTTATTATATACACAATGAATTACAATACAGTTTACACACCATGGTTAAACTCACACAAGACCATACAGATACCGGTAACAATAATAGGGATAACTACAATACTTACAGTATGAACGGGAGCCAGCCACCACCTAACACTACAATGCCTTCTTGAACAATGACCAACCACTCCCTATCATACAGGCCCCGCCAAATAGTAGTCAAATGAAAATATAAGCAACTTTATACAGACCCCGCCAAAGAGTAATCAAATAAGAATATAAGTAACTTCAATTTAGCGTAACATAATGTTCCATTATTGTAATCATATACTGCATAATTAATAAGTCAAAAATATCAACCAAACATATATACAAATCATGATAAACTAATAGGCTATAATAGTCCAGTCAATCTAGCACCATTCATGGCCCATGATGGAAGAAATTGCAACATAAATTAAACCTGTTGTATGATATTCCTAACACCTTAGTAGATCACATATCAAAAGTAGAGAAAGATGGAAGTGGTGGAACATGGTATAACATTCACCGAATTGAGAAACCTATCACACTCTCATGCGGTGTTGATAATAACAGGATATTCTTCAAGAACACTTCTAATCATGAAGTTTTCCAAATGTAATTGTTATAATGTTTACTGTTTGCCACAGAATACTATGCAGGAGCATGGCAAAAATAATTTCCTTTTATATTAAGTGAAAATGTTTGCCCTCCGAAAGAGGGCATATTTTTATTGCCGACTTCCATACATTCTGTAGTCAACGTGGGCTGGAAGAGTAGCTGCTATTGTGAGATATGTAAAGCACCTCCGTATAGTATACATGTCATTCATTCATTATCCACAAAGCTGTCCTCAGACGCCATTGCATTTAATGTTGCGTCTACAAGACAGTGCCCCCTGAATGCTCTTGTTACCGCCTTGCCACTTGGCATATAGCCAACAGCATTTGGTGCATACACATATTGAAGCAGCTCAGCTAGGCCAGTCCCAGACATGAATTATTTGCCGATGCACCCCAGAAAACTCATTTCAGTGTGGAAGGCCCCAAGACCGTAGAGAGCGTAGGTCACTCTCTGTGCTTTCTCCAGCAAGGATCATCTGAGCTTTCCACCAGAGAGGCTGATGGAAAGTAAGGATTGGTTGAATATTCTGGCGCTTGGCTTCAGAAGACACAAAACAGAGAGTTGAGTATATGCCCTTGAGGTTGGTCGGATCCATATCAATCATTGAGAGGAAAATGATGGATGACTGTCCTGGGTGGATGCCATAAAACACTGCTTGCATCATTCCTGACCACCCAGGCCTTGGTGAACGAAGAGACCAAGAAACTTTCCAAAGCAGGTCTAACTTTGATGTAGGGTCTTCGTAGATAGGCAATTGCAGTTTGTCATAATATGTCAAGGGTGGTGCCTCATTGTTTGGTGCTTTATAGAAGCGTATCTTGATGCTGCCGACAGCTGCTACATCCTCTGCTGTTGCTAATATCCGGGGGATCTGTTTTGACGCTTTGGTCAATGGTGTCACTGCCGCAATGATACCCATTCCATGAAATGTGTTGCGACCATCCAGTGTAACAATGGTGTGATCTACATTGTCAGCAACAAACTGGACGAAATGTTCTGATGTGATGCCAGGGATGTCAGTATCTTGGAACTTCGCAGCAGAGCGCACAAACCGTTTTACTTCAGGGTACGATGAACAGAATCCCAGACTATTAAGGCAGTCAACGAGGAACTTTGATCCGAAGTGGTGGTGCATTTGCACCGCAAGACCTATCTGTAGAGGTGCTACCAGTATTCTAGGTCTAGCAACTTGAACAACAGCTTAACCTATGGCTTCTATTTTGCGCTCAGCTTTTTTTCTCGCTGAAGATTGTTCTAAGAAAAAGGTGCAAAGACTCCGGAACAATGTCGGAATTCTTTTCCAGGGAGGCTTATCATCCGAGCTAGGGTAAGCTCCCTGAACTTAATGTAACTTTTGATGAGTTCTGCAGCTGCCTGAACCAACCTAAGCTTCTCTTCTTCACTGTCTTGCAATTTTGGTGACTCGTAGAACTGGTTTAGAATGTGTGAAGCTGTAGCTCTGAGTGTAACAACATGTGTCAGTTATAATGACTACTATCGCAAAGACCCATGAACCAGTACAAATTTAAATGACAGATTTTCGATTTTGACAACAAATTATCTGAAACATGTAAATATATTCACCATCATGTTTATGGACCCTGAAAACATGTGTAGACACCAAGATCACCTCATTTCAATAATTAGAAATAAAAGATAGGCCATATTTAGGGTTTTCCGGAAAAGGCCTGGCAGCCATATTGGATTTGTGCAAATATAGGTGACTTTCCACCATCTCCTTTTTCCTCCACTTGTGGTATGTTAATTAGGTAGGCATGTTGAATACGTTACCACAAAAATAAATTATGTTGCCATTTTTTCCATCTCAAACCACAGATTGACTGGACCATAAGTGAACCTTTGCCATTAATATAACAAACTTACAAATGCTCAGAACCAACGTCTCAACAACCCACTACAGCAAAGCCCCATGTGCTAATAAACTAAATAATCAGAAACAAACTATAGGCTCAAAGAAACCAGACGAAACCAAGCTCTCCTTCACAAATCAATGCTCAGATTCATAATCATTGATCAACTCTTGCATAAAAAAGACAACAGCACAGTACAAAACCCTGCCCGCGCTAATGAACAAACATTTAACCTTCAGCGTTAACACTCACATTTAGCTTCTTTAAGAACTCTAGTTGAGATTGTATCCTGTCCAGGTGATATATTGTCCTTGAGTGTATGTAAACATCTCGGTACCTCATTCTCTGTAATGCTAATTATTGATAAGAGCATCCAAAATGTCTAGTTGTGCTGGTGATGCTGTAGGGATATTAGTAAGGTCTTCTATTGTAAAAACTGATGCAAAGAGGGTGTTCAGATCATTACTAATTTTTGCTTCATCTTTAGCGGTCTCCATTTTCATCAATTAATGGCCCTATTGTTGAAGTCACTACCTTCTTCTTCCTGATGTAACTGTAAATATTGTTTGGGTTTGTCTTACTTTGATTTGCAGCATGTATCTCTAGCGTGTTTTTACTGTGTTGAATTAACTTTTTGGCTATACGTAGTAGATCTATGAATATCGCTTTATTTGCCTGATTATCAGAGATATTTAATATATCATGAGCATTCTTTTTGGCAAGCAAACACTCCACTATTTCTTTATTTCACCACTTAGGCTTATTATTATGTACTGATCTTCGTTTTTGTTTAATGTATGCACTCATGTACTGGGTTTGAGTAAGTTGTGGTGAACATTTTCATGATCGGTTTATATCCTCATTGTTAATCACCAAACTCCAATCGGTATTGCTATAAGATTACGGAATTTGCTCTCTTTAAATTTGGGACCTTCTCTTTGCTGGTATTGAGTTGCTGGTATTACATTTTAAATGGAAATTGATATGATGGTTACTATTACTGAAGTCAACACCAACATTCAAATTCTCTATCAGTTCTTCTTTTGTAGCAAGTACAAGGTCAAGGACATTATTTCCACGGGTTGAAGATCTAACAAATTGATAGAGCGAACTCTCTTGCAAGTTTGCATACAGGTCTTGTCCAGAGTGTGAAGTAAGACTATCTCCCGGCATGGTCACAGGTAAATTGAAGCTACCAAAAATTACGGTATCTTGCGAGTTATACTTACGTCTGCAATTTGCTCATAAATTTCTCGGTCAGTTTGCACTGATTGAGCTGGAGATCTGTATATTAATGCAAGTATTATTTTTGTACCTTTATTTTTTATTAGCATAAAGGATGTGTCGACGTTCACAATTTGAGGTTTTGACAAGAGGATCGGATTAAGACTTTCTTTGATAACAAATATAACGCCACTTCCATTTTTATTATTTCAGCTTTTCTCAAACATTACATAACCGGGAAGTGAATACTCTGCTAAGAAGTCTCTGTCTTCTCTATTGAACCAATATTCTGTTATGCCAATTACATTATAATTTTCTGTAAACACTAGTTCATTCAAATCTGAAAATTTATTGCGTATGCTATGAGCGTTTGCATAAAAAACTTTAAATTTGGGAGAATGCTAGCTGAGAAGCAAGAGAGAGTCGAAAGATGGAGGGAGTACTTCAGTGAGTTGCTAAATGTAAGGAATGAAGAGCCAGCAAACATAGCTGGATATGGTATGGGAGGGAGAAGAAGAGAAGTAGTGGAGGAGGAGGTGGGGATCAGGAGGTCAGAAGTGTGGGAAGCCATGAAAAGAGTGAAGTTGGGGAAGCACCAGGAACAGATAGAGTGTGTGGGGAAATGTTGAGGTATGGTGGTGAGATAGTGATAGAATGGGTATGGAAAATGTGCAAACTAGCATGGGAGAAGGGGAGTGCACCCGATGACTGGAAGACTGGCATAATAGTCCCCCTATATAAGGGCAAAGGGGAAAGAGGAGTGTGTGGTAACCACCGAGGAATATGTCTTCTAAGCGTAGTAGGGAAGGTATACAGTAGGGTAGTGATTGAGAGAGTGAGAGTGAGAACGGAGAAATGGATAGGCGACGAGCAGGGAGGTTTTAGTAAGGGAAGAGGATGTGTAGATCAGATTTTTACCCTGAATTGTGTTGTGGAGAAGTATCTGGAGAAGAAACAAAAGGTGTATGTTGCCTTTATGGACTTGGAGAAGGCCTATGACAGAGTGGATAGAGAAGGTTTGTGGAAAGTACTTAGAATATACGGAGTAGAGGGCAAGTTGCTGAAAACAGTGAAGAGCATGTATGAGGGTGCAAAGGCGGCAGTACGTGTGGAGAGTGAGCAGAGCGAGTTCTTTGACCTGAATGTTGGTTTGAAACAGGGGTGTGTGATGTCCCCGTGGTTGTTTACTGTATATATGGATGTAGTTATGAAAGAAATACTATCAAGAGCAGTGGATGTTGGTGTATCACTGAAAAGGGAGGGAATTGAGTGGAAGCTACCTATACTGCTGTTTGCGGATGGTACAGTTCTGATGAGTGATAATGAATGGGAGTTGCAGGGTCTGGTAAAGGAGTTTGGAACAGTGTGCGAAAAACGGAATTTGAAGGTAAATACGGGGAAGAGCAAGGTTATGGTCTTCGAAAGGGGTGAAGTCACAGAGTGTGAGGTGAAGCTGAACGGTCAGGCTATGAAGATCATCAACTCTTTTAACCCGGGAGCTGCGGGGAGACTCATAAGAGTTCCCCCGGCGCACTACGGGGAGACTCTTAAGAGCAGAGACTTTGAACACGTACCAAAACCGCGCGTTTATAGCCAGGCGGCTGAAAATTGGTGTGGGTATAGTACTACATGTCAACTCTCGATACCACCCCACCAAACGCTCGCCCCGCACTCGTGCAAGCACCACCGCGCCAGTAACCACGCACTAGTCATGGAGCCCACACGTCCCTCACGCTCGCTCCCTGATGACACAACCAGCCCTCCTTCTGGTGGTGTTAGCCGCCATGGAAGGCAGAGGGTGGCTGCCAAAGACCCTAGCTACCAGTACGACACGCCCTACAGCTCAGAGGACGAAGCACCAGCACCCAAAGCACGAAAAACACGTGCAAGCAGGGCAATGGCACAGAGGTCATTGGTCTTTCGGGACACTGCCACCACGACCCAGGCCACTGCAACAACCACTACCACCACCACTGCCACCACTGCCACCCCTGCCACCCCTGCCACCGGTACCAGCGACGCAGGAGGCCGCCTTAGGGCTGCATTACCTGCGGGGGCAGGAAAAATGAAAGGCACGGGCGTAGGGAAGAGAACCCGTACGCCAGCCACAGTGCCCCTACCACCACCACCACCAGCCGCCCCTGGCCCGGCTGCCCCTGCCGCCCCTGCCGCCCCTGCCGCCCCTGCTGCCCCTGCCGCCCCTGCCCCCCCTGCTGCCCCTGCCGCCCCTGCCCAAGGAACAGGGAAGGGGAAGGGGAAAGGGAGAGGGAAAGCGACTGGGAAAGCGACGGCTGGCCCTGGTGTCCATGCCGGCCCTGCTGCCCCTGCTGCCCCTGCCACCCCTGCCGCCCCTGCCGCCCCTGCCGCCCCTGCCGCCCCTGCCCAAGGAACAGGGAAGGGGAAGGGGAAAGGGAGAGGGAAAGCGACTGGGAAAGCGACTGCTGGCCCTGGTGTCCCTGCCGGCCCTGCTGCTGCCCCTGTTGCCCCTGCCGCCCATGCCGCCCCTGCCCAAGGAACAGAGAGAAGGGCGACAGGCACCACCATCATCTTGCCATCAAGGCCACGCACCACTGCTGCCCCTGCCACCCATGCCGCCCCTGCCCAAGGAACAGAGAGAAGGGCGACAGGCACCACCATCATCTTGCCATCAAGGCCACGCACCACTGCTGCCCCTGCCGCCGCCGCTGCCGCCGCCCCTGCCGCCGCCCTTGCCACCGCCTCTGCTGTCCCTGTCCATAAGACTCCCGCACGTGCCAAAGTGACCCGAAAAACTCTGAAACCATCTAAGTATGCCGCCCTGCTGTTTGATGGTGATTCGCAGGACATTGGCAGCCCGGGTTTCGACGACGAAGCCCTAGCACGGGACCAAGGGTGGGGGGATTTGGGAGTGGACAGTGGGAGTGAGTCCGACGTCGGTGACGAAAATAAGGAAGGGCATCGTCTGTCAAGTGAAGAGGAGGGTAATGATGATGAAGTGCTGTATCGCGACCATGGAAGCGATATTTCAGACGATGAAGCAGACGCAGACGACATTCCGATCCCTGAGCTGCCTTCGTTCGATTGGTCTGACGGGGTCAATTTTGTACCTGACGTGCCCCAGTTCAATCCTGGGACGTCAGGAACAACTGACGACTGGCCCTGTGATGATCAAGCGAACGAAAGCGACTTCTTCCTCGCTTTTTTCGACATGGAGGTAATGACGTACATCGTTGCCCAAACAAACGCCTACTACAGGTGGGTGTTTGGCAGATTGGACGTCCTTTCTCCAAAAGCGAGAATACGAGGCTGGGTGGATACGACTGTTTCTTTGCCTTGTTGTTCCTCATGCCTCTGATCAAGAAGCATGTGTTGCAACACTATTGGAAGCACGACCCTCTCATCGCCACCCCAACTTTCAATAAGTTCATGACTCTTGACAGATTTTTGTTGCTGCTAAGATTTATGCACTTTGCAGACAACGAAAATCCTAACAGGATTGACAGGATATGGAAAGTTCGGGATGTGTTCACCATGTTGTTGGAGAGGTATAGGAAATACTTTTACCCCTTCCTCAATTTGGTGATTGATGAGTCGCTCGTGCTCTTCAAAGGACGTCTTGTTTTCAAGCAGTATATCCCCTTGAAGAGGCATAGGTTCGGAATCAAGCTCTTCGTGTTGTGCGACTGTGAAACTGGAATAGTGCTTGACATGATCGTGTATACAGGAACTGACATTGACGTACCGAAAGCCGCTGCCAATGACCCCATGGGCATGTCAGGTGCCATCGTCAGGAAAATGTTGGCACCTTACCTGGGCAAAGGCCACATCATCTACACTGACAACTGGTATACTTCTCCTGCTCTCTGCCAGTTTCTTTATGACAACCAAACGGGGTCATGTGGGACTGTCAGAAAGACAAGAAAGTTTATGCCAAAGTTCACAGGTGATGTCATTCCTCTCACAGATGCCTCCTCCAGTGACACACCTTCAGAAGATGACCTGGCCCAGGAACACCGCGAGAGGCATGTGCGAAGAAGGCGACGAAAGGGGCAGAAATACAAGCAGCTCGAGAAGTGTGGGAAACTGATAGCCCTGAAGTGGAAGGATAAGCGAGACGTCCACCTGCTTTCCACCGTCCACACAGGTGCCCAGGTGGATTCTGGCAAAATCTACTACCGAACCAGGAAGACAATCTACAAGCCCGACATGGTAGTGGACTACACAAAAAACATGCGCCTGGTGGACAAGTCTGACTGTCAGCTGTCAGGCGTTGAGTGTCTGAGGAAGACTGTGAAGTGGTATCACAAGCTCTTCCTCCACCTAGTTGACATAACGATGCTGAACGCCTACAACTTGTGGTTGGTGAAAAAGTATATGGCCACAAACCAGAAGCTGAAATTCCGGGAGTTCGTGTACAACGTCTCCTACCAACTCCTGGAGAAGTATGGCACCACCACTCACAGACGTACGGCATGGCGTGGGGATCACGTTCCTGACCGCATCCAGCTGGGTGTCGAAAGACACTACCCCATCAACACTGAGATGCTTGGCACTCGCCACAGGCAGGCGCAGTGCACCGTCTGCAGCTCCAGTGTCAGGAAACCCCATGTCACGAAAAGAGTCACCTCAATGTGCGCCGAGTGCAAAGTTCCACTCTGCCTGGGTGACTGCTTCAGGGACTACCACACCTTCAAGAACTACTGAGTGTCGGCCCCTGCCCTGCCCTGCCCTGGACTCGCCCCGTGCCCTGCCCTGGACTCGCCACCTGCCCTGCCCTGGACTCGCCCCCTGCCCTGCCCTGCCCTGGACTCGCGCCCTACCTTACCTGACCTGACCTAATTGATCACGCTACCTCATAATGTAACATATATATTATATAATGTATAAGTTCCAAAGATGTCCCTGTGATATAGCTTTTACATTATATAATTGTATGTTTCATTATTTAGTTTATAAGTTTCAAAGATTTACATGTAATATGCCTTCTTTTTTTAGTATATCAATATATATGTTTGTTATTAGCCAAAGTAATGTGTATATAATTATTTTCTTACCTCAAATGAATTGTACAAAAATAAATATGTTTCAATAAATCCTGTCAAACCTACTAAGATAATAAAAAAAACAATAAAAAAAAAAAAAAAAAACAAGGTCATGTCATTGTATTCTTACAATATGATATATTCTATGAATATTTCATATTGTTTGAATACAATGGCATCTATCTATCTATCTATCTATCTATTGCCTGACGCCGTGATCCCCGAAGGGGTGGCCACGAACGAACCGCCCCCATGCACCTCTGTCCCCAGTCAGTCGACGCCCCTCCCCCCAACCAGCACCGCCTTCGTTCATGTAGTTCCTCACTCCATCCTTCCACCTCATATTCGGTCTACCTCTCCCCCTCTGTCCCTCCACCTCGCTCTCGTACACCCTCTTAGTCATTCTCTCGCTTTCCATACGTTCCATATGGCCGAACCATCTCAAGTTGTTCCTTTTCACACTTTCCAGCACATCTACCTCCACACCACACCTCCTTCTTACTTCCTCATTAGTCTGTCTATCCCTCCGTGTAACTCCGCACGCACTCCTTAAGTAATTCATTTCCACTGCTCTCACTCTTGGTCTGAGTCTCTCAACCAACGTCCATGCTTCGCTTCCGTAAGTCAGTGTCGGGATTACCACACTGTCATGCAAGGACTTCTTCACTTCCATACTGACCACCCTATTTCTTGTTACTGCTTTTAGCGTTCCTACAACCCTCTTCCCCTGTTGTACCCTCTCCCGCACCTCTTCATCCATAGTCCCATCTTTACTCAACACACTGCCCAGATACTTAAAAGAGTTGACGATCTCCATAGCCTGACCGTTCAGCTTCACCTCACACTCTGTGACTTCACCCCTTTCGAAGACCATAACCTTGCTCTTCCCCGTATTTACCTTCAAATTCCGTTTTTCGCACACTGTTCCAAACTCATTTACCAGACCCTGCAACTCCCATTCATTATCACTCATCAGAACTGTATCATCCGCAAACAGCAGTATAGGTAGCTTCCACTCAATTCCCTCCCTTTTCAGCGATACACCAACATCCACTGCTCTTGATAGTATTTCTTTCATAACTCCATCCATATATACAGTAAACAACCACGGGGACATCACACACCCCTGTTTCAAACCAACATTCAGGTCAAAGAACTCGCTCTGCTCACTCTCCACACGTACTGCCGCCTTTGCACCCTCATACATGCTCTTCACTGCTTTCAGCAACTTGCCCTCTACTCCGTATATTCTAAGTACTTTCCACAAACCTTCTCTATCCACTCTGTCATAGGCCTTCTCCAAGTCCATAAAGGCAACATACACCTTTTGTTTCTTCTCCAGATACTTCTCCACAACACAATTCAGGGTAAAAATCTGATCTACACATCCTCTTCCCTTCCTAAAACCTCCCTGCTCGTCGCCTATCCATTTCTCCGTTCTCACTCTCACTCTCTCAATCACTACCCTACTGTATACCTTCCCTACTACGCTTAGAAGACATATTCCTCGGTGGTTACCACACACTCCTCTTTCCCCTTTGCCCTTATATAGGGGGACTATTATGCCAGTCTTCCAGTCATCGGTGCACTCCCCTTCTCCCATGCTAGTTTGCACATTTTCCATACCCATTCTATCACTATCTCACCACCATACCTCAACATTTCCCCACACACTCCATCTGTTCCTGGTGCTTTCCCCAACTTCACTCTTTTCATGGCTTCCCACACTTCTGACCTCCTGATCCCCACCTCCTCCTCCACTACTTCTCTTCTTCTCCCTCCCATACCATATCCAGCTATGTTTGCTGGCTCTTCATTCCTTTCATTTAGCAACTCACTGAAGTACTCCCTCCATCTTTCGACTCTCTCTTGCTTCTCGGCTAGCATTATCCCATTCTTATCTTTCACACCCTTACTGTTTCCCTTGCTACCTTCCCTAACTTTCTTGACTTCTTTCCAGAACAGTTTCTTACTCTCCCTCCATTTTACACTCAGATTCCTTCCAAATTCCTCATCTACTCTTCTCTTACTTTCCTTCATTCTTTCAATGGCATGATCTTGTAAAAACAAAAATTTATCAAAAAAATTCTAGACAATATAAAACCTTCCCCATAACCCCCTCCTGGATTCGATCCCACTACCCTACGACACTTTGAGTTTTCCAGTCCGCGACCTTACCAACCATGCCACAGGAGCTCATACCAAATATCACTCAAAACTTCGTGTCTACAATCGAAATGACAATATACAAAAAAAAATGAATTATCCCACCAATTGACGTTTGTAAATTGATGGGATTATCAATTATATCATGCCAAGGTTTATAAAAGTTTGTCTCTGTCAAGAATTAGTAATTATATAACTTTATTCTGTCAAAAATTGCCCAAACACTCAGCAAAATTGCCCCTCTCAGTGTGACTCCACTCATTTTCACACGGTCAAGCGGTCACGAGGTGACCCTTGCCGCTCCTTGATGCTCCAGCTACAGCAGCTCTGTCTGGGAACAAAATTGGTATAAATACAATAATGGATAAAATACTCTTCACAAATACATTTGTGTTGTATAATATTGTAAATAAAAATGAATAATAACTGTGTGGGTGTCGAAAATTGCTCAACCAGCTTTCTTATGTCTCGCCTACGCGCGTATATTGGATTATACATAGTAATGACTGTCATACAAATAATTGCAGTAGGTCTCGAATATACATTTAGATTGCATATTACTTCGAAATAAATAAGTAAACGTTTCTCTGGTGGCAATCTACCCTTTCGCAAGTGTAAGGAGACACCAGTCTATATTTAGCCCTCTATCACAAAAGGCAATCTGCCTGTGTTGACTCAGCACCATCGCTGGTGGTCTATAATATAGTACTTTATTTACAGTCAATGGCCTACATGTTTCTGTGGTACTTCACATGTGTCTAAAATGCAATGTCTGCTTGCATAAAAATGCAATTCTGAAGTCCATTTATACGTACGACATATGCATGTCTCAGTTTCTCTCTCTCTCTCTCCATTCCTGACTCATGTTATTGTAGACCTGTTGATGGCAACGAACACCAGCCATCTGGTAGACATAAGGTTCAAAATACCAAACATCAATACGCCTGGAGCGCCTCCACAATTATCACAAAGCTGGTTATCTATCTAGAGATCTGCCTGACTTCCATCTCTCCACGACTCACTCACTCACTCACTGCACCCCTGCATGCCTCCCTCCCACCCACCCACCCCCAACCCACCCTTTCAGGCTTCCATCTGCTAGAAACACATTCACAATTTGCGTAAATATCGCATCAATTGGGCTATATGCGGTATATTCCTTGTTATATGGGACGCCTACATATGTACACGTCTTTATTATAGAATGAGAGTGCTCTAAATACAAGATTTACGTGATATTTATGGCATAACACACCCTCTCCCCCTTTCATTCCCACCACAACTCACTCACACCTTGGTTCACGCATAGAAACTCATTGATAATGTGCGTAAATATCGCATGAATTGGTCTATATGCGGTATATATTTTGATATATGGCACGTATACATACGTACAAGTCTGTATTATAGCATGACAGTGCTCTACGTACAAGATATATGTGATATGTATGGCGTAAACCACACTCTCAGCTCATAAATTGCCGCCAAACCTCCAACACATCTTCATTCCCGCCTAAAAATTATCTTATAATTCCCTTATATATTGCAATTTTTGGTCACTATGAGGCATATTCATTGTTATATGGGTGCCCTACACACGTATACATACTCTACATAGCCTAAAAGGGCTCAAAAAAGGACATATACGTGATAATACGCGGTAACCCACCCCCTCCTCCCTCTCCTTCTATCCCCTGCGCGCGTAAATATTCGGCAGGGAAATCTCGCCGCTCGATGAAAATCTAGCCGCGCGGTGCCATTCGCTCCACATTTTTCAACTACGGACCGTTCCCCTACCCCCCCCAGACATTTTTGGGGGGTCAAATATATATGGGCCGATGCACGCAAACATTCCCTACACGATGATGTACTTTTTATCGAAATTGGCAATAGGTCCCAAAATCATCATTGGTGCGCACAGTCTTACCCTGTAGAAAACCCCCTGTGCACCAAGGAGAGGTTAAGTATCTGGGCAGTGTGTTGAGTAAAGATGGGACTATGGATGAAGAAGTGCGGGAGAGGGTACAACAGGGGAAGAGGGTTGTAGGAACGCTAAAAGCAGTAACAAGAAATAGGGTGGTCAGTATGGAAGTGAAGAAGTCCTCGCATGACAGTGTGGTAATCCCGACACTGACTTACGGAAGCGAAGCATGGACGTTAGTTGAAAGACTCAGACCAAGAGTGAGAGCAGTGGAAATGAATTACTTAAGGAGTGTGTGCGGAGTTACATGGAGGGATAGACAGACTAATGAGGAAGTAAGAAGGAGGTGTGGTGTGGAGGTAGATGTGCTGGAAAGTGTGAAAAGGAACAACTTGAGATGGTTCGGCCATATGGAACGTATGGAAAGCGAGAGAATGACTAAGAGGGTGTACGAGAGCGAGGTGGAGGGATAGAGAGGGAGAGGTAGACCGAATGAGAGGTGGAAGGATGGAGTGAGGAAGTACATGAACGAGGGCGGTGCTGGTTTGGGGGAGGGGCGTCGACTGACTGGGGACAGAGGTGCATGGGGGCGGTTCGTTCGTGGCCACCCCTTCGGGGATCACGGCATCAGGCAATAGATAGATAGATAGAATTTACAGAATACCCTTTAATCATATTTTTGGTTCTGGTCGGTTCTACATTTACATACCTGTCTATCCTCGGTCCTCGCTGTCCTCGATCATTGTCCCTGGTAGTTCTCGGTTGACTCTGCTTCTTTTCCGATAATACTTTACTGCGTCGTGAAGCAGGCGGCTAAATCTTGCTGCTCCCACCTGGTTCAGATGGACTCCATCCGTTACAATAAATGATCTTCGCGGTAGAAGGCGTCCCAGGTGTTGACGAATCCAACGTCCTCCCTGCAGAGGTTAACAAGTCGACAATTAATGCTGGTGGCTATTTTGAAGAACCGGCTCTCCACACCGATCCTGGGGATGATCCTTCATATGATGACTCTGCTTGACTTTTCTTTATATGTCTTCATCAGCTTCTGGTACTTTAACATTAGGTCCTTCGATCGGGTCCGCTGCACATCATTAGATCTGACATGAGTGACGTATGTTATGCTTGAGGGGGCCAACTTCGAATCTTCGTTCACTGTGGCTGCAACGTCGTCCACTCCACCACCTGGGAAACAGAAGCACTTCCTGGTCCTGGGTGCCCTGGCGCAGAACTCCGTGAGTTGGCCACAAACCATCGAATTTACTATGAGCCGAATTTCTTCCATTTCTTTTTCGTCGTCTAAGTTTTCAAGAATCTGGTAATGGTTCTGGCACATAGTTTCATGAATGATCTTCCTTGTGATGGGTCAAACGGTGTTGCTCCTGAGGGAGAGCAGAGTCAATATTTGATTCTTCCTGATCTGGTGCATGTACTGAAGCAGGTACATCAGGCCTTGGGCTGTTGGAAAATGAAGCAGTAGTAGTAATTTCTTCATTTGATGATAGTCCTAAATTGAGCATTGCTAATTCTTGAAGTATTTCCAGTTTCTTAGTGAGGGAGTTAATCTTAATGTTAGCTTCATCCAGTTTTGCTGCCAAATTTTCTCGGAGCTGGCAGAATCGACAGACAGGAACCTCGGGGCAGGCAACAATGGTAGGAGCAAACCTACCGGAACAGCTCGTGCAGGCACGGGACATGGTGACAATAAAAAAACTTCAAATCACTTCACTCACTTCAAGTCACTTCTAATCACTTGTCTCACTTCAGAACACTCTATTCACTTCAAATCACTTCACACACTTCAGATAACTTTATTCACTTCAAGTTACTTTACTCACTTTCAATCACTTCACTCACTTTAACCCTTCCTGCCCGGGCAGCCTTTCTAAATGACACCGCTCGTCTCCGGGTGATCTGGCTAAAAAAAAATGCATGTAAACATTGGCTTATCTCTGTTAACCCGCTGAGTACCAGCTAAATATTTATAAATGTACCACCCAGGACCGGCTGATTCTGAATTTTTGTTTTATTCCAGAAACAATAGCGAATGGGTTAGGAATGAAGGAAAAACCACGAAAAACCGATAAAAAAACTAAAAAAATGATCCTACAGAGCCCCCGAAAACGGATTTTACAAGAGTAAAAAATTGAAGGCAATTTCCCCCCCTAATTTTATTTTTTTGCGCGTTCACGCGCACGCGGTTGGACGTTGAGAGTTTTCAACCATCGGCATGAGTGCGTGGGATACTTACACAGTTCTCATACAAATCTGAGCCCTCTAGGTGCCATAGAACCGGAGTAATTGGGACCGGACCGGCCAGGACGCAAACCATGCGTCGCTGGGGTTTAGCGTTACATACATTGTGGACGCAAACCCTGTGTCGCTGGGGCTCAGTGGGTTAATACAGTAGCTACAACATTTAAACAAACATTTAAATGCAGCCATTACTTTGATCTGTAGACTGGCGTTAAGTAGAGTTGTCTAGCTCAACTGGTTCAGGAGTGATGGCAAATTTAGTGGAGGTAACTTTTGCCGTGTATTTACCTAGACGCGTCCGAATGCTCAACTGCGGCCCCGGCTACGACGCACTAATGCACTTGTCGCCCCACCCACAATTATGCCGGGAAGCAATTTGAGTGGTTTTTTTTTTTTTTTTTTTTTTTTTAAGAGACAATGAACGGAGGGAGGAAAAACACAGACAAAACAAAAAGGTCCATGTGCCTAAAGGCATCCTCCATTCATAAAATGTTTGTAACAACTGGATTTAAACATTTGTAGATTGTAAGTTTGTGGAAAGCAATTCGAGGGAAGTGAATTCCAAAGCGTAGTAGCTCTGGGGATAAATGAATTCTGATAAGCAGAAGTTCTGCATTGTGGAGGAGAAAGTGTAAATTCATGGGCGCTCTCAGCTGCCCTAGTTCTACGGGGAAAGATGTGGAGAGGCGGCACAATTGAAGCAAGTTCCTCGGAACAATTGCTGTGAAAATATCTGTAGAATAATGCAAGGGATGCAACGTTTCTTTGTATGGATAATGTAGGAAGGTCCTGTGTGATTGCAGGGTTATTGATTAATCTAATAACTTTATTTTGAATTTTGTCCAACTGCCTCAATGCAACCACTCCACTTCCACCCCACAGAGGTGAACAGTAATCCATCTGAGAACGCACATGACTTTTATATATCACGGCCAACTGCTCGTCAGTGAAGAATTCTCGAACTCTGTACAGGAGTCCCAGTTTTTTAGAGGCATTCTTAGCAATGCCTCTAACATAATGTGTCCAGCTCAAGTTAGTAGTTAATGTTACACCGAGAATGTCAATACTAGGGGAAGTGGGAATATTTACATCATTAAAAAATATATGGGAGTCAGTGAGATTCTGTCGGTTAGAAAATTGAATGTACTTGGTTTTCTGTGCATTAAAGGAAACTAGATTCTTTTGTCCCCATCCATTAATTCTAGAAAGGTCCTGGTTCAGAGAAATTGCAGTGTTTATTTTTGAATTTATAAGATCGGGTTGGGTGACAGAATTGGTAAATGTGAAGGAACTGTGGAGTGTTGAGTCATCTGCGTAGGAATGTATTGGATTATGAGTGGTAGATATGAGATCATTGATATGAATGAGGAACAGAATTGGGGCCAAAACTGATCCCTGGGGAACACCAGCATTTATTGAGTGAAATTGAGAATAAAGGCCATCTACCATTACACATATTTTTCTGTTATGAAGATAAGAAGAAATTAGTGGAACTAATGATGCAAGGCCGTAGTGTGACATCTTCGACAATAAGGATTGATGCCAGACTCTATCAAATGCCTTTGATATATCCAGTGCTATTGTATGTGTTTCACCATGTTGGTCTGTAGCTTGGTTGATTTGATGCGTAAGAAGGCAAAGCATGTCTGCAGTTGATCGACATCGTCTAAAACCATATTGCCTATCCCTGATTAATTTATTATTCTCAAGATGCTTAATTATGTGATTATTTAATATAATTTCAAAGACTTTACCAAGAGTGGAAGTTATAGCTATTGGTCTGTAGTTTGATGGATCTGAAGAGGCACCTTTTTTAGGAACTGGATGGATGTTTGCTTCTTTCCAGGGTACTGGGAAGCATGAGGTATGAGTACACAGACGGAAATTTTTTGCCAATACAGGAGCGAGCACCAAGGAGCAATTCTTAAGTACTATTGGAGGAATTTCATCTGGACCAGGAGCCTTATCTACTGAGAGATTCTGCAAAATAGTTTTGACATGTCTGGTGTGGATCTTAAGTGAGGGAATTTCAGGCGAATTAAAATTAAGTACAGGGACATCTTGATTTATTTCATCTAAGGTTGAGTTGGTGGAGAAAATATCCGCAAGAAGGTTAGCTTTACCTCGTGGGTCACTTACAAGATTGCCAGTCGGAGATTTTAATGGTGGAATGGATGAAGCAGTAGTGAAGTTGGATTTCAATGAGTTAAGAGTAGACCAAAATATTGTGTTATCATTTGGATTATTTAGAAGTTTATTTGCCTGCTTGTGGAGAAAGTTTGATTTAGTTAGGTTTAATACAGTTTTGGCATGATTTCTGATGTTTCTAAAGTAATTAAAGGCTTCATGTGTGTTTGATCTTGTGTATGCATTGTAGGCTATTGCTTTTTGTTCAGTTACTCTAGCACAATTATGGTCAAACCATTTAGGTGAATTAGATCTTTTACTGTACTTTTGATGAGGAATAAAAGTTTCCATTCCAATTTTTACAAAATCTTGTATGTGGCTCAAGGTGGAGTGTGCAACATTAGAAAAGAAAGAGGTCCAGGGAATATCAATAAAGAAACCTTGAAGACCCTCCCAGTCTGCCCTATCGTAATGCCATTTAGTCACCAAAACAGGTTCAGAGTGGGAAGGTGTGGTAGTTGATAGACAGGTGGCCTGTATCAGAGAGTGATCAGAAGATCCAAACGGGGACCTCACTGCAACATCATATTATTGTTTAGTCTGCCATATATTATAATTATTATGACATTTTCACTCAATAAAGTTACTTCTATAGAGATATTTTTGTGTCTCACTTGTACTTTTATTGTTATTATATTCTTAGTGTTACTTTCACTGGACTATGATAATTGATAGTGTCATTTTCACTTGTATTTATTGTTAGGTAAGCTATAATATAGATGTTAGTGTCACTTTCACTTGTTCATATTGTTATGAAGGCACTTATTATTAGTTATTTGTGTCTCACTTTTACTCAGTTTTATTATTATTTGTAGTGTCACTTTCACTGGACTAGGATAATTGATAGTGTCATTTTAACTTATATTTATTGTTAGGTAAGTTATAATATAGATTGTAGTGTCACCTTCACTTGCTCATATTGTTATGAAGGCACTTATTATTAGTTATTTGTGTCTCTTTCACTTTTACTCAGTTTTATTATTATTTTTAGAGTCACTTTCACTGGACTAGGATAATTGATAGTGTCATTTTCACTTGTATATTTTATTGTTAGGTAAGCTATGATATAGATTTTAGTGTCACTTTCACTTGTTCATATTGTTACGCAGGCACTTATTATTAGTTAATTGTGTCTCTTTCACTTTTACTCATTATTTTGTATTATTATAGCCTACATTTTAGTGTCACTTTCACTGTCATTGTCACGGGCACTTCAATATTGCACTAGAGTGTGAAACTCATTGAAGCATTGTCCAGTGCACAGTGCCACTTCACACTCGAAGCATTCCCATGTGGTTTTTGTTGGTTTATGGGGTCTGCGGGTTGTGTGGCTACATACATGGCACCTCTTCTGACTCCTGGCATTACCACCTGGTACTTTGGGAGGAAGGGGATTGAGCTGGTGCTTCCGGAAATAGTCGGCACATGCCTTGCGGTCCAGCCGGCCTGGTCCTTGTAGAGGTCTCCCGGCTGTAGCATTTTTTCCCAGGAGATCAAGTATCACCTGTTTATGGAACTGTTTATGGAACTTGAACTGCTTTGCTCCGGGAGTATTCAGTCGGTAGATATTGTAGGTATTGAGGGCTGACATATCTACGGTATGCAGAACAAACTTTTTGTACCACCTGCAGGATGTTCGCAGGCAGTCGATGAAGCCCATCTGCATATCGGACTTGTCTATGAGGCGCATGTTGAGATTGTAGTCCAGGACAGCAGCTGGTTTCTGGACGGGGTTTTTGCTCTTTCTGTCCACCTTCCCGGTGGAGACCATCTCTGCCTTGTGGCATGTGATGAGGAGGTTTACCTTCCGCTGGTCATGCCAGTGGATAGAGAGGATGGGGCCACTCTTCTTGTGGAACACCTCCGTCTTCTTCGTCTTGGTCGGGTACACTGGCATGCCCTTCCTCTTTGCCTTGACTGTGCCGACAGTTCCGGTCTTGCGGTCATGGAGGTACTTGGTCAGGATGGGCGATGTATAATAATTATCCGTGTACAGGATGTGGTTCTTGTGGAAGTGTTGCTCCATCATCTTCTGTACAATGGCACCCCCAAATCCGATGTCTGGGTCAGTGACTATCTCTCCACCACTGACGCAGTCGACCACAAAGTCCAGCACATATCCCGTCTTGCAGTCGCAGAGGACGAAGAGCTTGATGCCGAAACGGTGTCTCTTCAACGGGATGTATTGTCGGAAATGCAGCCTCACCCGGAACAGGACCAGAGACTCGTCGAGGCACATCTTCTGGAAAGGAATCAGGTAGGTGGTAAACCGATGACGTATCATGTCATACAGCTTCCTGATTTCCCATAGCTGATCGGGAAGGTGGACTGCCATGTTGTTGGTCAGGTGGAGATAGGACTGAATGTCAAAATACCTGTCCCTGGACATATATTTACCGAATGTTGGAGTTGTGATGAGGTCAGCAGTAATCCAGTAATCGGCCAGTGCATGTTTCCTGATGTGCGTCATCAGCATAGTCAGTGCAAGAAAAACATACATTTCTGGCACAGTGACAGGTCGCCATGCCACCATCTGGCACAGATTTCGTGATGGTTATTTGTTTCTTCGACCAGGTATTTCATGACCTCGTTCTCATAGAAGCCACAAAAAAATTCACTAGGGGTTGCATCTGGGCCACTGGGATATGCTGCTGTCACCCCTGAGTCAATCTGCTCCTCGTCAAAAGCAGGACAATCTGGCTCAAAATCTGCCCCATCAGTCCATACAAACAACTCCGATGAAGGTTGACGCCCATGCCCACGCCCACGGGCAGCGGCAGCGGCGTCGGCAGGCTGAGCGGCACGCCCACGACCTTGCCCTCGCCCTCGAACTGGCCGCGTTAGTCTCCTCTTCTTCCACTTCCTCTTCCTCCTGCTCCTCAGGTGATGTCAGGTCATCTGGGGCAATGTCAGGGTCTTCAGCCTCGTCTTCGGGGGTTAATTCCGGCGAAGAAGTGACCGGGCGTCGGTGGCGTGAGGTGGAACAATGGGAGCCTCAGCCTCGGGAGTTGGACTCCTTTTGCTGCGAGCTGAGGGCTTCTCCGCTCCAAATAATGCTCTTCGATGTGATGCGGACTGTGGCACACTGTCGGAGGACAATGCCGCACCACTAGTACCACTTGAAGAGGCCCTTTGCTCATCGTGAGGGAGAGATGAAGTTGAGGGCTGTAGGTGACCCGCGCGGCGTCCCGGGTCAAGGCGTCGGGACAAAGGAATGCGGGTGGTCGCTAGAGCAGGGTCGGTGTCATTGTCACTATCACTATCACTTTTGCCTTCCCTTGCTTCCTCTGCCGCCCTGAGTGCTTTTTTGGCCGCACTTTTCACTAAAGTCTTCTTGTAAAAGTATTTGCCCACTTTCAAGGGCGTACGAGCAGACAAGGGGGAAGGTCCCAGGGTAGGCCTAGGCTGACCAAGCAAAGATGGCGACGGGGTAGGCCTAGCCTCAAGCACACTAAGAAGTTCAATTTCACCTTCCTTCACCACCTCTATATCAGGGTCCTCACTACTGTCTACTCCCTCAAACAAATCAAGACCATCATCACCCTCAAAGCCCACAAAATCATCATCTTCACTCCCACTTATGAAGATTTCTTTGTCTACCAAGCTTTCACCACTGCATTCTTCGGTCAAAATGGCCAAAAGTTCTCTCTCAATAGCACTATCACTCAATAAACGTTTCACTTTCTTACGTTCAAGCTTTTTCTCGCTTGCAACAGGTGTCGACGTAGCGAGCGAGGTAACAGTGGGGCGCGTAGGAGGTTGCAGGGAATCGGACGCGTCGGAAGATTTTTTTTCGCTATATCTCGCTATGGCGGGCACGTATGGACTGATAACAGTAGTAGTTGAGGCTTGGTGGCGCTGCGATCGCCCCTGCAAAGGAAATTTTCACGGCGCGGATTTCAAAGCACGCTTTCAAGCATTCAGATTTTAAAATGACACCCGGGCTCCGGCCCATCAGCCGCGGTGTCATTTTAAAATGACACCCGGGCAGGAAGGGTTAAATAACTTCTCTCACTTAAAATCACTTCACTCACTTGAGATCACTTCACTTACTTCAGGACTGAATACTGTATACAGTGCTGGCACAATTTTAAAGGAAATTTTAAGAGCATAGTTTTAATTTTTAAAGGCACAATTTCAAAGAAAAAACAATAATAACTAAATTATTCCAACTTGATATTAAACTATTTAACCTCTGAAGTGCGCATGGGGGTAATTGGAAACGTCCCCCTGTGCTGACGTATTTGAGGTGTTTCCGTCACTAAAATATTCATTGTGCCATTAATAGCATTAATATTTATCCATATACGCCTATTATGGGTTGATTATAAAGGTATTAACCTGAAACAACAATAAAACGAGTGAAAACAGCGTTTGGATGGTCAGATTCGGAGATATAGCCCGCGAGTTGTATAATGTATGGGTGAGGCAATCTGCTTTCCCGCCAATTTCCCCCAAGGCCACTGAGACACAGTCGATCGATACTCTCTCTCTCTCTTGCACTCGCTTGCTATCAGTGATGACCACACCCTCCAATCGGATTTCTAATGTTAGCACGAAAATATACCTCAGAATAAGGGAATAACAGGGAAAATAGGTGATAACTGAAGGAGAGGAGGAAAGTGGGGAAGGAGGGGAGGTAGAGGACTGAGATTTTGCATGGCCCAGGGGCCAAAAAAAAATAAAAAAATAAAAAAAAAAAAATATAAAATTTTTTTTTTTCGATGTCAAAAGTTGATTTTTATTTTCTCTGACTCTTAAGAGTCTTCCCGCAGTGCGCCGGGGGAACTCTTAAGAGTCTCCCCGCAGCTCCCGGGTTAAGAAATGTTATATATGTGAGTGAGAGAACTGAAGGAAGAGAGATTGTGGCGGGTTGGTTGTTATTCTGGGCTACTGTGCTACCATCCTATTTTGGACTGCAATATCTAGTGCATGCAACTATGTTTGATAATAAAAAAGTGCTCGTCAAGGTAATGGTAATGAACAAATGTCTAGGTTTTAGCCCTTTTATCCTGTTTTTAATATGTTTATTCTACTGCAAGACGATATTAGTCAGCTTAGGAACGAACATGGTATTCATTATTATCTTGAATAATCTTCTCAAGTTCATTATTCATTGCTACCAAGCTACTGGCAGCTTTGGCAGGTAATTTTATCAGATTAAGAAGGAACCCACAGGATTAAGTTGTTGATTTTGTGTTTATTTCGATGTAGTGTCGATATGGTTTGCGATAATATATTATTGATGAGAATTATTATCTTTTGCTGCAAACTAAGGGATTAAATAAAAGGAGTAATTTTTATGCCCGATTCCTCAACGTCTTCACCCCTAAGAATCGCATCAGTGGTAGTGATATCAAAGAAAAATTACCAAGCTACCCATCCAATACTGTCCTCTTCAAGCAAGCCACCAACACCGATCACCCTCTCCTACCTGTCCTCTTTCCATTCATATTCCCTTTACCTGCCACCTCAAATCCAAAGGGACGCAAAAGACCTAACGAAGACAGAGGCCAGTAAGACTTTCTTGCCATAGACCACTGGGCCAGCAAGAGGAGTGAACAACTTTTGAAATACTGCAAGAAAGACTCAGCTTATCATACTCAATCCTTTACGTAGGGCACGTGGTACCCGTCTTGCAACTCAATCCCACCCCAACTCTGTGCAACTCTCTAACCCAAGAGTGAAACGTTACTCTCAAACTTTCTTCTACTCAACAGCTGAGCTCTGGAACTCTCTCCAAGAATCAGTCTTTCCCTCTTCCTATGACTTAAATTGCTTCAAACTCAGTGTGTCCAGGCATTTTGGCTCGATCGTCCCTTGATTTTGGCCCTGTCACTCTTTCAACTATGGGGGAGGCACTCGCTATAGGCAATTCTGCCTTTCGCCTCCCTCAATCACATAGAACAAAAAAATCCGTATTATCCTACGCTTGAGAGGTCAGGTCGTATTCTGCTTGACGAAACAAGTTAAGTTGTATTTCGTTCGTACAGACCTGTTGTATTCTGCATGTCTCCAGCATACTCAAGTTGTATTCTGCTTGATAAAGTGAGTCATATTCCGCTTATGATGCAACTAGTCTCATTGCCTATCACCCTCCTACCACCCCTGCAAATGTACAGACTCCCCTAGGTCTCATTACTATCACCCTTGGTAAATCCATAAGATATTGAACGTTAGAGTTACCATAAGTATTGTTGTTCCCTGTTTCGGGATCCACCCTAATGTAAAGAAATATAACAATACACACGCTATCTCCTTTGCTAAATATACTTGTACCTTTAGATACCTTGGCGATTCCACCAACGTGGACTGAGTTATATCTATATTTTTAACCATAGAAGCCTCCAATTCACCACTCGTTACAGCAAATACCTTAACTCCACACGTCCCCCATACCCAAGTCTATACCAATCGCAGGTTCTATCCTTGTATATTTGTGTACATATATCGTAATTATTAATTACCCTCTGCACGTACATATCGTTTGCTACTTACTTTGTCACCTTTAGTCAACAAACTATGTAAACTGTACACTTGTATTCTGTTCTATTCTTTGTATAAGTGTTCCCAGTAAATTAAGGACCTGCTGCACCCCTAAATTGGTTAATCTAGTATTGTATGAAGCTGAAATAATAGCCAGATGCCGAGCATTATAGTAATATATAAATTAAGAATAACATATTTTGTAAACAAGCAAAGAAACAAGGTTACAAGGATGGTATTATGGGTTATAAAAGTAACCTTAATGGATATAGATAAAAATGTGATTTAAAGTAGAATATTTGAAAATGTGTAAAAATGCATACAAAAAAAGAATCCTAGCAAGGAAGATGAAACTGATAAATGATCAAGTTAATATACGGTGTTCAAAATAGATAGTTGTTAAAAGGAATTAAAAAGTACTGTGGGTTACACAGGGAAAAATAAATGAGGTGGAAGTCTTTCAAAATTAATGAAATTATAACTAAATATATATAGGCACTAAGTGAGTGTATAATTGCTGAATAATATATATATATATCCGGATTCCGGTGCTATTCCTCCCTCTCCGCCCTCCTCTCTCTTACTTATGCCTAATATCCTAATCTCTTCTAAAGATGTACTTTCTACCCTCTCTGGGCTTAACACTAATAAGGCGTACGGTCCGGACGGTGTTCCTCCTGTTGTTCTCAAAAACTGTGCTTCCGTGCTGACTCCCTGCCTTGGCAAACTCTTTCGTCTCTGTCTATCCTCTAACATCTTCCCTTCATGCTGGAAGTTTGCTCACATTCAACCTGTCCCAAAGAAGGGTGACCGCTCTCAACCCTCCAACTATCGTCCAATTGCTCTTATCTCTTGTCTTTCTAAAGTTTTTGAAACTATTCTTGCTTCCAAATTTCTTAAGCATTTCTCTTCTCATAATCTGCTCTCAGATCGCCAGTATGGCTTCCTTAAGGGTCGCTCTACTGGTGATCTTCTTTCATATCTTACTAACTCTTGGTCATCCTCCTTTCGGGACTTCGGTGAGACTTTTTCTATTGCACTAGACATATCGAAAGCCTTCGATAGAGTCTGGCATAAATCTTTAATTTCTAAACTACCCTCCTTCGGTTTCTATCCCTCCATCTGTGCCTTTGTCTCTAATTTCCTTTCCGGCTGTTCCATAGCTGCGGTTGTGGACGGCCATTGTTCACTTTCTCACCCTATAAACTCCGGTGTTCCTCAGGGCTCTGTCCTATCTCCTATTCTCTTTCTAATTTTTATAAATGATCTCCTTAACTGTACCTTAATTCCCATCCATTCATACGCAGACGACTCAACCTTACACTACTCCATTAGTTTTTCAGAACGCCCCAGCCAGCAATCCCTCAACGACAAACGTAATGAAGCCATAGAACTCTTAAATTCTGATCTAAATACTATTTCCAATTGGGGCAGAGAAAACCTTGTTAACTTTAATGCTTCCAAAACCCAATTTCTCCATCTATCTACCCGTCAGGATCTCCCAGTGGACTATCCCTTATTCTTCAACAATACAAAAATCAACCCTTCATCTTCTCTCAATATTCTTGGTGTCTCTTTTTCTTCTGCTCTCATTTGGAAGGACCATATTACCAGTCTGGCTAAGGCAGCCTCCCAGAAGCTGGGTATGCTCAACCGCCTTAGGGGGTTCTTTTCCCCTGCACAGCTTCTTGCTCTGTACAGGGGCATAGTGCGCCCTTGTATTGAGTATTGTTCACATGTGTGGGGAGGTTCCTCTCACACCGCTCTCCTAGACAAAGTTGAAAGGAAGGCCTTTCGTATCATTAACTCCCGTCCACTCACCAACTCTCTGCAATCTCTCTCTCTCCGCCGCAATGTTGCATCTCTCTCGCTATTCTATCGCTACTATAATAATCAGTGTTCCTCAGAGCTATCCCAGTGCATACCACCTCCTTTACGTAGGGCACGTGGTACCCGTCTTGCAACTCAATCCCACCCCTACTCTGTGCAACTCTCCAACCCAAGAGTGAAACGTTACTCTCAAACTTTCTTCTACTCAACATCTGAGCTCTGGAACTCTCTCCCAGAATCAGTCTTTCCCTCTTCCTATGACTTAAATTGCTTCAAACTCCGTGTGTCCATGCATTTTGGTCGAACGTCCCTTGATTTTGGCCCTGTCACTCTTTCAACTATGGGGGAGGCACTCGCTATAGGCAGTTATGCCTTTTGCCTCCCTCAATCACATAGAAAAAAAAAATATATATATATATATAGGCACTAAGTGAACATATATAGGGTGAATAAGTAGCTACAGTAAAGTATAAAGAGGTAAGAAGTTATAAAAGTATAAACAAAAATAAAAGAAAATGTTAAGTAAATACATATTTACAGTATGCTAAGAAGAGCATAACGTAGACTCGTCGTAGAATAACGTATTACAAATCACGTTACAGAAATATGTGTTTAAATGAAGAAAATATAGAAATATAGTGAAAAGCGAGAAAAGGATGGACAAAGTTTGGAATAAATAAAACTAATAAATACAAAATGAAGATTAAAAAGGCGAGAAAAAATTCACAATTGCAACACGCAAACAGTCAGAACACTAGAGAAACAAGGTATGAAGGTAGATATAAATACTAGCTACTCCCATAACAGCGGCCTCACAGCACTGAAATTAAAACTTAAATTCTGGGAATATATCTTGCCCTGAGATGCCTTGTGGTGTTATTGTGGTGCAGCGGTGCTTTATTGGTGTAGTGGTGGTGTGTGTTGGGAAGGGTGGACGTGAGGGGAGGGAGGATGTAGGGGGAGTGGGGATGGTTACATAAAGGTGTGATAGTTATAATGGTACTTTATTTGTGTAGTGGTGGTGTGTGTTGGGTTGGGAGGACGTGAGGAGAGTGAGGATGTAGGAGGAGTAGGGATGGTTACATAAAGGTATTATGGTTATGATGGCGTATTTGTACTTTATTGGTATAGTGGTGGTGTGTTTGTTGGGTAAAGAGGACATGGGAGGAGTGAGGATGTAGGGGGAGTGGGGATGGTTACAAGGTGTAATGGTTATTACGGTACTTTATTGGTGTAGTGGTTGTGTGTGTTGGGTTGGGACGACATGAGGGGCGCGAGGATATAGGGGGAGTGGAGATGGTTACATAAAGGTGTGATGGTTATTATGGTATTTTATTGGTGGTGATGAGTGTTGGGTTGAGAGGACATGAGGGGCGCGAGGATATAGGGGGAGTGCAGATGGTTACATAAAGGTGTGATGGTTATTATGGTATTTTATTGGTGGTGGTGTGTGTTGGGTTGAGAGGCCATGAGGGGCGCGAGGATATAGGGGGAGTGGGGATGGTTACATAAAGGTGTGATGGTTATTATGGTATTTTATTGGTGGTGGTGTGTGTTGGGTTGAGAGGACATGAGGGGCGCGAGGATATAGGGGGAGTGGGGATGGTTACATAAATGTGTGATGGTTATTATGGTGCAGTTTTACTTTATTAGTGTGGTGATGTGAGGGAGTTTAAAGGGAGTAGGCTTTTAGGCATGTTGGGAAGGTGTTGTGTGAAGTTTCAATGAGGAATGAGGGTGCTCGATTTCCACATCATCTAGGTTGTATGGATTAGGAAGTAATGGGAGTGGTTGAGAAGGCATTGTATGGACATAAATAAGGAGGAGCGACTGGGAGTGTAGGGACTCTAGGGAGGGAATAGGTGAATTATATGGTATAGTTACATTTCTGTAGTTGTATATGAGGGGTAACTTAGAAAAGGTGATAGTAATGTGTCTTTGGTTCTTTGTAATGGCTGTAGAGGAGATGAGCATAGAACATGTTGGGATAAGGGAGTGAGTAAGAGGAAGAAAACGGGAGCATGTGGGGTTTTGGGTGACTATAGAGAAGGAATGTGATTCAGAGAGAGTGTATTATTGTTGTTGTTGTTGTTGTTCCCCAAGCTGCCTGGCCGAACAGCCCCAAGGCCCCGAGCAAGGCCAAGGCCATAACCGAGCGCCCCCACAGAACCCTCCCTGTCGACCACAATAAAGCCTGGGTGACCGAAGCCATTCCATGGCGGGGAGCTGAGGAGGGTGCGGAAACGCCCGGGAAACCAAAGCCCCACCCAGGGCCCTGTGCCCCTCAGCAATTAGTGCATTATTGTTAAACATAGTTGCTTTATTGTCGTTTTTTTTTCTATGTGATTGAGGGAGGCAAAAGGCAGAACTGCCTATAGCGAGTGCCTCCCCCATAGTTGAAAGAGTGACAGGGCCAAAATCAAGGGACGCTCGAGCCAAAATGCCTGGACACACGGAGTTTGAAGCAATTTAAGTCATAGGAAGAGGGAAAGACTGATTCTGGGAGAGAGTTCCAGAGCTCAGCTGTTGTGTAGAAGAGAGACTGAGAGTAACGTTTCACTCTCGGGTTGGAGAGTTGCACAGAGTAGGGGTGGGATTGAGTTGCAAGACAGGTACCACGCGCCCTACGTAAAGGAGGTGGTATACACTGGGAAAGCTCTGAGGAACACTAATTATTATAGTAGCGATAGAATAGCGAGAGTGATGCAACATTGCGGCGGAGAGAGAGAGATTGCAGAGAGTTGGTGAGTGGACGGGAGTTAATGATACGAAAGGCCTTCCTTTCAAATCTGTCTAGGAGAGCGGTGTGAGAGGAACCTCCCCACACATGTGAACAATACTCAATACAAGGACGCACTATGCCCCTGTACAGAGAAAGAAGCTGTGCAGGGGAAAAGAACCCCCTAAGGCGGTTGAGCATACCCAGCTTCTGGGAGGCTGCCTTAGCAAGACTGGTAATATGGTCCTTCCAACTGAGAGTAGAAGAAAAAGAGACACCAAGAATATTGAGAGAAGATGAAGGATGATTTTTGTATTGTTGAAGAATAAGGGATAGTCCGCTGGGAGTTCCTTACGGGTAGATAGATGAAGAAATTGGGTTTTGGAAGCATTAAAGGTAACAAGGTTTTCTCTGCCCCAATTGGAGATAGTATTTAGATCAGAACTTAAGAGTTCTATGGCTTCATTACGTTTGTCGTTGAGGGATCGCTGGCTGGGGCGTTCTGAAAAACTAAAGGAGTAGTGTAAGGTTGAGTCGTCTGCGTATGAATGGATGGGAATTGAGGTACAGTTGAGGAGATAATTTATAAAAATTAGAAAGATAATAGGATATAGGACAGAGCCCTGAGGAACACCGGAGTTTATAGGGTGAGGAAGTGAACAATGGCCGTCCACAACCGCGGCTATGGAACGGCCGGAGAGGAAAATAGAGACAAAGGCACAGATGGAGGGATAATAACCAAAGGAGGGTAGTTTAGAAATTAAAGATTTGTGCCAGACTCTATCGAAGGCTTTCGATATGTCTAGTGCAATAGAAAAAGTCTCACCGAAGTCCCGAAAGGAGGATGACCAAGAGTTAGTAAGTTGTTCGAATGTGGGTAGTAGGTATACTGCAATTAGGCCTTTCGAGGGAAAACTTTACTGAAGTTAGGAAGGAAGCAGATTTGTTTGTCTATGTGGATGAAGGAGACAAAAGGCATAACTGCCTGTAACGGGTGCCTCCCCCAGAGTTGAAAGAGTGACAGGGCCAAAGTCAAGGAATGTTCGAGCCAAAATGTCTGAACACATGGAGTTTGAAGCAATTTAAATCATAAGATGAGGGAAAGATGGATTCTGGGAGAGAGTTCCAGAGCTCAGCTGTTGAATAGAAGAAAGATTGGGAGTATCATTTGAGTTGGAGAGTTGCACAGAGTAGGGGTGGGATTGTGTTGGAAGACGGGTACTACGTAATCTACATAGAGGAGGTGGTATTAACTGAGAGAGCTCTGAGGAACACTGATTATTGTAGTAGCGGTAGAATAGCGAGAGAGATACAACATTGCGGTGAAGAGAGAGAGATTGTAGAGAGTCGGTGAGTGGACGTGAGTTAATGATGCGAAAGCCTTTTCTTTCTACTTTATCTAGAAGTGCTGTGTGAGAGGAATCTCCCCACACATGTGAACAATACTCAATACAAGGATGCACTGTGCCCCTGTACAGAGCAAGAAGCTGTGCAGGGGTAAAGAACCCCTTGAGGCGGTTGAGTACACCCAGCTTCTGGGAGGCCGCTTTAGCAAGACTGGTAATATGGTCCTTCTAAGAGAGAGCAGAAGAAAAAGACACACCGAGAGAAGATGAAGGGTTGATTTTTGTATTGTTGAAGTATAAGGGATAGTCCTCTGGAAGTTCACGGCGGGTAGATATATGAAGAAATTGGGTTTTGGAAGCATATGACAATTAATTTGCAGCAACGGATCTCTTGGAGTTTCTTAAATAACTAGATACGTTTGAAGATACAAGATGATATAATATAAGTGGTCTGAAGTAGGGAATGCCAAAAACAAGGAGTATGAGATTGATCAATAATTCTAAAATCTTTCGGTTACATTCCACATTGCACATATTTTGTGAATCATAAATTGTGTAATGAAAATACACAGGGTACATATTTATCTATCATTATATATATGGATATTTTCCTGACACAGTCATTTTCCCATTTAGGTGTATTTATTAAGTATAACATATCAAATACAGCTTACGACAATCTATTCAACATAGTTATTTCCATGGACCTCAGCAAGCACTGGAGGTTATATAGACTGCAGTTTATAGGTTGTCTCCCTACTATGCCAGCCTCTCGTGACAGCACCGACCCTCAGACAATTTGGCCAGGTGGGTTAATTAATGTTCATATCCTGGAAGGGTCAGGTGCAGTCTGTCGTTTAATGTTTTGATCCATATCCCTCTTGATTCTTTCGAATTTTATACTTCTAGGTTTTAATCTTTATATATACTGTATATACATATATATATATATATATATATATATATATATATATATATATATATATTTTATTATATATAATATATATATATATATATATATATATATATATATATAACTTTTCTCTCATAGTTATTAGTTTTAGTTGCTACTTCTTTTGCCCACTCTTTGAAGCTGTTGTCCACATTTGTTTTATTTATTACTATAGAAGTGCGGGAGAGGGTACAACAGGGGAAGAGGGTTGTAGGAACGCTGAAAGCAGTAACAAGAAATAGGGTGGTCAGTATGGAAGTGAAGAAGTCCTTGCATGACAGTGTGGTAATCCCGACACTGACTTACGGAAGCGAAGCATGGACGTTGGTTGAGAGACTCAGACCAAGAGTGAGAGCAGTGGAAATTAATTACTTAAGAAGTGCGTGCGGAGTTACATGGAGGGATAGACAGACTAATGAGGAAGTAAGAAGGAGGTGTGGTGTGGAGGTAGATGTGCTGGAAAGTGTGAAAAGGAACAACTTGAGATGGTTCGGCCATATGGAAAGCGAGAAAATTACTAAGAGGGTGTACGAGAGCGAGGTGGAGGGACAGAGAGGGAGAGGTAGACCGAAAGAGAGGTGGAAGGATGAAGTGAGGAAGTATATGAACGAAGGCGGTGCTGGTTGGGGGGAGGGGTGTCGACTGACTGGGGACAGAGGTGCATGGGGGCGGTTCGTTCGTGGCCACCCCTTCGGGGATCACGGCGTCGGGCAATAGATAGATAGATAGATAGATCTTGCATTGTTGCTCTTACTTCATCAGATATGTTGTAAATTTGTTGTTTTCTCTCTCATTTTCCCAGTACCGGTGAATCCTTTTCATTATACTCTGGCAACTATTAAACGATTGTATTCAGCTTAGGAAGGACGTTTACCAGTTAAAAGGCTACAGCTGATCTCAATTAATCACTTGAGCTACCGCAGATCCTTCCTAAGCTGAATAAAGTCGTCTAATGGTTGCCAGAATATGATGAAAAGGACGTGACCGGTACTGAATGGGGATGACAATGACTGTAAACACCTCAACACTGTGGAACTACTTTGTCCTGCCCACCACCTCATTTTACCCTCCCTCCTCTTTACAATTTTCCGCCCACCTCATTTTCCCTTTCTCTTTCTGAAATTATAGAGTTAACCTTGATCTTATCCTAAGCCTTCCTAAGGGATCAACAGACTGACCCTGGCTGCTAACGAGAGGCGCATACATACCCCCAAGATAATAGGATGTGGGCAAGACTTTGTGGGTCTCTCGAGAATGGTTTATCACGGCCAGAGAAAATTTGAGAAGGAAACGTTTCCTGCCGGCGCATGGGATCGAACCCACGACACCAGAGCCAGTACCGGTACTCCTAGTCAGTGACTAAGCGCGCTCGGCTACCATGACCGTGATGCGCTGAGTGGGAGAGAGAGAGAGAGAAAGAGAGAGAGAGAGAGAGAGAGAGAGAGAGACTAAGGTTAAGTCGTGGTCATTAATTCTTGTACATTTTGAAGTTTCGAACAATTTGAAGCAACCTTCGAATTACTAATATCAAGTAGCAAAATTAAAATAGGAATCTCAATTCAACCTGAAACAGATTCTAAAAGATATGTATCAGTATTGATGACCGTGCCTGGACCTCGCAATACCATCTGTTCCTTACCTAATTCCCCAATGTACTTAATTTTCCACTACCAACAAGCTAACCACAATTAACTATAATAAAGTAAACAGATTATGTTACATGGTCAAAATACACCGACAATAATCTCACATCGCCCGTGGGTAAATGAACGGTAAACTCCCCCCGACTACCTTCAGTAACAGTACCGTTAATAAGAGCTATATGTAGTCGGCTGATAATATCCAGCAATAGTTGGGCACTCGTTCAGTAAAACCCTAGTAATTCATTTGGAGATAAAGGATGATTGTAAATATAGATCGTTTGGAGATAGTGTCACCGGATTATTGGATGGCATTGAGTAGCATCATTGACAGAATATCTAGCAACAGTACTTATTATTTTCTGCATGGTCTAACTTCAGTACTGCATAGAATCCAAACAATGTAACTCCTGTCTTTCATTGTAGGTGACGCAATAACTGTAAGAGTATATATAATTATCTACTATGGGTTTCAGAGGCCATGTTACATCGTTTCATTGTAGGTGACGCAATAACTGTAAGAGTATATATAATTATCTACTATGGGTTTCAGAGGCCATGTTACATCGTTTTTCGGGAACAACTTATGAACAAACTGTTGGATCAGTATGATATTTTACCACAACCTGTTTCACACCGTACCCTAATTTTGTTATATATTGTGCATTACCAAAAGTGGATAATTAACCCGGCAAGCGCGATAGGCCTCATGGAAGGCTTCCTATAGGGAACGCGATAGGCCTCACGGAAGCAGGATTTTTAAAGGCGTACCAAAACGGCGCCAAGCTGTCTGGGGAGTCACAAATTGCGCCACGTTTAGTGCGACATGGTACCTCTCGATGGCACCCACAACCACCCGCTGCACGCACCCCACACAGTCTACACACGCAGTATGCTCTCAGTCACTATGGAGCCTACACGCTCCCCTGACTCGCTCCCTGTTGACTCGCCCAACCCTGTTGCTGGCGGTGTTAGTGCTCGTGGCAGGACACGAACACGTGCCAGGGACCCCTCCTACGTATATACTTCTGAGGATGATGAGCCAGTGCAGCCAAGAAGACCTACACGTGCTGGGAGAGGCACGACACGTGGTGGGAGAGGCACGACACGTGCAACAAGCACGACGAGTGCGAAGAGGTCATTGTCCTCAGCATTTGCTCTGACAACTGCTACCACAACAACTACTGCCTCTACTGTTGTGGCAACGACGCCCACGGCGCCCACCACCACAGGAAGTACAAGTGGCCGTCCTGGGGATGCAGGAGCATCGGGGGTAGTTGGCAAGAAGGGTAAGGGTAAAGGACACCCTTATCAGTTCAAGAGGAGTAAGGTGACACCTCCCGCCTCTACCACCCCCGCGTTGCCACCACCACCACCACCCACCACGGCCGCCCCTGTCTCACTACCCACCACGGCCGCCCCTGCACCACTGCCCCCCACGGCCGCCCCTGCACCACCGCCCACGCACGCCCCTGCTCCACCACCCACGCCCACCCATGCCCCTGCTGCTGTTGGAGGGCCTCGTAGAGTTTTGGCAGCCGGTCTAACGCCATCCAAGTTTGACGCCCTCCTCTTCCCTCCTGACTCCTCTGACGACGACGCTGCAGAAGGGGAAGCCTTCGATCCCAGGAACTATGGCTGGGGTGGTGATAGTGGGAGCGAGTCTGAGGAGGATCAAGACCAATATGAGGGAGGTGCAGAGGATTCGGAAGACGACGATGTACTTCTGCACCGTGACCATGACCAAGACCTGTCTGACGACGAAGGCGCAGACGACGTGGCTGACGGAGGGGCTGATCCTGATCCCCCACGGGCGTATAATTTTGCCTGGTCTGAAGGGTCCCATTTCCAACCAGATTTGCACCAGTTCAATGCCAATCTGGCTGGTTCAACAGCAGACTGGCCCTGCAATGACCAGTCCACGGAATCTGATTTCTTCTGTGCATTTTTTGACAAGGAGGTTGTTACGACTGGGGTTCAAATATATCAGGGCTCTTATTCATTGGACTAGTAATGGCATAAATGTTACAACGGAAAGCGCTAGCTCCAACCTCTGATGTATATTCCCAGTGAACAAAGAACACAAATACTCTACAGAGTTCTATATGCAATAATAGGCTATCAAACTCTCAATAAATGTGCGTGTACTCTAGGCTTAATGTTATGTGAAAACAGCCTATTACTACCTATAACCGAAGGTGCTTGGTTATGGTATGCAAAGTAAGGTGGTAAGAGAAGTTACAGCTTACGTTACTTTAATCAATAAATGTCAGGCACTCCTGCATGAAAGAAAGTGCGCTAAAGTCCTTCAACACTAACAAGGAATCTTCTTTAAATGTTAGATGCTATAAAGATGCTCGTATCGGAAATGGAACCCAAAAAGGCAGGCAGCGGAACAATGCTCGTGCAGGCTATGCACACAAAAAGGCAGAATATATATAATGCCGTCGGAACCAAGAATATCCTAAACACAACAACAATAATAATAATCGCCACGACAATGCAGTATTCCTATCAACAAAAAGAGCCTAAGTCGTTTGTGTCTCAATACATCAAACTAGGCTGCGAAATGTTTGTGTAATAATAAATGGGTATGCATAAAAAGAGTAATTAGGTTAATATACTTTATGTCTACTGTGACTGATAAAGTCTAGCTAGAGTCAATAATACGAGATACTGGTGCGCATGGCATGCTGCATAGCCTAGTGCAAATCTCAAGTCTGTGCGTCAAATATTACGTTATAATGAAGGGTAGCTCTCTTGAGAAACCTTAATACCGAAGTATTAAGCGTTCTCCTGGCGTACCTCAAAGACAAACAATCGAGACTAGAACAGTGCAGAATGGTATAGGCAAAAAACCCTCATTCGTGCATGCTCTACTCTCAATGGCACACAGACTAGAATTTACTCAATCAACTCCAGTTCTCAGGTATGTCGTGCCGCTTTTAACTGAAGCCAGCACTCATAGGAAACAATACCTATAATATCAGACTCCTAGTCTAGCATTATCTAATCCAGCAGAACACTAATAACAAAAGGAGGCAGTACTAAACAATATAAATGCCAACCAATGCTTCGTGATCCACTTATCTTAACAACTAACATACATAGGCTATATCAGACCTTAACACACAATACAACTGGCCAGCATGAAGCTGATTTTGCAGAGTTAACCAGAGGGGGTATAATATTAATAAAAGGTGGTGAAGGATATGGAAAATGAGAGAGATAGGCAGAGGAAAAGATTCTCAGGTACGGAGCGGGGACAGATAGCAAGGGAAAAAAGATGGGTGTGTTCTAGAAACCAGATCTGAGGGAGAGAGTGGCGAGGAACTGTATATATACTCGCACTAGCTCGAGCCACGTGGGAAAACAGCGGTTACAAGTCATCTAACCACTAGCAAAGCTTACAGCATGGTAAGGGCCTCTCTCCACCAACCCCCGCGAGGCAGCCAGCCGTGACGTCATCGAGCGGGACAAAAAACACTGCGCGCCCCCTCTCACTCTGTTCTACTCCCTCTCTCTCTCCCAGATCCTATCATTACTAGTTAATGATAAAATATATACTTTACAATTAATATATAAAGCCTTGACATGGGCGAAAACAAAGAGCCTTTCTGGACTGCCCATGACACGAGCTTTCATATGAAATAAAGCACACTCTAATACACAAACTGTAGCCCCATCCACTGCCCTGGCGATCCTAGCGAGTCACTGTAGGACAAGCCATGCGGTTCTAACGGAGTGGTTAACGTCACACCCCCCCCAAGATTTTTCTCAGAGGCCCCAAGGCTCACAAAAATCTGATGGTTAGAACCCATGCTATATCTCCACTTCCCATCACCCAGCGGCAGTAAAATATCTGGCACAGTTCTTCAACAAAACATTTTTCAAAATTATAACCCTCCCCAACACCATAGGTTAAATTATATGTAGTTATGCTCCTCAAGAGCGAGCTTCTCTAGCCCAGCATTCTGAGAGGAGTGCAACTCAGAATTACTGCTATAACATACTAAAAAAAATCAAGTATCAAAGAAAGAGTTTTTATTTGATTTTTTTATGTTTATAATTTGTTTATTTCGGCTGCACTATAGGGGCAAGCCTAGTTTTTTCTTCTATACCAAACGCTCAACTCCTGCTTTACGACCCAATACGCTGGGCTACAACCGCGAGCCAACAAGCACCAAGCGCAAAATACTATTCAAACTAAAGCAGGAGGCTACCCGTGTGTCAATCTACCCAGGATCATATACCCTTGAACGACCATCTGCAACCACGTAGTCACAACCGGCAATATGGCATATGTCCAGGTTATATACCAATAACCTTAGTGACCACCTGGTCAGCCTCATATTCCGATTGTGAAACTGGTCCAAGAACTTGAGAGGGTGATGATCTGGGTAAACTACAACGACCGGACCATAGGCTGGAACACAGACCTCGAAATGCCTCAGAGCAAGTACAACCGCCAGAAGCTCCTCCTTGACAACAGAGCAGCTCCCCTGGGCCGAATTGTACTTCTCCGAGCAGAAACTAACAGGATGCTCCAGCCCATCATCGTCCTTTTCCACAAGGACGGCACCAGCCCCCACACCACTAGCCTCCGTTGCTAGTTGGAAAGGTAGGCTAAAGTCAGGGGCCCTGAGGATCGGGTAAGTGCACAACAGGTGTTTTACTTCTCTAAACACCTTCTCACACTCCGGCGCCCATTTGAACTTCTTATCCTTCCAGTTATCCTCCACCTGAGCTTGACTGTCCCATTCTCCTTCTCCACCTTGACTGCTAAACGTCATCACAGGCACAGTGAGAGGCTCAGGGGGGTGCCTCCCATACTCCTTCATGGGATTAACATGACATAACTGATTGTGCTTCCGCCTGTCTGGAGTGGCTACCAAGTAAACCAGGTCCGATAGCTCCTCCACCACCCTATAAGGACCGGCGTACTTCGTGGATAAGGGGTGACCTACAAGGGGCAGTAGAATCAACACCTCCTGACCCACGTGAAACTCCCTGAGTTCAACCTTGAGGTCGTACCTGTCCTTCCTGAGGGCCTGAGAGCTAGTCAAATTACGGCCAGCCAACTCCAGACTGCGCAACATCCGTTCTCGACTGTTGAGGACACACTTGAGCATAGAACAAGGTTTTTCTGCGCCCTCCCATACTTCTTCAACCATATGGAGAGGCCCTCTGACACGGTGTCCAAAGACAAGCTCATTAGGGCTGAATCCCAAACTCTCCCCAGGTACCACACAGCAAACAAAACACATGGCAGGCCAAGATCCCAATCCCTCCCACTCTCAAAACAACAACAACGAAGCACAGATTTCAAGGCTGAGTGCCATCGCTCTAACACACCCTGGCTCTCCGGATGATATGCAGATGACACAACCCCAACAATCCCATGCTGCGGCATTGCTTGTACAAAGAGGCTAGAAGTGAAGTTGGGTCCCCGGACTGACTGAATCCCCTGCGGGTAACCATACCGGGAAAAATACACAAGCAAGCTTCGGACCACCGTTTTCGCCGACCTATTTCTCATAGGGTACGTGTCAGGGTACCTTGTTGCTACATCTCCCGACTGTGCATCACTGTCCTCCTTCAACTCTTTCGTCTTTTTAAGCCCATCCTCTGCCCCTTCAGGAACAGTTACTGGGTCCTCTCCAGACTCGAAATGTGGTCCTAATAATGAGTCCCCGAGAAGGTCCGTTGACACTAAACTCTCAACCGCATCAACTTTCAGCCCCTTCTCGGTACCCTTCCTCCGCTGATCTAAAGATTGTTGACCAGAATGTGACTCCCTGGATGCAGAATCTCCGGTGACAACACACTCCATAGGCTGCCCCGGACACTTCTCAACCCACTCCTGTTCCTCCCTACTCACGTCGGCCGGCTTCTCGACAACGACTAAGGGTGGAGCCTCAGAAGTAGGCCCCGCAAAGTCGTTGCCAAGAAGGAGGTCGACGCCCCCAACAGGCAACTTCTCCACAATTCCTACATCCAGGTCACGAGTCACACCATCAACTTCCACCTTCATTCTCACAAGCGGGTATGACCTTGTCGCATTAACTCCCTGAACCACAACCACCCGCGCCGTATTGACAGGTTTACCAGTGAAATTTCTCAACAGTGTTTGCGATGCCCCAGTGTCACGCAAAATTCTCACCTCATGTCTTCTACCCCCCCACTCCACACAACCGAGTCCCCTGTGGTCACTAAAGGCATCACGGACAGGGAATAAGCCTTCCGGATCCTTCTGCACTGGCAGTGTATTTACCTCGGAAGAAATGCCTCTAACAAACTCCGATGTCCTCTTGAACACTCCAATGCCGTGAGTAAAAGACACGGCTGCCGGAGGAGGTCGACTAGGGCACTCATTTGCCTTATGACCCTCCTGGTGGCACCTAAAACACATAAATTTCGGTTTCGGCTTATACTGTGATGTAAAAGGCCCCTGACTTTTCACATACGGTGTGGTGGTAGGTTTGGCTTCAGTTTTAGTTTCATTGCTCTTTGGTTTAAATGTGTCATTGCTACGGGGAGGGGGAGGATAACGGTCCCTAGCACTTGCATCGTACTTCTGTGAGGACCCGCAACCCCGAATCAACGACAGCCGTAGATCAGCCATTTCTGCTGCTTCTACTAGAGTTCTTGGGTTTTTCTCCTTTAAGTTCAAAGTTAGATCAACGCCCGTGCTCTTAAAGAACTGCTCCAACATCATTAACTGCTTAATTTCATCAAATGTTGTGACCTTCTCAGATCGGAGCCAGTTCCCCATAACATCGGACAAGTCCCGGGCGTGTTCCAAAAAGGTGCTATCTCTTCCCTTAGTTACACCCCGGAACTTCAAACGGTAAGTTTCTGGTTTCAGTTCGTAAGCCCTCAGGACAGCCTCCTTGAGATCCTCGTACACAATACATAACTCCAAAGGTAACGCATCGTAGGCTTTAAGACCCTTGCCTATTAATCTAGAGGATACAAGTGCTGCCCATTTATTCTCTGGCCACTGGTGTTCCTGGCACTTCTTCTCAAAGCGTGTGAAAAATTCTGTTACACCACTCTCATCAAACACCGGAACCAGTTTCAATAAGTGCGAGAGAGACTGCTCATGAACACGGTTACCAGCCCCAAGTCGCTGTCCCGTTGCCTCTACGCGCGACTTCTCTACGTCCATGTCGGCACAGTACCTAGTCGACTCTAAATCCGCTTGGATTTTTGCTAGCTCTATGTGTTCATGACTGATAGTTTTTCTCTCTTCTATCTTGGCTAATTCTAATTGCTGCTGAAGCTCACATGCCCTTTGTTGCTGTTGAAGCTGACATTTTCTCTCTTCGATCTTAGCTAATTCGAGCTGAAGTAATAATTCTGGAGTTAACCCTTGAGGAGGTGAAGGTGCTACAATGTTTGAAATTACCGGTGGTCCCCCCAGGGGCAACCCACCCTGCCAGTCACCACCCACCTGTGGAAGCGTACCCGGGGTCGGCAAACTACTGGGATGGCTGGGAGTCGAGTGTAGGGGAAGCATGGCCGAAGGGCTCTGAGCACTCAACCCATCTCGCTCACCAGTCACCCTGCCCAGTACACACGTTATCAAGTTATCCTTGGTCATGCTGCTAGTAACCGCATGACCGATAGCTGTGGCCAGGCATTGAAGACCGTACCGATCCATACCCTCCAACCGCTCGGCAGTAACAGGCCATTGCAAAAATATCCTAGCATCCTCCTCACAGTTCACCCGATTAACCCTTTCATCATGCTGCTGTTCCTCAGTTTCGACATTACGTACTGTGTCTCCATTCTCCTCTGATCCGGTATAAGACATGATGCTCACAAAAATTTCTCACCACAATATTCAGAAAAGAAGCACCCCAAACTCTTATACCTCAATATACACACAAAAATTCTCGGAAATACTCAAGGGCTATACTACAGTATGTTGCAAAAAAAAAAAAATTCTTGCTGATCCCCGCAAAATATTCCCCAAAACAACAAATGTTCCCTGCTTAATAAATGTAGGTTCACCAAATCCTAGGTAAGGTCGCCATTTGTTACGACTGGGGTTCAAATATATCAGGGCTCTTATTCATTGGACTAGTAATGGCATAAATGTTACAACGGAAAGCGCTAGCTCCAACCTCTGATGTATATTCCCAGTGAACAAAGAACACAAATACTCTACAGAGTTCTATATGCAATAATAGGCTATCAAACTCTCAATAAATGTGCGTGTACTCTAGGCTTAATGTTATGTGAAAACAGCCTATTACTACCTATAACCGAAGGTGCTTGGTTATGGTATGCAAAGTAAGGTGGTAAGAGAAGTTACAGCTTACGTTACTTTAATCAATAAATGTCAGGCACTCCTGCATGAAAGAAAGTGCGCTAAAGTCCTTCAACACTAACAAGGAATCTTCTTTAAATGTTAGATGCTATAAAGATGCTCGTATCGGAAATGGAACCCAAAAAGGCAGGCAGCGGAACAATGCTCGTGCAGGCTATGCACACAAAAAGGCAGAATATATATAATGCCGTCGGAACCAAGAATATCCTAAACACAACAACAATAATAATCGCCACGACAATGCAGTATTCCTATCAACAAAAAGAGCCTAAGTCGTTTGTGTCTCAATACATCAAACTAGGCTGCGAAATGTTTGTGTAATAATAAATGGGTATGCATAAAAAGAGTAATTAGGTTAATATACTTAATGTCTACTGTGACTGATAAAGTCTAGCTAGAGTCAAAATACGAGATACTGGTGCGCATGGCATGCTGCATAGCCTAGTGCAAATCTCAAGTCTGTGCGTCAAATATTACGTTATAATGAAGGGTAGCTCTCTTGAGAAACCTTAATACCGAAGTATTAAGCGTTCTCCTGGCGTACCTCAAAGACAAACAATCGAGACTAGAACAGTGCAGAATGGTATAGGCAAAAAACCCTCATTCGTGCATGCTCTACTCTCAATGGCACACAGACTAGAATTTACTCAATCAACTCCAGTTCTCAGGTATGTCGTGCCGCTTTTAACTGAAGCCAGCACTCATAGGAAACAATACCTATAATATCAGACTCCTAGTCTAGCATTATCTAATCCAGCAGAACACTAATAACTAAAGGAAGCAGTACTAAACAATATAAATGCCAACCAATGCTTCGTGATCCACTTATCTTAACAACTAACATACATAGGCTATATTAGACCTTAACACACAATACAACTGGCCAGCATGAAGCTGATTTTGCAGAGTTAACCAGAGGGGGTATAATATTAATAAAAGGTGGTGAAGGATATGGAAAATGAGAGAGATAGGCAGAGGAAAAGATTCTCAGGTACGGAGCGGGGACAGATAGCAAGGGAAAAAGATGGGTGTGTTCTAGAAACCAGATCTGAGGGAGAGAGTGGCGAGGAACTGTATATATACTCGCACTAGCTCGAGCCACGTGGGAAAACAGCGGTTACAAGTCATCTAACCACTAGCAAAGCTTACAGCATGGTAAGGGCCTCTCTCCACCAACCCCCGCGAGGCAGCCAGCCGTGACGTCATCGAGCGGGACAAAAAACACTGCGCGCCCCCTCTCACTCTGTTCTACTCCCTCTCTCTCTCCCAGATCCTATCATTACTAGTTAATGATAAAATATATACTTTACAATTAAATATATAAAGCCTTGACATGGGCGAAAACAAAGAGCCTTTCTGGACTGCCCATGACACGAGCTTTCATATGAAATAAAGCACACTCTAATACACAAACTGTAGCCCCATCCACTGCCCTGGCGATCCTAGCGAGTCACTGTAGGACAAGCCATGCGGTTCTAACGGAGTGGTTAACGTCACACCCCCCCAAGATTTTTCTCAGAGGCCCCAAGGCTCACAAAAATCTGATGGTTAGAACCCATGCTATATCTCCACTTCCCATCACCCAGCGGCAGTAAAATATCTGGCACAGTTCTTCAACAAAACATTTTTCAAAATTATAACCCTCCCCAACACCATAGGTTAAATTATATGTAGTTATGCTCCTCAAGAGCGAGCTTCTCTAGCCCAGCATTCTGAGAGGAGTGCAACTCAGAATTACTGCTATAACATACTAAAAAAAATCAAGTATCAAAGAAAGAGTTTTTATTTGATTTTTTTATGTTTATAATTTGTTTATTTCGGCTGCACTATAGGGGCAAGCCTAGTTTTTTCTTCTATACCAAACGCTCAACTCCTGCTTTACGACCCAATACGCTGGGCTACAACCGCGAGCCAACAAGCACCAAGCGCAAAATACTATTCAAACTAAAGCAGGAGGCTACCCGTGTGTCAATCTACCCAGGATCATATACCCTTGAATGACCATCTGCAACCACGTAGTCACAACCGGCAATATGGCATATGTCCAGGTTATATACCAATAACCTTAGTGACCACCTGGTCAGCCTCATATTCCGATTGTGAAACTGGTCCAAGAACTTGAGAGGGTGATGATCTGGGTAAACTACAACGACCGGACCATAGGCTGGAACACAGACCTCGAAATGCCTCAGAGCAAGTACAACCGCCAGAAGCTCCTCCTTGACAACAGAGCAGCTCCCCTGGGCCGAATTGTACTTCTCCGAGCAGAAACTAACAGGATGCTCCAGCCCATCATCGTCCTTTTCCACAAGGACGGCACCAGCCCCCACACCACTAGCCTCCGTTGCTAGTTGGAAAGGTAGGCTAAAGTCAGGGGCCCTGAGGATCGGGTAAGTGCACAACAGGTGTTTTACTTCTCTAAACACCTTCTCACACTCCGGCGCCCATTTGAACTTCTTATCCTTCCAGTTATCCTCCACCTGAGCTTGACTGTCCCATTCTCCTTCTCCACCTTGACTGCTAAACGTCATCACAGGCACAGTGAGAGGCTCAGGGGGGTGCCTCCCATACTCCTTCATGGGATTAACATGACATAACTGATTGTGCTTCCGCCTGTCTGGAGTGGCTACCAAGTAAACCAGGTCCGATAGCTCCTCCACCACCCTATAAGGACCGGCGTACTTCGTGGATAAGGGGTGACCTACAAGGGGCAGTAGAATCAACACCTCCTGACCCACGTGAAACTCCCTGAGTTCAACCTTGAGGTCGTACCTGTCCTTCCTGAGGGCCTGAGAGCTAGTCAAATTACGGCCAGCCAACTCCAGACTGCGCAACATCCGTTCTCGACTGTTGAGGACACACTTGAGCATAGAACAAGGTTTTTCTGCGCCCTCCCATACTTCTTCAACCATATGGAGAGGCCCTCTGACACGGTGTCCAAAGACAAGCTCATTAGGGCTGAATCCCAAACTCTCCCCAGGTACAAAACACATGGCAGGCCAAGATCCCAATCCCTCCCACTCTCAAAACAACAACAACGAAGCACAGATTTCAAGGCTGAGTGCCATCGCTCTAACACACCCTGGCTCTCCGGATGATATGCAGATGACACAACCCCAACAATCCCATGCTGCGGCATTGCTTGTACAAAGAGGCTAGAAGTGAAGTTGGGTCCCCGGACTGACTGAATCCCCTGCGGGTAACCATACCGGGAAAAATACACAAGCAAGCTTCGGACCACCGTTTTCGCCGACCTATTTCTCATAGGGTACGCGTCAGGGTACCTTGTTGCTACATCTCCCGACTGTGCATCACTGTCCTCCTTCAACTCTTTCGTCTTTTTAAGCCCATCCTCTGCCCCTTCAGGAACAGTTACTGGGTCCTCTCCAGACTCGAAATGTGGTCCTAATAATGAGTCCCCGAGAAGGTCCGTTGACACTAAACTCTCAACCGCATCAACTTTCAGCCCCTTCTCGGTACCCTTCCTCCGCTGATCTAAAGATTGTTGACCAGAATGTGACTCCCTGGATGCAGAATCTCCGGTGACAACACACTCCATAGGCTGCCCCGGACACTTCTCAACCCACTCCTGTTCCTCCCTACTCACGTCGGCCGGCTTCTCGACAACGACTAAGGGTGGAGCCTCAGAAGTAGGCCCCGCAAAGTCGTTGCCAAGAAGGAGGTCGACGCCCCCAACAGGCAACTTCTCCACAATTCCTACATCCAGGTCACGAGTCACACCATCAACTTCCACCTTCATTCTCACAAGCGGGTATGACCTTGTCGCATTAACTCCCTGAACCACAACCACCCGCGCCGTATTGACAGGTTTACCAGTGAAATTTCTCAACAGTGTTTGCGATGCCCCAGTGTCACGCAAAATTCTCACCTCATGTCTTCTACCCCCCCACTCCACACAACCGAGTCCCCTGTGGTCACTAAAGGCATCACGGACAGGGAATAAGCCTTCCGGATCCTTCTGCACTGGCAGTGTATTTACCTCGGAAGAAATGCCTCTAACAAACTCCGATGTCCTCTTGAACACTCCAATGCTGTGAGTAAAAGACACGGCTGCCGGAGGAGGTCGACTAGGGCACTCATTTGCCTTATGACCCTCCTGGTGGCACCTAAAACACATAAATTTCGGTTTCGGCTTATACTGTGATGTAAAAGGCCCCTGACTTTTCACATACGGTGTGGTGGTAGGTTTGGCTTCAGTTTTAGTTTCATTGCTCTTTGGTTTAAATGTGTCATTGCTACGGGGAGGGGGAGGATAACGGTCCCTAGCACTTGCATCGTACTTCTGTGAGGACCCGCAACCCCGAATCAACGACAGCCGTAGATCAGCCATTTCTGCTGCTTCTACTAGAGTTCTTGGGTTTTTCTCCTTTAAGTTCAAAGTTAGATCAACGCCCGTGCTCTTAAAGAACTGCTCCAACATCATTAACTGCTTAATTTCATCAAATGTTGTGACCTTCTCAGATCGGAGCCAGTTCCCCATAGCATCGGACAAGTCCCGGGCGTGTTCCAAAAAGGTGCTATCTCTTCCCTTAGTTACACCCCGGAACTTCAAACGGTAAGTTTCTGGTTTCAGTTCGTAAGCCCTCAGGACAGCCTCCTTGAGATCCTCGTACACAATACATAACTCCAAAGGTAACGCATCGTAGGCTTTAAGACCCTTGCCTATTAATCTAGAGGATACAAGTGCTGCCCATTTATTCTCTGGCCACTGGTGTTCCTGGCACTTCTTCTCAAAGCGTGTGAAAAATTCTGTTACACCACTCTCATCAAACACCGGAACCAGTTTCAATAAGTGCGAGAGAGACTGCTCATGAACACGGTTACCAGCCCCAAGTCGCTGTCCCGTTGCCTCTACGCGCGACTTCTCTACGTCCATGTCGGCACAGTACCTAGTCGACTCTAAATCCGCTTGGATTTTTGCTAGCTCTATGTGTTCATGACTGATAGTTTTTCTCTCTTCTATCTTGGCTAATTCTAATTGCTGCTGAAGCTCACATGCCCTTTGTTGCTGTTGAAGCTGACATTTTCTCTCTTCGATCTTAGCTAATTCGAGCTGAAGTAATAATTCTGGAGTTAACCCTTGAGGAGGTGAAGGTGCTACAATGTTTGAAATTACCGGTGGTCCCCCCAGGGGCAACCCACCCTGCCAGTCACCACCCACCTGTGGAAGCGTACCCGGGGTCGGCAAACTACTGGGATGGCTGGGAGTCGAGTGTAGGGGAAGCATGGCCGAAGGGCTCTGAGCACTCAACCCATCTCGCTCACCAGTCACCCTGCCCAGTACACACGTTATCAAGTTATCCTTGGTCATGCTGCTAGTAACCGCATGACCGATAGCTGTGGCCAGGCATTGAAGACCGTACCGATCCATACCCTCCAACCGCTCGGCAGTAACAGGCCATTGCAAAAATATCCTAGCATCCTCCTCACAGTTCACCCGATTAACCCTTTCATCATGCTGCTGTTCCTCAGTTTCGACATTACGTACTGTGTCTCCATTCTCCTCTGATCCGGTATAAGACATGATGCTCACAAAAATTTCTCACCACAATATTCAGAAAAGAAGCACCCCAAACTCTTATACCTCAATATACACACAAAAATTCTCGGAAATACTCAAGGGCTATACTACAGTATGTTGCAAAAAAAAAAAAAATTCTTGCTGATCCCCGCAAAATATTCCCCAAAACAACAAATGTTCCCTGCTTAATAAATGTAGGTTCACCAAATCCTAGGTAAGGTCGCCATTTGTTACGACTGGGGTTCAAATATATCAGGGCTCTTATTCATTGGACTAGTAATGGCATAAATGTTACAACGGAAAGCGCTAGCTCCAACCTCTGATGTATATTCCCAGTGAACACAGAACACAAATACTCTACAGAGTTCTATATGCAATAATAGGCTATCAAACTCTCAATAAATGTGCGTGTACTCTAGGCTTAATGTTATGTGAAAACAGCCTATTACTACCTATAACCGAAGGTGCTTGGTTATGGTATGCAAAGTAAGGTGGTAAGAGAAGTTACAGCTTACGTTACTTTAATCAATAAATGTCAGGCACTCCTGCATGAAAGAAAGTGCGCTAAAGTCCTTCAACACTAACAAGGAATCTTCTTTAAATGTTAGATGCTATAAAGATGCTCGTATCGGAAATGGAACCCAAAAAGGCAGGCAGCGGAACAATGCTCGTGCAGGCTATGCACACAAAAAGGCAGAATATATATAATGCCGTCGGAACCAAGAATATCCTAAACACAACAACAATAATAATCGCCACGACAATGCAGTATTCCTATCAACAAAAAGAGCCTAAGTCGTTTGTGTCTCAATACATCAAACTAGGCTGCGAAATGTTTGTGTAATAATAAATGGGTATGCATAAAAAGAGTAATTAGGTTAATATACTTAATGTCTACTGTGACTGATAAAGTCTAGCTAGAGTCAATAATACGAGATACTGGTGCGCATGGCATGCTGCATAGCCTAGTGCAAATCTCAAGTCTGTGCGTCAAATATTACGTTATAATGAAGGGTAGCTCTCTTGAGAAACCTTAATACCGAAGTATTAAGCGTTCTCCTGGCGTACCTCAAAGACAAACAATCGAGACTAGAACAGTGCAGAATGGTATAGGCAAAAAACCCTCATTCGTGCATGCTCTACTCTCAATGGCACACAGACTAGAATTTACTCAATCAACTCCAGTTCTCAGGTATGTCGTGCCGCTTTTAACTGAAGCCAGCACTCATAGGAAACAATACCTATAATATCAGACTCCTAGTCTAGCATTATCTAATCCAGCAGAACACTAATAACTAAAGGAAGCAGTACTAAACAATATAAATGCCAACCAATGCTTCGTGATCCACTTATCTTAACAACTAACATACATAGGCTATATTAGACCTTAACACACAATACAACTGGCCAGCATGAAGCTGATTTTGCAGAGTTAACCAGAGGGGGTATAATATTAATAAAAGGTGGTGAAGGATATGGAAAATGAGAGAGATAGGCAGAGGAAAAGATTCTCAGGTACGGAGCGGGGACAGATAGCAAGGGAAAAAAGATGGGTGTGTTCTAGAAACCAGATCTGAGGGAGAGAGTGGCGAGGAACTGTATATATACTCGCACTAGCTCGAGCCACGTGGGAAAACAGCGGTTACAAGTCATCTAACCACTAGCAAAGCTTACAGCATGGTAAGGGCCTCTCCACCAACCCCCGCGAGGCAGCCAGCCGTGACGTCATCGAGCAGGACAAAAAACACTGCGCGCCCCCTCTCACTCTGTTCTACTCCCTCTCTCTCCCAGATCCTATCATTACTAGTTAATGATAAAATATATACTTTACAATTAAATATATAAAGCCTTGACATGGGCGAAAACAAAGAGCCTTTCTGGACTGCCCATGACACGAGCTTTCATATGAAATAAAGCACACTCTAATACACAAACTGTAGCCCCATCCACTGCCCTGGCGATCCTAGCGAGTCACTGTAGGACAAGCCATGCGGTTCTAACGGAGTGGTTAACGTCACAAGGTATTATCTCATCTCGTTTCCCAAACCAATGGCTATTTTACCTGGGTGAGGGAAAGAATTGATATGATATCTCCTAGAGCAAGAATTCGTGCATGGGTTGATACGACTGTCCCTGAGCTCCTTGTGTTCTTTGCGTTGTTGCTAATCATGCCTCTCTGCAGGAAGCATGTAATGGAGCATTATTGGAAGCACGACCCAATCATCAACACCCCAATTTTCCGGAAATATATGGCTCGTGATAGATTTTTCTTGCTTCTGCGATTTTTGCACTTCGCAGACAATAATAATCCAAACCGAGCTGATAGAATATGGAAAGTTCGGGATGTGTTGACCATGTTGTTGCAAAGGTACAGGAAATTCTTCTACCCCTTTGCCAACCTGGTGATTGATGAGTCGCTCGTGCTTTTCAAAGAACGCCTGGTGTTCAAGCAGTGCATCCCCTTGAAGAGACACAGGTTCGGGATCAAGATCTTTGTGTTGTGCGATTGTGAAAGTGGAATAGTGCTCGACATGATCGTATACACCGGCACTGATGTAGACATTCCAAAAGTCGGTGGCAACGACCCATTGGGCATGTCAGGGCACATTGTGAAAAAGATGCTGGAGCCCTACCTGAACAAGGGGCACATGTTGTACACCGACAATTGGTATACAAGTCCTGCACTCTGCCAGTTCCTCCATGACCACAAAACGGGGGCATGTGGGACTGTCAGAACTAACAGGAAGTTCATGCCTAAGTTCCAAGGCAATCGCATAGAACTGGACAACCCCTCCCACAGTGACACCGCTTCTGATGACGACTTGGCAGAGGAACAAAGGCGCCGCAGACTGGACAGACCAAGAAGAAAGAAGAAAGAGCACTACAAGCAGCTGGAGAAGTCTGGGAAAGTTCTGGCGGTAAAGTGGCTCGATAAGCGACCAGTTCACCTGCTTTCGACTGTCCATACAGGTGCCCAAGTGGACTCTGGTAAATTCCACTACCGTACCAAGAAGTCTATCCAGAAACCTGATATGGTGGTGGATTATACCAAGTACATGCGCCTTGTGGACAAGTCTGATTGCCAGCTTGCAGGCGTTGAGTGCCTACGAAAAACAGTGAAGTGGTATCACAAGCTTTTCCTTCACTTTGTTGACATCACGATGCTCAACGCTTACAACATGTGGCTGGTAAAAAAAGACATGGCCCCGAACAAAAAACTCAAGTTCAGGGAGTTCATATACAACGTCGCCTACCAACTCCTACAAAAACACCAACCAGTCTCCGGTCACAGGGGTCGCCGTGCAGTCAACCTCCCAGACAGAGTCATTGATGGATATGACAAACACTACCCTATCCACACCGAGCTATCTGGCACCCGGAGGCTGCAAGTACAGTGCCAGGTCTGTGCCCACTCCACCAGAAAGCCACAAAGAAGAAGCCGAGTCACATCAATGTGCAAGGAATGCAACGTTGGGTTGTGTTTGGGCGAGTGCTTCAGGGACTACCACTCACTCAAGTACTACTAGGAGTGGTACCTGTGTCGCCCTATCTCAGCCAAACTCCTGCCCCGCCCACCTACCTCACTACCTACCTCACTACCTACCTGCCCGTACCTGACCTGCCCGTACCTGACCAACGTGATCTCAAAACACCTGCCTGCCTACCTACTTGCCCGTACCTGACCAACGTGATAATATTATCATAACATGTACAAATTATAGTTGTAGGATAAGTTCATATGTTTTGGTATATACTGTATATATATATATTATATATATATATATATATATATATATATATATATATATATATATACACAGTATATTATTGTATACAGTATACTGTATATATATATATATATATATATATATATATATATATATATATATATATATATATACACAGTATATTATTGTATACAGTATACTGTATATATAAGCAATATTTTCATTTATTATTTCAGTTTAATTCATTAGCCAGGCAATATTTTGTTTTATTTATATATATACCTATGTAATATTATACTTATGTACTAACCTTTTGTAACAACCTTTTGTAATAATAAAACAAACAAAAAAACAAACAAAAAACAAATAAATAAACAAAAAAACATACTTACGCTCTGCTATTCATCAGTTTTCGACTTTATGAATAGCAGGGCGTAAGTATGTAAAAAAAAAAAATTTCAAGTGATATAAACACTCCAAAAACATCCCCATAACCTCTCTGGTTTCGAACCCACGTCTCTAGGCCTACGTCTCTAGGCCTACATCTCACTCAGTCCATCACTCTAACCACTAGACCATGACTGTTCACACTATACTGACAGCGATTAGTGCGTACGTATTTTCGGGCAGACGAATGCTTGACAAAAAAAAATATATATACCCTCGATACACTTGTGTATATCGAAGTATTTAGTATGTATACTACTTTTACATAACCTAACATATTCTATCATTACGAACAAACAGTAAAGAAATTTACAAGTAAATAAATAACCTTTCATCCATGAGTTGCAAGCAAATAGTGCGTAAAAATTGTGTAATGAGATATCGGGTTACTCTAACATACTGCGCCATCCAAGAAGTCTTATCGTTGTTTACAATATAGCAACGACAACACAAAGTGTCTATAAGGTCTAAATTTGTGCATACACCCACGCTAATCTCATCTACTTACTGTAATCTGACCCCTTTTCTCTCCCGCGCCACCCACCTTTCTCAATACACCACTCTTATTTCGCCTATTATTCGTCGGTATGCCTCTCTGCGCTTCATTTATCAGTGTATATTATTCACATGGGCTGCCTTACTCATGAATATGAACAGGTGAAACCATAAAGGTGCTTTTTAGGCGAGATATAGAGCGTTGCTTCTCATCAATCGCACGTTCTTGCCTCCACCCTCTCTCTCTCTCTCCTCCCGCCTGACTCACTCACACACACTCGCTCGCTCGGGGATGTCGTGCCTATCAGCCCATTTTTTTCAACTTGCAGCCACCGTAACTCCACACCCACATTTTTTTAGGGTGGATATATATATATTGGCGGATGTGGCTGCTTATTTCCAAGACATTGAGGTACTTTTTTTTAAATTCTGTGAGATCGAATATTTTGGCAGAAATGCACAAATAACTACCCTAGCTCCTACTGCTATTTAGCGCTTATCAGGTTAAGCCACTTGTCCCTGTGTCATGAGGTTAAAGTCACACCTGAATGACTGCAAAACGGACAAGGCTACCGTGGCTTACCAGGCTTACCTGTGAAACCACCAAACCATCATATTGCTCCTCCATCAAACACGGTAGTTATCAGCGACCATCCAAACCCATTATCGTCTTTGCATTCAAGTTATCTGTCACTATTTAATATATATATATACACAATACATATTTTGTATATAGTTATATTTGATAGTGACAGATAACTTGAATGTGAAGACCATGATAGGGTTGGGTGGTGGCTGATAACTACCGTGTTTGATGGAGGACCAATAATGGTTTTGTGGTTTCACAGGTAAGCCACGGTAGCCTTGTCCGTTTCGTAGTCATTCAGGTGTGACTTTAACCTCATGACACAGGGACAAGTGTCTTAATTATCCACTTTTGGTAATGCACAATATCAAACAAAAATTAGGCCACGGTGTGAAACAGGTTGTGGCAAAATATCATACCGATCCAACAATTTGTACATAAGTTATTCCTGAAAAACGATGTAACACGGCCTCTGAAACTCATAGTAGTAATGCTTCAAATGTATTATGGGTTGCCAAGTAGTCAACCCTCATTGTAATAAGACCAAGAGAGGCACAGCATATAAGCAGTTGTTCAGTCTATGGCTCTATGCTCACTGAAAGGTCTCTAACTTCAAAGATTAACCCTGTCATTACCGGTGGCGTCCTTTTGACTTTATTCTTGCTACTGATAGACGATTTTATTCAGCTTAAATAGGGCCTCCAGCAATTAACAGGCTTCGAACTATCTCATTTAACTCTATTCACTACTACAGCTCCTTCTAACGCTGCACAAAACTGTCTTAATATAGCTAGAACAAAATAAAAAAGGTGTTGCTGGTACAGCAAGGGTTGACAAAATACAAAGTATCATGTGCAATTATAAAATGTAATTCCCAGACCAACCCTAGATACAGGGCTTACCAATGAAACGCCATGAAACATGCACGACCAATCAGTAATTACTGAAGGTGTCCAACACGTAGATCAATTTGTCACAAAGACGGAACATATACTGTTATATCATGCATGTACAGTAAGCCACACAACCGGAAATATATAAACTTTGCTGCATATTGAATGTACCGGTATATATTATATACAATACTATACTGGCATTCACTACATTCCAGGAACAAATCAATTATTATGACACATACTGTAACTCCCACATCAAAGTGCAACAAAACTTATAGAATCCCAAACGCTGCAGTGCACATAAAACAAACGAACAAACATATAAATCACAGAACACACTAACAACCAGACATTAAAAGTCAAAATAACTAAAACAGAACGACAGCAGGCCGAGTCGTGCAGAAATCATAGAACACATGCAAACAATGTCATATCATACTACACTGAAAACAAATAACACTACATGACATGTATGAATCATCTCACAGCAAAACACACTGAACACCGCAAGTCAGAACAAAGAATAAACAAAGGAGGTCCGAGTATCAATGAAATACACAAACAATCACAAAACAGTACCTCAAGGGAAGGTTTTTAGTTTGCTCAAGGTTAAAAATATACTCCCAAGGCCACCCTTCGATATAAATATACTCCCAAGGCCACCCTTCGATATAAATATACTCCCAAGGCCACCCTTCGATATAAATGTGTACATTTGTCAGTAGAAAACTGTCTGGCTGAAGGCCGGTTCATCTTAAATTGCAGGCTTGCTATCGCCCACCGGAAAAACAATTCACCATGATAACAGTTAACACTTAAATGGCACGAAAGGTCTTAATATAGACAAAGAAATAGAGTGAAAGTTGATAACATTGCCAAACTATTGGGGCGAACGTCTTAAAATCTCAAACCTAATGAGACTAAACATGAGGAAGAAAAGGGTCCAGAACATCCCCCCCCCCCCCCCCCTCTTAAAATCCTCCCCTTGAGCACAAGATAACACACAGGCAGTATACGGTAGACAATAATTTTACAGTACCATAACACACAACATGCAGTACAAACAACATGCAGTACAGATATAGTATGAAACATAACACAAATATAATGAGAGAGAGAGAGAGAGGTTCAGTCGCGGTCACTATTCCGATACATTTTGAAGCCTCGAATGATCACATGATCACGGAATAGGGATTTCTGTGGTATATTTTGTTAGCGTGTTCGGCTCACAACCGAGAGAACTCTAGTTCTATTCGAAGCAGAACGAGACTGATGAACAGTCTCCTGACATCCCATTCCTCTATTCACGCAGCAGTAAATATAAACTTGGCTTTAGTGGTGTCGAAACGCGACAAAGATCATATTAAGATCCAATGTTTTCTATTACATCAGGTTACTCCATTTTCTATTGTGTATCCATCCAGTTATATTAAATATATACTGTACATCTAATATGTATAATAGAAGTATGTGTTTAAATGATATACTCTATTTTTTTTAATAATTATACATCTGATCAACGTATATCAATGCCATGCTATAACTGGGAAATTAATAGCGAGGTAAGTTCTCAGATATGAATAACTCCGAGGTCATTCCCTCACAAGTCAACACACGGGAAAGAAGTCCGTCCGTCAATAGATCGAATCAATCATCTATTATCACCGCCATCCAGTCTTCTATAAGCTTCTCTCTACCTAACAGCTAAGATTCTTATGTAGTATAATCACTGGGCCCATTTTATGTAATTTAAGATCTGCCATACCATGAAATTAACATTGAATGATAAGGTAATATTCAGGTATTCATTCTGCTCTATATTAATATTATTTTCAATACTGATTGTTGTAACAGTCCGAACCAGTGGATATTAGTGGCGTCCTATCAGAAATGATAAGTTGTGGTAACCTGGCTAATATACAACACTGTAGCCCATGTATTCAGTTGGCAAGACATAAATCCGAGACAAATACTGTGAAAAACTGGCTGCATGAAACAACCATAATACATTAATCCATAATAGAAACGAGAACATAAGGATTTGCCCACTTCAAAAATATTATATCAAAAAGGTAAACCCACTTTCAAACTAATGTAAACCTGTGAAAGTATTAACTTGTGTCACTCATTCACAGCACTTGTCCCAGGTTCATGACTTGGTAATTGTTCTTACACAGCACAGGATGTAAAGGACGAAGACACGGAGATGTCCGCCACAATAAAGCGTAGCCTAACAGTACGCACTGTAGCATTGCATTTTAAACAGAATGTAGGCCACACAAAAGTGCAGTTCATAAAACAGAACATCAAATCACAATAGAGTCCCACCCACCACACAGCCAGAATACTCGTACAGAAGGTAAAACAACAAAACCTAAGCTACCACCCCACACACCGATCCCACTACACCAGCTGGCACCAATGGCGTCTATTGGGAATTCATACTTACTATTTTGTGTGTATAGCCGGCAATCTGCATACCTTATACTCTAATCGTATGTTGGTAGCTGGAATAAACACAACAGTATAAATTAATTGACAGAGTGACGAGGTACCAACCACTAAGAAACTGAATTTATTGCATGATGTTTACCGTTGTGGCTTATGTATAAATATTGGCACAAACTTCCCTATAAATAACCATAATGTCAACAAACCCGCCGCCACCACCAAGCCGCGCTTATCTATCTATCTATCTATTGCCTGACGCCGTGATCCCCGAAGGGGTGGCCACGAACGAACCGCCCCATGCACCTCTGTCCCCAGTCAGTCGACGCCCCTCCCCCCAACCAGCACCTACTTCGTTCATGTAGTTCCTCACTCCATCCTTCCACCTCATATTCGGTCTACCTCTCCCCCTCTGTCCCTCCACCTCGCTCTCGTACACCCTCTTAGTCATTCTCTCGCTTTCCATACGTTCCATATGGCCGAACCATCTCAAGTTGTTCCTTTTCACACTTTCCAGCACATCTACCTCCACACCACACCTCCTTCTTACTTCCTCATTAGTCTGTCTATCCCTCCATGTAACTCCGCACGCACTCCTTAAGTAATTCATTTCCACTGCTCTCACTCTTGGTTTGAGTCTCTCAACCAACGTCCATGCTTCGCTTCCGTAAGTCCGTGTCGGGATTACCACACTGTCATGCAAGGACTTCTTCACTTCCATACTGACCACCCTATTTCTTGTTACTGCTTTTAGCGTTCCTACAACCCTCTTCCCCTGTTGTACCCTCTCCCGTACCTCTTCATCCATAGTCCCATCTTTACTCAACACACTGCCCAGATACTTAAAAGAGTTGACGATCTCCATAGCCTGACCGTTCAGCTTCACCTCACACTCTGTGATTTCACCCCTTTCGAAGACCATAACCTTGCTCTTCCCCGTATTTACCTTCAAATTCCGTTTTTCGCACACTGTTCCAAACTCATTTACCAGACCCTGCAACTCCCATTCATTATCACTCATCAGAACTGTATCGTCCGCAAACAGCAGTATAGGTAGCTTCCACTCAATTCCCTCCCTTTTCAGCGATACACCAACATCCACTGCTCTTGATAGTATTTTTTTCATAACTCCATCCACATATATATATATATATATATACAACCATGAATTACTCTGGTGCCTGGGCGGGTGCCCAACCCCGAAAGGAGTTGAAATAGGGGAGCTATCCCCCCGCCAAAGGCGGCTTTCTAGGGCTTTTCCTAGCTGATGCTGAGAGGATTGGGTTCTAGTCATGTGGTGATGGGCTGGTCTATCCGAGTGAGAACTGAGCGATCTCTGCCATACCCATAGCTTACTCTGACTGTTCCTTTTACTTATATATCTTCTAGATCTCAAGTGGCGGCATCTTTTCCGTGGATTGACCTCCCTACTGCCAACCTAGAAGTTGGCAGATTGGGAGCCAAAGCGTCACATTTTTCCCTTACCCCTCAACTTTCCCTTCATAATTGCTGAGGGGCACAGGGCCTTGGGTGGGGCTTTGGTTTCCCGGGCGTTTCCGCACCCTCCTCAGCTCCCTGCCTTGGAGTGGCTTCGGTCACCCGGGCTTTGTTAGTGGTAAGCAGGGAGGATTTTGTGGGGGCGCTCGTTTATGGCCTTGGCCTTGCTTGAGACCTTGGGGCTGTTCGGCCAGACAGCCTGGGGAACAACAACAACAACAACTCTGGTGCCTCCCACACAATTAGTGTTTGGCAGGTGGGGTCATAATGCCGCCACTAATAAGGCCTTTCAGGGTGCCCGGCCAAGGTTAATTTGAGATACCAGAACAGCCGTGGCTTCTCTGTGTTGAACTCACACCAGATAAAATAACCACTATACTGGGCAACAAGGTCCAAGGATGAAGAAGGAGTGGTTGTACTGTTAGGTAGTGACTTTGAAGAAGGAGAAGGGGGATGCAGTTGTGGTAATGGTTGGTTGGCATGGTCGTGTTGGTAGTAGTGGTTGTGTTGTAAGTATATTATCATGGTGAGTAAAGGGCTGTTCACACGGTCGTGTTTTTACCCGACCTCCGATGAAGTCTGATTAATGGAAATCCAAATTTCACCGAGGTGTCATATTTTACGGGAAAATGTAGGGAACCAACACGTTGGTTTCTTGGAGTTTCTCCGCTCCCAGTCCTCGGCGTATTTTCCGATCCAAAGGCTTGGCCGCCTCTCCTAAGAAACGAAAAACAAAAGACGTTCAGTAAAGCGTTTGCTTGTTTACATTCATCCCAAGTCAAAAACGATATATTAAACAGGCCATACACGAAGAAAATATATAGATACTATTCGGAGAAGATAAGAAGAAAGAAGAGGCAAAAAGAAATCAAAGAAATATGAAAAGAAAGATAAAAGACGGTCAACTCATTCACGTGATAATAACACTATCCCTGTCCTAACATCGACCAACTCATGTATACCACTATATCCCAAGCACCATCAGATGCATTAGGTTTATCTTGGGCTCTTTTTAACTATCTTTGCCAAAGCAAAACGCATCCGATCTTGTGAGTGGCCCAAAGATGCACAGATATCACTCTGTAAATTGATACATGCGCTTTCTGCTTGTTAAGTCTCCATCCACAGTCCCCACAGGTAAGACAAATTATATGTAGCATTATATGATTAGGTAACAGGACATTTTCCTACCGAAAAATGTAGAAATTAATTTTGAAGGGAAGTGGGTCTTGGGAGTATTTGTTAAAGCTTGATGCGGGACTAGGGAGCAAACTAAAAACCTCCCCATAAAAGCTCTAACATAATTTTTCTTGACGTTAATTCATTGGGCCATTCGCGTCCCCATCTCATTGTCTCGCGGGAAAATAATATTGTTCCCACGTCTATATCATGCCATTTTTAACACCTAACTGGCGGTACCCATCATATGACGGGCTAGAGAACAATGGACAATGTGGCGGTACCCGTCATATGACGGGCGGCATTTTGAGCACATTATCGGCTCTGAGAGAGAGAGAGTCCACGCGTTGGGAGGACGATAGGCGGGCTCTGACCGTTCGGCCCCACCACAGAGCTGCGACTGAGCCCCCCACTGCAACATTCCACACCCATGGCCTCGCGAGACCAGGAAAAAACTGGGGAAATTACCTTATTTTAGGGTTTTTCACCTCTCGTTGCGCGATCGCTACAGGATAACCCGTGGTCGTACAAGGATGATTTAGGTGTCATTGGAAAGCTCTATTATCACCCTCTCACTGATACATAATTGTATTACGCTCTGGCTCTTCTTGTGCATGAAAAAGAGCATGGAATGAAGCTCGTTTAGGGTAGATATGCCCGCTTGGCAGGTAATAGATGTTACAAACGGCCCCGCTCTTTGAGAGTTAAAGAGACTGAATTTTTAATGATCAACTAAACTGATGAAGTCAAAATGTAAAGTTCTTGTTATTACTACAGGTATCATATTTAGCGTATTTTGAATATTGATACCATGGCGTTTTTTGTTTTGTTCAAATATAGGAATCCATAGATGACTTTTATTATTTGTTTCCACTGTATCATTCATGAATGTTGATATACAGCCTCAGTAGAGTAAAGTGTATGCTAGAAAGGTTGATTGCCTATTATTATTTACTCTTATTTAGATATTTACCAATAATTTCCATAAGCTAAAATAAAAGTTTAGTAATAGCCAACAAAGAATAATAGGAAAACGTTGTCTTAGTACGGTAGGCTACATAAATGTGCATACACTCCGTGATTTAATGAATAAAAGGAAAAATAGTAAGAATGATATTGAAGTTCAAATGATATGAAGTAGCTTGATTTTTGTTCTATATTCCAACTTCTATCTCCGGACATAGGCTGGAAGCCATTATATTCAACCGCTCAACACGATGAAGCCAGGAGGTTTTATTCCAGACTGTAAGGGAGACATCGAGTGTTGCAACCGGCTCGTTCTCAGGGTGCAACCACACCAAGCCCGTAATCCGACGCAATATGTCTGGCCGTTTTCGTCGAGAAAATACGGCATCAAATCACCCGTTGAAATAGTTAATGTTATGGCGGAACCGTTCACACCGCCTAACAGATTCACCAGAAAATCTGAAACCGCAAAGTGGGCAATGTCTCGTTTGCCGGTATTGTTGAGGATCTGTAGATGTGTGCGGTCCCCCAGTTATCTTCGACGAATCGTTAATCTTAGCAGTACAGTCTCGTGAGGCTATATATAACAAGAAACCGTGATTTTATAAGATCTGTGGGATGGTACAGTATAGCACAGGAATTTCGTGTTGAGGAAGGCAAGATGACGAAGAGCATGTAACAATTTTTGAGTATGACATGTACATTTGGCCACAGTAATTTACGTACACTCTCTGACTTCATGTACGGAAGGATGATTGTATTAAAAGTGTATAATTATACTTTCTCATACAGTAGTTAATTCATGTTGTAACAAATTAATCCTGTAACATGACCACACTATTTTCTCTTTCATACTAAATATCAATTATTGTATAATTTGGCCAACTGTACGTGTACGTATATACGTATATAGTGTGTACAGTGTAGTATATTTGGCAACACATGTATATATCCATGTCTGTGACCTCATTCGCACACACACCACACGCCTAGCTTCATCATGAATTATGTTAATGAATGTATAGCGATATTCATCCTTCGCACTGCGGAGCCTGTTAATGGGATGTACCCAGTGTTTTCCTGTCTTACGACTATGTCGTAATTGTCGGTTGTGCAGCAAAATTAATGTTAGTATCCTCGTTTTCCTCGACAGTACCATCCTCCCACTGTCAATGCTGGACTACCACTGACAGAACCACAATTATATGACGAATTTTCGTGTCTGGTGTGAACGGTTTCTCCGTGAATATTTTTCTGCCCTAATCTGTCGTCGCACCCTGTCTCCGGAAATGTTGCGTTGGATTCTGTCTGTTTCCGGGCTTGGTGTGGTTGCACCCTTTAGTCTTACCTTCGTAGAACTATGACGCCTGGTTGATCCCTTGTGACCGGTACAATCTTAAACTCTTCCAAGCTGCATTGCCACTTTCCCATTTCACGGTCTCGGATCCTCTCCTTTTCAAACGCCATCTATTGAGTTGTTTTCTCAAATTACCAATTAATGGTTGTATAGCACATTATTCTTGTAAGCCAATCACACTAACCGACATGGTAATTACTAAAACAATGACAAAGATATTTTCTCTTTTCACTATACAGTATACATCTCCTCTAATTTGCTTCATATTGTTCTTGTCAGGTCAGGTGAAGGTATTGAGGGATAAGCCTTTACAACGGCTCCTCTTATCTACATTCTACTTTTCCTATTTGTCTGAAGAGTGTAGAGAGGGGAGAAGGGGTGTTGGAGAGAGAGGAAGCTGTTAGAGTGGCTTTTTTATGTGTGTTATTAGTCTGTATACATCGTCGAGGTGTCCCCCGACTGGGTGCAAGCATGTGAAACATGGTAGGACGTACTACAGCACCTATTTTTTTATTTATTATTATTTGTTTTTTACTTCTAATGATGATGCCGATTTCGAAACGCTAGTCTGAGTGTTTTTTCGTTGGACTTTTGACCCAAGTATGTGGAAAGTGATTAGCTGTTTGAAAACTTGTGGTCCAGGTTTACTAAAGCAAACTTTACTGCACATAAGTTTTTATTTGTTTAAATATTTCTATTGGTAGCATGTGAGGGAGGGGAGGGTAACAATTTGTCCTTCGCCTTGCTGATATCAATATGCATCTCTTGGTTTGTTGGAAAGCTGTGTTGAGCAGAGGACACCGATAATAATGGATTGTTTACATGACAAAGTAACAGTAATGGATCTAATAATAATGAGGTCACAATTGCCAATATGTCTTTAGGAACCAAGTTGATTAACTACATAACAAGGTAACAGTATGACGCTTACAAATAATATATAATTACGGTCTTTCCGTGTGAACTTTCTGAATCAAATCCAATATAAGTATAACAAGCTATAAACACCATCATTAAGGGGAGGTATTTAGTTTGTTCCCTAGACCTCCATCAAGCTTAAAATTACACCCCCTTGAGTCCCTTTCAAGATAAATTTGTACATTTTTCGGTAGAAAAATATCCCGGCCGAAGGCCGGTTCCTCTTAAATTACAGGCTCGCTATCGCTCGCCAGGATAAAATCGACACCTGAATTGCACGAAAGGTCTTAATATGGGGTGAAAGTTCTTAAAATCGCTAAACTAATGGGGGCAAACGTTTTATAATATCAAAAGCAATGGGGCTAAACATGAGGGAGAAAGGGGTCAAGAAAAACATCCCTCAAGTGGAGATCTCCCCTTAAGGCATTACATTCTGCTCTCAGTCGTCTCTTTGATCCCACACCGACACTGTTCCACAATAGATGACTTATTTGCCTTCAAGTATTATCCATCGTAATACAATTTGGCCCGACTTTTTGGTCTGATTATATACCGTTACCGTACCAGTGGGTCGTATAATCCACTTTTTGGTCTGATTATATACCGTTACCGTACCAGTGGGTCGTATAATCCACTTTTTGGTCTGATTATATACCGTTACCGTACCAGTGGGTCGTATAATCCACTTTTTGGTCTGATTATATACCGTTACCGTACCAGTGGGTCGTATAATCCACTTTTTGGTCTGATTATATACCGTTACCGTACCAGTGGGTCGTATAATCCACTTTTTGGTCTGATTATATACCGTTACCGTACCAGTGGGTCGTATAATCCACTTTTTGGTCTGATTATATACCGTTACCGTACCAGTGGGTCGTATAATCCACTTTTTGGTCTGATTATATACCGTTACCGTACCAGTGGGTCGTATAATCCACTTTTTGGTCTGATTATATACCGTTACCGTACCAGTGGGTCGTATAATCCACTTTTTGGTCTGATTATATACCGTTACCGTACCAGTGGGTCGTATAATCCACTTTTTGGTCTGATTATATACCGTTACCGTACCAGTGGGTCGTATAATCCACTTTTTGGTCTGATTATATACCGTACCAGTGGGTCGTATAATCCACTTTTTGGTCTGATTATATACCGTACCAGTGGGTCGTATAATCCACTTTCGTACATTTTTCGTCAATGTAATTAATTTTGAGGGTCAGATAAAGCTGAACTGATCCCGCACAAGTATTCTCTGTTTGGCATTAGGTTTGGTGAGTTTTATATGTGAAACAGATTTTTGTTTTAAATAATTGAAAACAAAACAATAAGGACGAGGATATTGTGATGCAAAGCGATGTGATATTTTTATACATGGAGTTAATGGTAAAGGATATTTTTATACATGGAGTTAATGGTAAAGGATATTTTTATACATGGAGTTAATGGTAAAGGATATTTTTATACATGGAGTTAATGGTAAAGGATATTTTATACATGGAGTTAATGGTAAAGGATATTTTTATACATGGAGTTAATGGTAAAGGATATTTTATACATGGAGTTAATGGTAAAGGATATTTTTATACATGGAGTTAATGGTAAAGGATATTTTTCCAGCTGAACGAGATTGTAGTCTATTTTGTATTAAACGAATACGGCCTAGATATGATAGGATTTGTATTGTTGTAGCTTACATTGTCCTTTTAATCTAATAATCTCTCTCTCTCTCTCTGACACACACACACGCACACACACACAGACACACACACATACCTGAACATTAGCATTCACACATAAACATACACACGCGCAACACACCTCCAGGCACCCTCACACACACTTCATAATACATAAGGGGATATTTTTAGTTTGCTCCCTTGACCTCCATCGAGTACATTTTTTTGGTAGAAGAATGTTCCGTGCAAAGGCCGCTTTCTCCTAAATTACCTGCTAGCTATTGCTCGCCAGGAAAAAGTAAACACCTTAATGGCAACAAAGGTCTTACAATTTACAGAAATTGGGCGATAGGTCTTAATATCGCCAAACTAAGGGGGCGAACGTATGACAATTTCAAAACTAATGGGGCTACACATGGAAGAGAAGGGGATCCGAAATAAAACCTTAAGTGACAATCTCCCCATAAACGGTATGGTATATATCGGATATATTTAGTTATTTACATATTCACTAATTATTGTTACCTATTAATCTTTTTGTTATGCAAGTACGGTATATGTGTGTATCTTATTGTATCTGTATGTATTCCTGATTATGTTTTAATTGTATTTTCAGTCTACTTATTTTTTCAATAGAAGTTATCCATCAAGTATCCTATCAAGTATATATATTTCCGGGTTACATGAACAGACAATATATGTATTATCGGTAAGTACACAGTCATACAGTACACTTGATATAATTCAACACACACACACACACACACACACAGCATATTAACCATCGTGTTATCAATAATAGTCATGTATGCAACAAACACCCACACACTACGACAAACGGTGTCGGTGAATATCAAGGTGAACACGGTATAACTGTTTCCATGTTCTGTAACGGATAACAAACAATAATCACCATGAGCAAAACACGTACAGTTAAAAATATATATAGGCAGACAATAATATTAAATTGTAAAGGACAACCTGTTTTTGTTTTTTCAGTTTGGCGCAACAACCAAAACAGAAATGACAATACATATACGCCCCTACACTAAAATTATGGGCTCCCTGGTGCTGGAGACAATTAAAAGGTATTGAACTGTTTGGCATATATGGTTGGATTGTAAATTTTGGGGTTGGGGGTGAATATAGGTGTGTGTGTGGGGGGGTGGGGGGTGGGGGGGGATTTTAACTTTAGGATAATTTTTGAACTCTCTTCTCCCTCATATTTAGCCCCATTAGTTTTGAGATATTAAGACTTTCTCCCCATTAGTTTGGCGATGATATGACCTTTCTCTTCATTTATGTCAGAATTAAGACCTTTCTTGCCATTTAGGTGTCGATTGTTATCATCTTTTCCCAGTCAGCAATAGGGAGCCTGTAATTTATGAGGAACTGGCCTTCGGCGGTGCATGTTTTCTACCGAAAAAGTACACATTTATCTTGAAGGGGGTCTTGGGGGTATTTTATTAATTTTGATGAAGCTCTAGGGAACAAACTATATACCTCCCCTTAAGTTGCATGAATTCGGGTATATTCGAAGTCAACGGCTGGCTGGGTCGATGATAATGTAAACTTTTAGGAAACACACAAGGTTACATGTATAGATAAATATGACATGGTAATATGAATAAATATAGCATTAGGTGAAAGAGAAACACAATATAGAGCTTGAGTTCTATATTTCTCTAACGTTTTGGGTTACGCAGAACCCATCTTACCACTCTCTCTCTCTCTCTTATGATATATATATATATATATATATGCTAAAGTATGCTCATTAATTGCATGACTCGATCACAATTTTTAAGTCATTTTTCATTTATATAATAATACAGCTAGGTGTTTGTTACTATATAATAATACAGCTAGGTGTTTTTTACTATATAATAATACAGCTAGGTGTTTGTTACTATATAATAATACAGCTAGGTGTTTGTTACTATATAATAATACAGCTAGGTGTTTGTTACTATATAATAATACAGCTAGGTGTTTTTACTATATAATAATACAGCTAGGTGTTTGTTACTATATAATAATACAGCTAGGTGTTTGTTACTATTTGATATAATAATACAGCTAGGTGTTTGTTACTATATAATAATACAGCTAGGTGTTTGTTACTATATAATAATACAGCTAGGTGTTTGTTACTATATAATAATACAGCTAGGTGTTTGTTACTATATAATAATACAGCTAGGTGTTTGTTACTATATAATAATACAGCTAGGTGTTTGTTACTATATAATAATACAGCTAGGTGTTTGTTACTATATAATAATACAGCTAGGTGTTTGTTACTATATAATAATACAGCTAGGTGTTTGTTACTATATAATAATACAGCTAGGTGTTTGTTACTATTGATATAATAATACAGCTAGGTGTTTGTTACTATATAATAATACAGCTAGGTGTTTGTTACTATATAATAATACAGCTAGGTGTTTGTTACTATATAATAATACAGCTAGGTGTTTGTTACTATATAATAATACAGCTAGGTGTTTGTTACTATATAATAATACAGCTAGGTGTTTGTTACTATATAATAATACAGCTAGGTGTTTGTTACTATATAATAATACAGCTAGGTGTTTGTTACTATATAATAATACAGCTAGGTGTTTGTTACTATATAATAATACAGCTAGGTGTTTGTTACTATATAATAATACAGCTAGGTGTTTGTTACTATATAATAATACAGCTAGGTGTTTGTTACTATATAATAATACAGCTAGGTGTTTTTACTATATAATAATACAGCTAGGTGTTTGTTACTATATAATAATACAGCTAGGTGTTTGTTACTATTTGATATAATAATACAGCTAGGTGTTTGTTACTATATAATAATACAGCTAGGTGTTTGTTACTATTTGATATAATAATACAGCTAGGTGTTTGTTACTATATAATAATACAGCTAGGTGTTTGTTACTATATAATAATACAGCTAGGTGTTTGTTACTATTTGATATAATAATACAGCTAGGTGTTTGTTACTATATAATAATACAGCTAGGTATTTGTTACTATTTGATATAATAATACAGCTAGGTGTTTGTTACTATATAATAATACAGCTAGGTGTTTGTTACTATTTGATATAATAATACAGCTAGGGGTTACTATATAATAATACAGCTAGGGGGTTACTATATAATAATTCTTGGCACCAAGCATTTTCCCATTGTATATACTTTATATTTTCATAAAAAGTTTGGTGCCAGTTTTTATTTCAACTATTTTGCCATTTTCAGGTCTATATCATTGGTCGTCTAAAAATAATAATGACCCCGCATTGTGATTTATTTTATTGTATGCAAACATAGTCATGTAGTACTTTAAAATGACCAGTGGGTTACTCTTACACGTTTTATCACTAAATAAATTAATGTCCATGTAGTATAAACAATTTATTCAACAAAATGCTGTAAAATTGTGGTTTCGAGCAGCGTAAAAATTATTATGAATAATTTTGCTACTTTCAATTCCAACACTGCATCCTTACGATATACATTGTGTACAAATAAAACTAGATACAATTTTATTAAATGCAACTAATAACGAGAAAATAGAACATGTAGTCCTATGAACCATGATGCGTGCATGAACCACAACATAACCAAAACTGTATGTATATTAAGTACAGGGTGTAGTGTATAGTAGTCATATCGCTTTTTGCATGCATGTAAATTAAAGTTCTAGAATGGCTGGCTAATTGCTTTGCTATCTGCTTATACTAATCCACCTTTCCTCTGTTACAGATGTATGGTGGTGGTGACTCCTGTAGTTAGTGGGGTTGAACAACCAACATGTTTTCACCTCCAAAAAAACAAGTGAAACCAAATGAAAGCACTAACTTTACTTTGTGTATCAAGTGCCAAGAGCCCGGAGGAGACCTTGTCGAGAATCCACAGTCCTATCAAAAGTTCTTGGACAGTGTACGGGAACGGGCCAAGTATGGAGAACCGACATTCCTTCCATAAACAGTCGCTTAATTAACCTGACAGCAGACACTCTCGCTGAGTGTTGTGCAACATGGCACAGATCGTGTTTTCAGGAGACAGTGAATGCTACAAAGATTATTCGAGCGAAAAAACGGTATGAGAAAAGTTTGGCAAACAAAGATACATTTGCCATCCTTCACTATCCAGAGCATGGAGGACGACCAAGGTCAGGAGGAGGTCCATCTGCAACCGACACTAGTTCAGGAAGTGATATTACCACAACAAAGAAGTTCACTCGTTCCTCGTCATGTCCGTTCAACAAAGACATTTGTTTTTTTTGTAACACAGACAAACCACAGGAGGATCTACATGAAGTGCGATCATACGAAGCTGGCAGAAAGATCCGTGAAGCAGTTGAACAGAGCAGTAATGAGTTATGGAAAGTCCAACTACAACCACTCGACCCAAATGATGCCAGGGCAATCGACATTAAATACCACCTAAAATGCTACATCAAATATGTCAGCCGCAAAATGGAGACCAGCTATATGTTGGATGAGCCTACAACAGAACCAGAAACCAACCTCGCAGCTGAGATAGAGTTCATCTGCATGGTCCAAACTTTGATCGACAATGGCCAAATTCTTCTGATGGACGACCTATGCAACACTTACAATGGTATTCTACGACTTCACGGCGCTTCTGACAACATAACAAACAAGATGGTCAAGGCGGTGATTTTAAAGCATTTTCCAAGCGTAGAAATATCCAGGCCATACAGGAACAAGTGTGAACATGTCTGCTCATCAGCTACAAAGGATGCAGCAATTGGACTTGCAGCAGAGTCTCAGTGCAATTCCAGAACAGATCTGGAGTATGTATTCAAGGCGCCCCTTAGTATTCGTCAACAGATCAAGGAATGCAGGGACAACCAGCCATGGACATTCGATGGGTCATTAGTAGGACACGAGGACGGTGTGCCAGCAATGCTGAGAGCCTTCCTTTGGTGGATTCTGAATGGACCCCAGGGAGATTTGAGAACTGAGAAGCGTTCACAAGTCATGCACCAGACTTGTACTAACATAGCCCAATGTATTATGTATGAATTTAAATCCAACAAACAGGTTGCACTGAAACCTTCAAATGTTGAGAGTGGTTTCCGTCACAAAGTATGTAATGAAAATGAACATGTTCTTGGTGTAGGTCTTAAGGTTCATGCATACACTAGAAGCAAGCATCTTGTTGAATTCTTGCATCTAAATAACACCAGCGTGAGTTATCAGCGTGTTCTCTGTGTGGAGACTCAGCTAGCTGAAGCAGTGTTGAAACGTATGGCCAGCACAGGTGGCATTTTTGTGCCACCGGGCTTGCAGAAAAATATGCATATCTTTTTTGCAGCAGACAACATAGATTTTCTTGAGGACACACCAGATGGTAAGCAGACTTTTCATGGTACAGTGATTACAGTATTCCAGCAGAAAGGAACAACCCCTCTCGCTCAAGGAAAACTTGATGTAGGGTCTCCAACAACAACACGATTCCTAAAGGACATCCCAAAGTCAATCACAGATCTCTCCGAATGCACAATCAAGGGGTCACCAAAGCCAGAAAACAGTCCCAAGTACAAAGATTTCAAGCCTTACGAGAAGTTAGGCTCATCGGAAGCACTACCGGCTGATGATACCTGTTGGCTGATCTCAGGTTATCAACACAGATCACTCATGACAACTGCTGCAGCATCAACTACTCACATTCAGATGGAAAGTGAACAGTTGCCAGAACCCACAGAAACTGAACTCGCTCCGAGTGATGCAATACCACCTGCTCGAGAATCGAAACCGTTCCCAACATGGTCAGGATATAATTCCTTGATAACTGATGACCAGCAACCTTTGACCAATGTGTTTGTTCTGCCACTCATCGCTGTCCCAGCAAATCAGTGGCAAACACTTTTGACAGTCCTGATGCAAGCACAGCATATAAGCGCAGAAGTAGTTGGACCCGAACGAAAAACAATGGTAACCCTTGACATGGACTTGTATATGCGTGCGATAAAGATTGAAACCCTGTATCCAGAGCACCAAGGGAAATGGATTCTACGTATTGGAGAGTTCCACACCGTCCTATGTACCTTGCGAGCTATTGGCTCTGCCATAGAAAACAGTGGAATTGACGATTCTTGGATACTTGCAGGTGTTGAAGATATTAATGTTATTACCATAGCATAAGTAATAACAATTTGACTTTATAACAAAAATTGCCATGTGAATTTATTTGACATAAAAAACGTGTTTTCAGTAACATATTTTCTGGCTAACATGTGCTATATTGACCATTTACTTTCTCATAGCTGACCTGACAGCTATAACAATGTGTTCTTGTAATCATGGATGTAATTCTGGTCATTTTGAGGGGTCACTCGATATGGTTTATAATAATTTTCTTGTTTTTTAATTTTACCCTTAATCGCCTTTTACCATGTTTGTATATATGGCTTAAAAATATAGTAAAATGTAGAATAAAAACTGGCACCAAAGTTTGTTCTCTTTAGTAATGTATAAGCTTCACGAAAAACATTGGTAACAAGAATTAACATGAAATTCCCTCGGAATTACTTATGCCCCCGCACTGGTTCGGCACTCTGGTGAGAACGGCCGCGCTCGGACTATTTTATGACTAACTCAACTAAACTCGCGCATATTCTCCGTATGGCGCGCGGTAACGAGACGAATAGGAATAGGCCTAGACTCAGAATGAGACTACAGTTTTAAATCTTATATATTTTATTAGTTAAAAATATATTATATTTACAATTATTTACATATCGTTTTATATATACAGTATATATTTAATATTTTCGAACAGGAATAGACATAAGAGAGTACCATTTTACATCATATTTACTTAATTATTTAATATACGTATGTATATATCTACCTCAATCTATCTAAATATGATGTATACCATTTAAAAGGTTTTCCCTTGGATATCATATAGCAGTCAAGAAGATAATTAATATGAAGTACTGGGAGAGCAACCACAGCTATAGTTTATTCGCTGTAAGTAGGAGAAAATCGTGACACCTATCCTCTGTAAGTCAAAAAGAGCTAGAGCAAATTGGCTGTAAATTTCCACATCTATTCCTTGACTGACCCTTCCCAAAAGTTAGAAATATTAGCTCGATTACTCTAGTCTTTTTTGAGTTACAGAGGTTAGAGGCATGATTTCTCGCTCACTTACAGCGAATAGACTGTAGTGCTTGTAGAAAAAGTGGATTGATGATAATTATACATTTAGTTAATTAGATGAATATAAGATTTTTAACTGTTAATTAAACAAATATCATGTATATTATAGAGAAGAACATTTATTGCATGTTACACAGATCTATTATTGAACAGAATATACAAAAGATAATCCTAAATTATTGTGTTTAATAACTTTTGCTAAATGATAAAAATGTTATCATATCAGAATAATTGTTTAAGTACGGTACCGTACAGAATACAGACATTTTAGTTTAATGTCTACTACTTCAATTGTTCTGCAAAAAGTGTATAATTATACAACTCCATTAATTAAATAGATACTGACTGACTGACTGACTCTCTCTCTCTCTCTCTCTATATATATATATATATATATATATATATATATATATATATTATATGATGTAGCTTCATTAATGGCCACTTCCATGCGATTTAGCATTGGCCACGTTTTGTGCAACGTTGGAAGCTAAATTTTGTGGCCGTTTTGATTTTGGGTTTGGCAAAAGGCTTGATCTCCGTCATTTTCCAAGAGGGGCTCTGCTCCTCGAGGTTTTCCAGGCCCTCTTCTTGCATTGGAAGTTGGCTGGCATCGAATTTTTCCTCTGCCGGCTCAGGTGTTGCAAATATTATTCCCCAAGTTATGTAGCATACTGTTTAGCTGGTTGGCATTATTCCCCAAGTTATGTAGCATACTGTTTAGCTGGTTGGCATTATTCCCCAAGTTATGTAGCATACTGTTTAGCTGGTTGGCATTTCTCATTTGTTTTAAACGTCTGACAGCTGTGCTGAGGGCTGCCACTGTGTCACTGTTGCTGTATTGTTGTGCTACATTTTGGAATGTAGTCGCTAACTCACTAACATCTGCACACTGCCTCGGATCTTCATGAGTATTTTCTTCCACCTCAGCCATCAGATGGTCTCGCGATAGCTGAAGGTCCTGTGCACTTCCTTGTGCACGAGCAGGAACAGTGCAGCCATTGTCTTCATTTTCATGTTCTTCGTGCTGTGGCTCCAACAGTCCTCTGAAAAAACTTTCAGGCGGCGTTTTGTCTCGCCCACTGCCACTGACGCCAGCCATCGCCTGTTTCCAATACTATCAATAAACACTTGGGGCAGGACCGTCATGCTGTAATCCTCACAGGCAGTCTGATGTTTACATACTTTTCCATTTTCCCCCACATTACATTCACAAAATCCAGCTTCCAGATCTACGCTATAATAAATAGATGATAGAGACTGGCTCTGGACTGTATACTTTCGCTATCACTGAGCTATAGTACATTGTTCATGTCCCCTGTATTAATCCCACTAACCCACTTGAACACCTCTATCATATCCCCTCTAACTCTGCGTCTCTCTAACGAATGTAAGCCTAATTTGTTCAACCTTTCTTCATACAGTATAGGTATACATATACTGTAGGTATACATACATATACATATACATACAAATTACATATATCATAAGAAAATGGGAGTCTGCAGAAAGCCGATTGGCCCACACAAGGCAGATCCTTCTCACACCCAACCCTAATTATAAGGCTGACTTATAGGCCCAACTCACTAATACTATGGGCCCTGGGGACTACCCTCGCCAAAATGGTCAAGTCAGCATAAGTAAAACAAAAAAGGGAATCTGCAGAGAACCGAATGGTCCACACACGGCACGTATACCGTAGTAATTAGATACATAACTCATTAATACTATGAGGATTGACCTCACCAAAAGGGTCAGCGGTCAAACTACAAGCTGTTTCCGTCTATAATCTGACGGTCTGGATCTATATTTCTTGCTCTTTTTATTTTATAATTTTCATGGAGGAGATTTAGATTCATAGTGTTTCTATATACCGGTACTCTGATCAAGGCTGACTCGGCAAATAGTCTTTCATAAAAGCAGCTTGACCAGATCATCTTAGCCTCATCTTAATATATATGATGGCTTAATATTTGTTTTTGTTTAAGTATACCATTAGATTCTTGAGCTGACATTGCCCATATATATGTATATACAGGTATATATATATATATATATATATATATATATATATATATATATATATATAAAACGATATGTAAATAATTGTAAATATATTATTTTTAACTAAAAAAATAAATAAGATTTAAAACTGTAGTCTCATTCTGAGTCTAGGCCTATTCCTATTTGTCTCGTTAAGCTCGGTTCACACATACCCGTCCTGAGGTCTCGTCCTTCCCCGCCCACTGAATTCGTATGCAATCATGCAAGGACGCCGACATAAATGGGTATGGTCTGTTCATGAACGTACAGTGACGCCACAACACGGGCCGCGGCAGCGAAGGCGGCGAACCTTTTTGGTATACCAAAAATAAACCCCTCAGGACGGACCAACCGCCAAAAAACGTGATAAGGCGGGTCACCCACGTGACACCTACGTGACTGGTCGGCGCATAGACGCCGTCTGGTGGCGTCTATGCGACGCCTAAACGCCACCAGACGGGAGTGGTCTGCGACCAAATAATTTGAAAGTTGAGACGGCGATGTGGCAACGTCGCGTCACGTGACCACGCCGTGCGCACCCAGCCTTTTCCCGCCACTCGGCATCCATGGAATTAGTATACATCAAGATAAATATGAATAATTAATACTTAACTAAAGTAGCACATGAATATTTTAACATGAAAAAAGAATTGAGGTATAAGAATTACAATAGGCAATGCAAAACCAAAGAAATAAAAAAGAAACATGAATTAACTGAACTTACAATGACATGCAATGAGAGTATAAATAAAGAATAATCTTATCAATGCATAAAAAATGAAATTAATGCAAAAATATTCCTACATTAACCCATGTCTATCGGGGCCCGACTTAAGTCCGTATCGAAAAAGTTTGACTATGTGGCGGGGCCCGACTTAAGTCCGAGTGCAATTTTGGCGAAATATTGGCTCTGAGAGAGAGACGAGTGACTGGAGGAGCATGGGTTACCTCATGACCGCTCGCCACGGCCGCCGTGGACCTACTGAGATTTACTCCACTTACATCCACCCTCACTCCCTCGCTACATACGTAATTATATAAAGAAATTACCGTATTTTAGCGATTTTGCCCTTCGGTTGCACGATCGTTGCAAGACAACCAGTGATCGTAGAAGGATGGTTCGGGTGTCATTGGAAAGCTCAATTTACGCCCTTTCAGGGATACATACTTGTATTACGCTCTGGGTCTTGTTTATGCATGAAAAAGAGCACGGAAACAACCCCATTTATGGTAAAAAAAAACCCCGCTGGGCGGCACGGTCAAATATACCGCCTAGCCCGCTCATAAGGTGGTAAAAAAACTAAAAACTAATAAGAATACGCAATGTAAATAAAAAAAAAGGGAAATTAAAATAAACATGAGTACACTGAACTTAGAATGACAGACAATGATAATACAAAGGAAATATAATGTGAATAAATACTACTGAATTACATAAGTGCATAAATGCAAGTATAGTAATTAAAAATCATCGATTAAAGTATGCAACATAAATGACATAACATTCATGGTAGTGGCCATCGCCGACGACACTGCGTCCATCGTATTGTGGTCGCAGTGCCGTCACAGTGCCATCGCAGTGCGTCGCAGACAGGTCGTAAACAGACTTCTTAGGTCGCCGTCCAACGGGACTGGTCGTGGCACCAAGTCGCCGTCCATGCGCCGTCTGCCGGAGCGGTGACGTGTTGAGGTCGCCGTCCACTCCCCGTCCATGCACCGTCTACCGGGGCGGTGACGTGTTGAGGTTGGGCATCGTGGCCACACGTGGCCACTCGGGACACAAGGTCCTCCGTTTGATGCCGTCCAACAATTTTTGGTGGTCGGGGAAGGACGGGAGCTCAAGACGGGTATGTGTGAACCGAGCTTTACCGCGCGCCATACGGAGAATATGTGCAAGTTTAGTTGAGTTAGCCATAAAATAGTCCGCGCATGGCCCTTCTCACCAGAGGTGCCGAACCAGTATACAGAAGGGCAATATGCCTCCGTTACAGTCAATATGTAACTTTGTCTTTTTTTTCTTTTCTTTTTTGAGGGGGGGGGGGTAGAGCGGGGGGGGGGGAAAGGATGGTGGAAACTTTAAGTAGTGTTGCAGTGTCAATCTTTTATGTGCATATTTGTATTATTCCATATGCCAATGCGCGTTCGCGTTCGTACAATGTCTGCATTTCACACGCGTCTCTCTCTCTCATAATTATATAAGTATGAACAAGTCCCAGAGCTTCTTTCTAACGTGTGGGTCAGTTGATTCATGGGCACTAAATAAAAGAGGGTAGATGAGAATGAAAGACGACAGGTGAGAATGAAAGAGGACAGGTGAGAATGAAAGAGGACAGTTGAGAATGAAAGAGGACACGTGAGAATGAAAGAGGACAGGTGAGTGTGAAAAGAGGGCACGTGAGAATGAAAGAGGACAGGTGAGCATGAAAGAGGACAGGTGAGAATGAAAGAGGACAGGTGATAATGAAAGAGTACAGGTGGGAATTAAAGAGGACAAGTGAGAATGAAAGAAGGCAGGTAAGAATGCAAGAGGAGAGAAAATAGATGAAAATTAAAGAGGGCACGTGAGAATGAAAGAGGACAGGTGAGAATGAAAGAGGACAGGTGAGAATGAAAGAGGACAGTTGAGAATGAAAGAGAACACGTGAGGAGAGAGAACAGATGAAAATGAAAGAGGGCACGTGAGAATGAAAGAGGACAGGTGAGAATGAAAGAGGACAGGTGAGAATGAAAGAGGGCAGGTGAAAATGAAAGAGGGCAGGTGAAAATGAAAGAAGATGGGTGAGAATGAAAGAGGGCATGTGAGAATGAAAGAGGGCAAGTGAGAATGAAAGAGGACAGGTGAGGATGAAAAGAGGGCACGTGATAATAAAAAGAGGACAGGTGAGAATGAAAGAGGACAGGTGAGAATGAAAGGGGACAGGTGAGAATGAAAGAGGACACGTGAGGAGAGAGAACAGATGGAAATGAAATAAGGCACGTGAGGATGAAAAGAGGGCACGTGATTATGAAAGAGGACAGGTAAGAATGAAAGAGGACACGTGAGGAGAGAGAAGAAACTGAAAGAGGGCACTTGAGAATGAAAGATGACAGGTGAGAATGAAAGAGGGCAGGTGAGAATGAAAGAGGGCAGGTGAGAATGAAAGACGGCAGGTGAGAATGAAAGACGTCAGGTGAGAATGAAAGAGGGCAGGTGAGGAGAGAGAACAGGTGGGAATGAAAAGAAGACTGGTGATAACTAGAGGGGTACTTGAGGGAGCGCATACCTCCGCCTAAATTGGCGGAGGTATGCGTTCTACCGATCGCTTCTTAAATATTACCACTTCTTCCTTGTCGCATATCTTGTCTCCCCACCAAATTTCGTGAACGTTGGTGTATAAATCTGTGAGCCGTCTCCTCTGCCGGAGGTATGAGCTATACCGATCACCTACTATTATGAATAACTTTCCTTGGTTCATATCCTATCTGCCCACAACATTTCGAGAAAATCGGTTGTAACATTCTGAGATATCTTGTTTACAAACAAACAGACATGCAGACCGACAGACAGACAAATGGAGGCAAAGACATAACCTCCTCAACTTCGTTGAATGTAAAGGAATGAAAGAGGACAGATGATAATGTTAAAGCGTATAATCAGATTTACTAAAGCTGCTTAAACTAGAAAATAGTAAATTTATATAACTTGAACAAGTCTGAAACAACGTAATTACTTTTTATGAGATGAAGCATAGTGAAGGAAGGTCGGAGGAAATTAGGTGATTTAGAGACGAAACGAGATTGTAGCAAAGATGAGCCACAAGTTTCCCAGAACATCACCACACGAGGATGAAATGAAAGCAAGGTAGTGCCACAGAGTTCTCAGAATGTTGATCTTGTTTGAATGGAGCTCCGTCTCGAGTGGGTCCCTGGCTGCTGTAGTATCTTTGTGTGAATACTGGTAACACAAGAGGACTGGGAGGAGAGAAGGTCATGGTGGTTTTGCTGATCTGATTCTCCTTGTTACTCCAGTCTGGTACCGTCTTAGATTACAAAGCAAGACCAGAAAGATGGACAGTCTCCTCACACTCGATGCCTCTGTTCACCAAGAAGAAACCTGGTACAAACCAACAACTGTGACTTTTGGAGTAAATTTGATGGCATATCTCTCCAACCTGTACGTATACATGTAGGCCAATGTATGTCGAATCCTGTGTAGGTCCAGTATACCTAACCTCTTCTATACGGTACTCCTCTTCCCTTATGGTCAAAAGGGCGAATATAATGGGAATTCATGTAGATTTGCTCATCCCAAAATTTGCAACAACATAACCAGTCATGGAAAATGTAGATTTGGTGAAACCTGCAAATACCACCACCCATCCCTTTGCAAGACATCACTTAAGAACAAGACCTGCTACAATATGAAATGCCCAGCTTTTCATATTAGAGGGACTTGGAGATATGCTAGACCTAACACGAATGGTAGCCCAAAAAATTATCTAGCTATGCGAGGACGAGACAGAGGAAAAAGGCAAGGAGGGAAAGGGCAGATGAAGAGACTGAGGGAGATGGAAGAGCACATAGAACACCTCGAGCACCTCCTGGCCTCCCAAGAGTGGCCAATATATCCCGAAGACTATTAGGTACACATAGTACTCCAAACAATCCCTCCCCAATCTTGTTTGCAAATATCCAAGGCCTAAAAAATAGAACCACGAACAAAGTACCATTTATTAGGGGCCTGCTAGAAGAAGGAAACGCTATATTTGCGGCTCTCACAGAAACTCACATTAAAGATCAGGAAGATAGTGAGGTATGGATTCCTGGTTACAACCTACATAGGGCGGACAGAACGCATAGATCACATGGAGGTGTAGCCTTGTACATACATGACTCACTGATATGTACTGAATTCCTAAATAACAGTAATGAAGTGGTGGAAATACTTGGAGTTAAAATAGAATCCCTAAATTTAGCAGTTATTGTTACATACAGGCCTCCAGACTCATCCCGAGAAGAATTCAAAACCCAGCTCAACAAAATAAAATCAGAAGTGGAAACCCTGGGGAACCCAACACCAAATATTATATGGCTAGGAGACTTTAACCTACCAAACATTAAATGGAGACAACTAGAAAACCAGTTAGTGGCAAATAACACCGGAGAAGCAAATACTAATACGAGAGAGCTTTTTGAACTTTGTGATTTTTTTAGTCTTACCCAACATATTGCTGAACCCACACGGGAAAACAATATCTTAGACCTGGTCTTCACTAACAACGACTCTCTAGTACACAGCATTAACATATCGGACACAATATACTCAGATCATAAATTAATTGAGATCAAAACAACCTTAGAAAGTGTACAGACAACCTCAGAATCGAGAACAAAAACCGGCCCCTTCAGTAAATTTAACTTCAATAACAAAAACATTAGGTGGGAAGAGGTAAATCAAGAAATGGAGGAAATAGACTGGGAAGATTTAATGGATAACCTGACACCAGCAGAATGTCTAGTCTTAATAACAGAAACCATGACCCAAATCTGTATCCACCATATACCTGCAAGACAAACAAAACGAAGAAGCAAACAAGATCGGGAAAGGAGGAGGCTGTACAGAAGAAGAAAATTACTCACACAAAGACGCACACATCAAAATCTACAGGATAGGCAAAAGGTCGAAATAGATAGAGAAATTGTGGAAATTGAACAAAGGCTAAGAATATCATATGAACTACAATATATGGAAGAGGAGAGGAAACCTATTGCAGGTATAAAGGAAAATTCCAAATACTTCTTTTCATACGCCAAACAAAAGGCTAAAACAACATCAAACATCGGCCCACTGAGCAAAGGGGACGGCTCTTTCACAGGGGACAAAAAGGAAATGAGCGAACTCTTATGCAGGCAGTATGAAATGGCATTCAGTGAGCCTGATGAAACAAAAGTCATCAGAGACCAAAATATATTTTTCATGGAAACCTCCCCCACGGAAACCCCTCAGATGCTGGATATTGATTTCGGTCCAAAAGACATAGAAGAGGCCATTTCCAACATGCCATCCCACTCGGCACCAGGCCCGGACTCTTGGAATTCGATCCTAATGAAAAAATGTAAGGAAAACCTCTCAAAACCCCTGGCTATAATGTGGAGAAGGAGTCTAGACACTGGTGACATACCAGATAGCTTGAAAAACGCAATAATTGCCCCACTGCATAAAGGAGGGAGTAAAGCACTACCAAAAAAATACCGCCCGGTAGCTCTAACCTCTCACATCATTAAAGTTTTCGAGCGAGTCCTGCGAAGCAAAATTTCAACATTCATGGAGACAAATGAACTACACAACACCGGTCAACATGGGTTCAGAGCGGGAAGATCATGTCTCTCACAACTTTTGGAACACTATGACAAAATTCTTAAAGCGCTAGATGAAAAGAAAAACGTGGATGTCATTTACACCGATTTTGCTAAGGCATTTGATAAATGTGACCATGGTATAATAGCCCACAAACTGAAAGCAAAAGGTATAACTGGGAAAATCGGACGGTGGATATACAATTTCCTCGTAAACCGAAAACAATCGGTAGCAGTAAACCAAGTCACTTCTGAGCCTTCGGATGTCAAAAGCTCAGTGCCCCAAGGAACAGTGCTAGTGCCCCTTCTGTTCCTCATCCTAATTTGCGACATAGATACCAACACCAGACACAGTACGGTGTCGTCTTTTGCTGGTGACACAAAATTAAGCAAGATAGTAAACACACAAGAGGACACGGGCCGACTGCAGGAAGATATGAATGTAGTGTTCCAGTGGACCAGGGAAAACAACATGCAATTCAATGAGGAAAAATTCCAATTAATACGGTACGGAGATAATAATGGTGTTAAAGAAATTACAAATTACTTAACAGAATCTAACCACATAATAGAACGGAAAGACAGTGTGAAAGACCTTGGGGTATTAATGTCTGAAAATATGGGTTTCAAAGTACATAACCAGGTCAAAGTGGCGGCTGCGAAACGTCTAACGGGTTGGATTCTGCGTACTTTTAAAACACGCGGTGAATTGCCTATGATAACGCTCTTCAAATCTCTAGTGCTACCGCGGCTTGAATACTGTAGCGTATTAACATCCCCATACAAAGCAGGTGAAATAAATGACGTAGAGAGTGTACAAAGAAATTTCACTTCGCATATAAGTTCGATAAAACATCTACACTATTGGGAGCGTTTAAGAGCACTGAATCTGTACTCACTGGAACGTAGAAGAGAACATTACCTAATAATATACACGTGGAAAATCGCAGAGTGTTTAGTACCAAACCTACATACATACTCCGATAGTCATGAAATTCAGTGATAGGAGAGGCTGGGAATGCGAAATCCCCCGGATGAATAACAGGGGTGCTATGGGCTCTCTGCGAGAGGGCTGGTTATCACACAGAGGCCCACGTCTCTTCAACAAACTCCCACGGCGAGTAAGAGACATGAGGGACATCTCATTAGACAACTTCAAGAGAGCCCTAGATGTCGAACTGCAAAAAGTGCCAGACGAGCCCATCCTCGCAAGGGAGCGAGCTGTCGCTTCAAACAGTCTACTGCACCAAATCACCACCCATAACGAGGGGCGTCGCGCTCCTTGGTGCCGCTAGAGGAGCGGCGAACACATCCAAAGGTAAGGTATCCAAAGGTTATAATTTGATGAACTAAAATAAGAAGAAAACAGTATGCTTTATTTGTTTATGAGAATTGGCAGGAGTCCATCCAGCCCAAAACTTAATTTGCAGATGACACTTGATCAACCAATCAATCAAACAACCAACTAACCAACAATCCACCCAACCAACCCACCCTCCCCCAATATACCAAAGACCCCACAGCCCCCTTCCTTTCCTTTTGTACCAGCATGAGCCAACCGTTAGTCTCTGCTGCTCTTCTCCCCTGGGTAGTGTATGTGACTCATTGTGCATTTGTGAAGAGGTTGTATAAGAATGTGTGCTGGGAGAGAGAGAGAGAGAGAGAGAGAGAGAGATCCAGGTAGTCTCATCTCGGATAACCCTCTCATGTTATACTTCCACCTGTTTGCTTATGCCTTAGACAATTAGAACACAAGATAACAGGAGTCATTCGAAAGCCGATTGACTAATATCTGTTTTACATTTTATTAATAGCCTACTCTAGGGAAAATGGAGTCTGACCCAGGTGACTTTTGTGGTTTTAGCTTGTCTAAGGACTGGTACATCATATCTACTTAAGTTACTTTACTTAAAATATTGTCTAATACTGTCACTGTCCAGTGGACAGTGTTCATGATTAACCCTCACAGTATCGGCGACGTCTCATATATTTTATTTAAGCTACATTTAGAAGATGTTACGAAACTTAGGAAAGATATATGGTTACTAAAACGATTAATTGAGATAGTCTAGCTTTTTAATGAGTAAGCGTCCTTATTCATATGACTACAATCGTCTAATGCTTGCCAGAATATAAGGAAAAGTACGTCACCGCTACAGAAGGAGTTAAAGATTGCTTAAGATACTACATACTGTCGACCTCGTTATCTATGACAATTTATGTCTCCGTTTTAAGAGGGCCTCTTCCTTTTGGTTTATAAAACTGGAAGAGCCCCTTCGGATTTACTTTAGATTACCTAGCGATTTTGGTTTCGTAATTACGTTTTGCTTTCCTAATATCAGCTTTAACTATTCTACTAAGATTTGGATACCGGTAATAATTTCTTGTGTTCACCTCTGTTCATTCTCCTATATACCCCTTTCTTTAAACCTAGCATAAGATTGATGTTATTATTCATCCATCTAGGATGACTATTTTTGGATCTGAAGCGCTTTTTAGTGATATATTTACTTTAGGCACCACTAATGATCTTACTATATTTAGTTTTACGTAAGTTAATATACTGGGCTGCCTGATTTGTGTATGCCGTATATTTGATTACTTACTAATCCTTAGCTACCACTTAACCTTTTAAGGTCCAGGGATTCGACCTGCATGTCTCCAAACACACCTGCCAGGTGTTATCGTAATCCATGGACGTTGGCTTGTAGAAAATTGGGGACTAAAGTCAAGGTTACAGTTATCTATTTATTTGTGTTCATTCTAGATTGGTTGTGTTCGCTATTACCTCCTCCGATAATTACATTACTATTGAAAATGTTTTTTTTTACTGAAATTTAAATCAAGTATATTGTTACCTCTGACTGGCTCAGTTACATGTTTAGTCGAGAAAAGTCCTATACTGGTTCTGAAAAATAATTTAATCACAGATCACTAGTGTGATTTCCCCAAATTATTCTGCTAAAAATAAAATCTCCTACAATACAAACTTTACTAGATTGACAGGGTATGTTAATAATATCCCAGAGTATTTTACCATCTATTTTATTTTAACTTGGTGGTCTGTATATAAGGCCAATTACAATAAAAATCATATTTGAGATCAAACCTGCGACTCCAGCCTACTTTCATCCTTGACGATCTATACTGTACCAGTATATAGTAAAGGCCGCGTCATACAGAGGTCGACCGCGAGCCGACAGTAACCCGAAGGCAATGACTTGCACTTTTCACCCGAATTCACCCGAAGTCCCCGAATGAGACTCGTACCCCGACTATGACTAGAAAGCAATTCGAATGCTACCCGAGGGACTCTAATGCGTCTCGAATACGAGTCGATGTTATCCCGTATATTACTCGAAACTAACCAGAAGTTGAACGGAATTGAATCGACCATGAGTCGAAAGCTAATCGACGGTGACCCGAGTAGCCGATACCAACCCGAGTTAAAACCGAATCACACCCGAAGTAACCCGACTTAAAACCGAATGAAAACCGAACCCCACCCGAAGTCAGGAACCCAACCGGAATGAAACCAGAATGTATATAGAGCCCGTGCATGGGTGGCAGTGTACGATAATTCGGGCCGCTCCAACTGCACACAGGACTGCTTCACGTGGTTCCGCCCATCGGCTCGCGTTCGGGTTTGATTCGACTTGGCTTCGACTAGCCTTCGACTTACATTCTAGTCCTTCGGATCACGATCGAGTAATCATCGAGTCTAATTAGAAATGTCAGACATGCATCGAGTCAGTTTCTAGTAGTATTCGGGTATCCATCCAGTCATCATCCTGAAATTCGGGTCAGCATCGAGTAACAGTTGACTTTCGAACAAGTTTATGTAGGAATTTTCCACTGAGCATCGAGTCTAATTCGGATTACGGTCTACATCACCGGGTCTAAGTCCACTTAGGTTCGATCAATTCTGGTATGAATCGGGTTAAAAAAATTTACTCGAAAGTGACCCGAATAGGTCGAATGCGATCAGAATATGGTAGAATGTAAGCCGAATACCACTCGAATGTAAATCGAAGGTGACTCGAGGATTTTGTAACGGTTTTTTGACCCGAACGCACACGAGGATTTCCCAAAAGTTAACGCATACACTAACTTTTGGCCGACTCACCCGAACATTCGGGTGATGACCAGAGCGTGACTAGAACGACTCGAACATACCAGAATCATACCCGATGTCGTCCGATTATCGGGCCGAATACACTCGAACCGCAAACATTTTACAAGTCATTGCCTTCGGGTTACTGTCGGGTCGCGGTCGACCTCTGTATGACGCTGCCTTAAGCGTTTGGATGGCTTCATAACCTCTGACCAAAGTCCGCATCTGTGAACGGTCCTATTTTCGAATGAATGAAGTCAAAGCGAGATTATATTTTATTAAATGTATTTATTAATTATTGTTATCATTAATTTGTGTTTCATGTATATATATATATTTGTTCCTCCCTAGACCTCCATCAACCTTATCAAAAACACTCCCAAACCCCTCTTCGAGATAATTTGTAAATTTGTCGTTAGAAAAATATCCTGGCCAAAGGCCGATTAATCGCTAATTGCAGGTTAGCTATCGCTCGCCAGGAAAATATTACATCTAAATGGCACGAAAGGTCTTAAAATTGACAAATAAATAGGGCAATAGGTCATTAAAAAGCCAAACTAATGGGCTGAACTTCTCAAAATCTGAAAACTAATGGATCTAAACATGATGGAGAAGGGGGACCAGAAAAACAACCTCCCCCTTAAAAAGCATATTTTTTTTTTTTTTTTTTTCTATGTGATTGAGGGAGGCAAAAGGCATAACTGCCTATAGCGAGTGCCTCCCCCATAGTTGAAAGAGTGACAGGGCCAAAATCAAGGGACGTTCGAGCCAAAATGCCTGGACACACGGAGTTTGAAGCAATTTAAGTCATAGGAAGAGGGAAAGACTGATTCTGGGAGAGAGTTCCAGAGCTCAGCTGTTGAGTAGAAGAAAGTTTGAGAGTAACGTTTCACTCTTGGTTGGAGAGTTGCACAGAGTAGGGGTGGGATTGAGTTGCAAGACGGGTACCACGTGCCCTACGTAAAGGAGGTGGTATGCACTGGGATAGCTCTGAGGAACACTGATTATTATAGTAGCGATAGAATAGCGAGAGAGATGCAACATTGCGGCGGAGAGAGAGAGAGATTGCAGAGAGTTGGTGAGTGGACGGGAGTTAATGATACGAAAGGCCTTCCTTTCAACTTTGTCTAGGAGAGCAGTGTGAGAGGAACCTCCCCACACATGTGAACAATACTCAATACAAGGGCGCACTATGCCCCTGTACAGAGCAAGAAGCTGTGCAGGGGAAAAGAACCCCCTAAGGCGGTTGAGCACACCCAGCTTCTGGGATGCTGCCTTAGCAAGACTGGTAATATGGTCCTTCCAAATGAGAGCAGAAGAAAAAGAGACACCAAGAATATTGAGAGAAGATGAAGGGTTGATTTTTGTATTGTTATAGTCAGTAATGAGTCTCAGGCTTACACCCCTTGAGGATCAGGGCGCGTTTTGACAGTTTATTCGGCAGTAGTTCACATGTTCGTTGGAAACTCACCGCTCAACACTCTATCATCTGGGGCATAACTCAACACATAACATTCCAACATGAACCTATTAAAACTTGGCTATTTTCGGGACCTGGATCACCTTTACCTGTGCTTCATCATTACCGGCAGGTGACTTTTCCGTAATACACTTTAGTTTGACATAAACTTCTTTCAATTGGACTATGTTATCATCCCCCCGGAGCAAGGCTCGGCCTCCTGACTTGATGCCTTTCTTGCTCATGAGGTGCCTTTTTCACTCATGAGGCGACCCATGTGAGTCCTTCCCGCAACCTCACAGTTATAAACGCTGCAAAACCATTTGTATTCAGCATAAAACAAATCAATCAAACCCGGTCATATCTATCACTCTTAATTAACCCCTTCTTTACGGGGCCCGTCATATGACGGAAACAATTTTCTAGCTATTTTGTAGCCTGTGAGCCAGGCAAGATGTTGCAGGGAGCGCAGTGGTACTTGGTCTGGTCCCGATGGAGCCTGGGGACATACTGATCTGTGAGAGAGCGTTCCCTCACACATCTGCAGCGTCACGCATAGCGAAAACAGCTAAAAAATTCTAAATTTTACCGATTTTGCCCCTCGTTTGCAAGATAACCAGACGTCGTACAGAGATGATTCAGGTGTCATTTGAATGCTCTATTACCGTACTTTTACAGATTTGTAATTGTATTATGCTCTGGCTATTGCTTACACATGAAAAAGAGCAGAGATTGAAGTTAAATTTCAGGCAATAGAAGTGTTCAATCTGTATACAAGCTTGCCAGATGTCACCAGATTTGCCAATTATCGTAATCAAATGTGCACAAGACAGAAGGGTGTCAGTTTCTAAATTATTTTTTGATTTTTCCTGAAGTTAATAGAGTCTTATGACAAGCGGTTTTAATCTTATATATTCTTCATATATATTATAATAATCTCTTATATATAATTATTAGCTCACTACTTTATTGTATATTTAAAATAAGAGAGCAGGGAAAAATATTGTGTTGTGAAATAAATCCATTACAAAATGGTAAATACTGGTTGCAAATGATAAATAGTATATGATTTACCTTCTTTTGTATGCTAATGATATATTTATGATAGTGGTATCTAAATTAAACAACGCTTCTATGATTAAATTGACATTTCATTCACTTACTTATTTTTCTCTGAACAGGACTGCCAGACTTGAAAAGCAGCTCAATTTAGATAGAGGCTGTTGATTGGCTAATGGATAGGAGTATGATTAGTAAATCAAGATATCTTTATTATTTCATATCTACGTTTTTAATATTTTAATTACGAGCAATTTCAACAATTGAGTCATGTTCTAGAGTGATATCCGAACACCGTGGTATAAAATATATCATATAAAATACACTATTACGTAAATATTATAAAGTGAACACAGACAAAATAAAAACATATGCGAAAAATCACTAAGCGAGAGAGGAGCTATACCTGCTGAGACAGCTAAGTTCTCGAGGCTATCAGCCAATCAGGGGCTGATATCCTAACTTACCAAAACCGTAGGACTTACCCTGGTGTTAGGAAGCCACTACATATTATGTTAAAAATGCAGAGGCTGGCTTGTGATTGGCTAAGGAGGGTGAGATGTAAGCTGAGACTCAGTCAGTCTACAAACCTTGCTTACATGTTGGTTTATCAATTTTTATTTCGCTTGTGTTCACTTTATAATATCTATGTTATTAATGTGTTATATGAGATATATTTTAGCTCTCAGGGTTCGTATATCTCTTTAGATTATCACATTATCATTAAAATTGCTTACAATTTTAGAATTTCAATAATATATATGGAATAATGAAGATACCTCAACTTTATCAATACAAATCAATCAACAACCAATCAGCATCTTCTGTATACAATAATATACTCTACAATGAAAAATATAAATGTACTTAATAAAATATATATCCATTATATATATAGCCTATGTTAAACATGATAATGTAGGAAAAATGAATCTAAAACTATACTTGATGTTTTGAAATCACAACAAAAGAGATATAATAAGTATTAGCAATGTTCACATTTTATTATTTTATTCGTGATAAATTAAAGAATATAGTGACATCTGGCAACCTTGTCCACAGATTGAACGCTCCTATTATGCCCACTCCACAGGGATCAAATAATTTTGATAGAGAAAAGAGAGGAGGCTATGCTTAGCATTTATTGCCTTAACATTGACGCTAGGCATGTCTACTTATTACTTACTTTTATCACGATAACATGATCAATTTGTCTAATGATAGCCAGAATAAACTGTCAAAATGCGTCTAAATCCGCAAGGGGTTAATAAAAATATGAATGGAAAGGTATTTTATGACAAGATATCTTCTTTATGTGATCACCGTACTGTCTTCCACTGATCTTGCATTTAGTTTGCCTGCACCTTCAATTCTTTAGTGTACAGTATTAATGGTATCTACTTAATTCTATATTATCCTTTGTATTGCAATGTCTGGATGCTTGACAATGTGTGTCTAATAACGAATGTTTTATATAGTTTTGATGAAACTTCGTCGTACTTGTTCTTAATGGAATTTCATGTAATTATACTGTTTTAACCATCCTAATATTTTGTTCCTCTCTCCTTTTTCCAACACTCACCCTCTGTCACCCCAGTTACCAGACCTCTCACCCTTTTCCCTCCTTTCATTCCACCCTTCTCACCCTCTTCTGTCCCCTCTCATTCCGCTATTTAGTTCGTGGGTTTCTTGGTATGAATGTAGTCAGTAGAGCCTTAACTCTCCTGACATTTTGGGTCTTTTATTGTATTTCATAAACCGTAACTAATTAATACCTCTCTTAACTCTTTGCCCTTTTTCTAATCAAAGTTAGATTTCAGATTATGTGTGTATGTTCTTACATTTCCCCCTCTTCCCATCTCGCTCTCTTTCTCTCTCTCTCTCTCTCTCTCTCTCCCTCTCTGCATAAAGTAATTGACAGACTAAGGTATTTACAAAGAATTCAAGTCCGTATCCAACAGAACAAAGGTCATCAAATAACAATTGTCAGACGAATTTTATGTTATTTAATCTTATGTTTTTACTTTCTTTAATCGCAAAATATATTATATATCCATCATATTTTTAACAATTTAAATGAAATTATGGCTTTATATTTATTGTTATGCCTTTAAATGTCAGTTCTCTCTTACTAAGGAAAATAAGCACGTTAGAGAAATCTAGGATCTTTATCGTCTGAGGTAGGCGACCTAGAGGGACCCACAGACCCCCCAGCTACCTGGAAAGGTAATCTCAGTGACCTCAGCTCCAATAAGGCCTATGAGACTCCTTCTACCACCCGAGGTATATGCATGCCCCATTGACACACACCACCACACCAACAGACTCCAACCAATTTTCAAATTACACTTCACCTGACCAACACCAAGTTAGGCAAGTAAATCACTGCCAAGTAAACCTGCACAACAAGAACTCTGGCCAAGTGTGGCTCCCAATAATCTGTAATACCCGCAGTTTCCTGTATATTGCGGACAAACCCCTAAGCTATGCATCAGCATTGTACAGTACATAGCTGGCACCTTCTACACCACCCGAACACCTACTGTGGACGGCCTATTCTACAGCAATGATGAGATTGACTACGTGATTGAACGGTTAACCTCTGAAGTGCGCATGGGGGTAATTGGAAACGTCCCCCTGTGCTGACGTATTTGAGGTGTTTCCGTCACTAAAATATTCATTGTGCCATTAATAGCATTAATATTTATCATGGGTTGATTATAAAGGTATTAACCTGAAACAACAATAAAACGAGTGAAAACAGCGTTTGGATGGTCAAAATCGGAGATATAGCCCGCGAGTTGTATAATGTATGGGTGTGAAGGAGAGGAGGAAAGTGGGGAAGGAGGGGAGGTAGAGGACTGAGATTTTGCATGGCCCAGGGGCCAAAAAAAAATAAAAAAATAAAAAAAAAAAAATATAAATTTTTTTTTTTTCCCCCGGGTTAAGAGAACAAGCATCAACTGATATCCCATATATACCTTGGAAGGCCATGTACGCAGCCGGATCCCTTACCCTCTGCGCATGTGCGAGAATGTAAGCCCCTTTGGCCCCGCCCCCTGCCCAACCGCGTTTAAATATAACTTTCAAACCATTATTGCCAAGTCGCTCCGTAGCACAGTCGGTAGAGGTCCTGCCCCTGGATCTGATAATCCACCGTTCGATCCCACTCGGATCCCGTGTATTTTATATTTTGATTTTGTTATTTGTGTTATGTTATATTATATTATATTATATTAGGGTTAGGTTCGGTTAGGTTAGGTTAAGTTAGGTTAGGTTAATCTAATCTAATCTAATATTTGTACATTTTGGGCAGTGGGCGGGGCCAAGGCTTGGGATCCGGCTGCGTGCATAGCCTACCATATACCTTCCCTTATGGCCAATCCCGAGCACCTACCGACACCATCTTTGTGTCCTACACCGGTGTGGTTGCTCGAACTACTGTCTCCAACAGCCAGAAGGACGAGAGGTATCACAGGCCCTATCTCCCAAGACCCAAGTTGATTGACCCTTTGTGTCGTAATTTGGAGAATATATTAAATTATTTACCTGTATTTGACGTGCAACCTGTGCATGCCCTTATTTTCAGTTACATGTTTGTTTCAAGCTGCCATTACAATTGCTGTCAGCTTTCTGTCACACTATTTTCCTTTCCATAACCTATTCCCCTTTCTTTGTTTGTGCGTAAAGCTCTCTAGCTGCTTGTTTACACGGAAAGCTGAGCCTTTTGTATTTATTTATTCCTCTACCAACTTCTTTTATTTCATTCCACTCCTCCTTTTACCATTTTCGTTCCTCCTTTCTTCTCCGATATTCTCCTTTGCCCACTCTCTCTCTCTGACCTTTCAGTTCCAGTCGTCCCCCTCAACAGCTCTCCCCCCCCCCCTCTCTCTCTCTCTCTCTCTCTCTCTCTCTCTCTCTCTCTCTCTCTCTCTCTCTCTCTCTCTCTCATTTCCAATCTTGTATTCGGGAGGTTTATTAGCCTCATTGTAGGATGACAAGAAGATGGGCATATCGTTACATAGTTTAGCAAAGTAGCAAAGGTAAAAACGGTTTATTGAGTTGGAAAAAAAATCAAAACCTAGAACATAATTATGCCTCCAGCTACGTATTTAGTTTCTAGTTGGGCTCGTCATCATGGAGTCTGTTCAATTTTACTATATTACCCCTTTGAAGATACGATGATGCATTTATGGTCTGTTTTCTTGCTTTTTACTTGACGATTGTATTCAGATTAGGAAGGGTAAATGAACGTTAGAGTTTTGATTGCGCCAATTTTTAACCTTTTAACTCCCCCAAATTCATCCTAAAATCGTTTCATAATACACTGTTAATACGCGTCATGTTACTCCAAGGGTTAATGTAAGAAATTATGATTTGATAATTGTCATGTTTTATATACTATGCAGAATGATCAATATTAACACCTTACGAGCGGCCTAGGCGGTATATAATATGTGGCCACCAGCGGGTTTTTTTTACCCAAAATAGGGCTGTTTACGTGATCATTTTCATGCCTAAATAAGACCCAGAGCGTAAAACAAGTATCTATTCCTGAAAGGGCATAAACAGAGCTTTCCAATGACACCATAACGATCCTTTTATGATGGCTAGTTTTCTTGCAACAACCGCGCAACGCGAGTGCAAAACGCATGTAATTCGGCACTTTCCCCATACAATTCCGTATGTAGCGAGTGAGAGAGGGAGGGAGGAGGTGGGATTCGTGTCAGTAGGTTCGCCGCTGTGGTCTGGAGCAGTCATACGCTCGCTACTCTCCTGCCACCACTTGTCTCTCTCTCTCAGCAACATTACGTGCTGAAATTGCCACACGACCTATGTCGAGCGCCGCCAGATAGTCCAGATTTATTATACTCGACTTATGTTGCGCGCCGATAGTTATGGGTTAAATTGTCTGCGCTTTATATATTAACTTATCTATCTATCTATCTATCTATCTATATGCTCAGGCCCAATCCCCATTTTGGGGGTAGCCGACTCAAGACAGAGCAAGAACAGGGAAAACACAAAAACAACATAAAACAACAAATAAACACAGATAAAAAGCACAAACTCACACACATCCAGGTCACCCAGGAGAAGACCCAGAGACCAGGGTCACCAAGGTCGCTCCAGCACTCCCCCGGCCGCATATTTCCGAAGTCGAGACTAGTATATATCATAGGGGAAATTAGGACCAATCAGAGGCCGCAGTGGCAGTGACGTCACCCACAAGGGGAGGAGCCAGTCTGTCTGTCACTCTCTCTCTCTCTCTCTAGCTCGAGTTTACCCTAGGATGACAACATTGTAGCACTAAGTCATGAAAATATAACTACAAAGAAATAGGAGATTCTTATAATAATGCCCTCCGTACTTTAAATTATACAAATAAATATGCCCCATTATGTTTTACGATAGTAAGAGTTAAAGCGTATCTGGCAACCGTGTTTAGTCCCAGTTTAGCGATCATTCGGCATTCAGTGTATTCGCCTCAATACTATATATCCTATTATAATAGATACCTATTACTATTTCAATATAATACAACCATAGACAATGCCATTACATATTATTTAAATATGATAAAAAGTTCTCCACTATATGTTAAGCATGAACAGTCATGACAGAACCGAAATATTATCTATTGACTTTAGTGCACAGCGAAGGTTTTGGTTCTACTGTTATGACTCCTGACGTGTCAATGAGTTCATTTGGCTTAAATAATAATTATAATTTATTCCAAATATAAAAATATAATAGGCCTATACTTGAATAAGTCAATTCTACATATAATTTAGTCCATAACACTATTTACGATAAATATAAGCTAGGTTAAGTATGGATTAATGTTAGGCCTACAGTTCTGTAGTTCGAAATTCATTGCATTGATTGTTTGATTGACTATATTTATTAAGTTACATACACCCTGATAGGGACAGAAAGTCGGCGTATTTGTTAAAAGCACCCCAATACAGCATGATCACTCCCACAGGGATAACCCATGGGATAACCTACACAATTTTAGCTAACTTATTTCCATCAGGGTCCCTGTTGTGAGGTAAGAAGGAGAAGTCTACAAGGGAGTTGGACAAACTTGAAACTACATTAGAAAGTGAAACTCCACCACATAGACTTCCTGTACCATCTCAATGAAAGATCTAATAATAAATATCCTAGTAATAGCCTACCAAGGCAAATACCGTGCAACAATTAATTACTTAAAATATAGTGTGGCCTATTACATGTTGCGAAGTATATTTTGTGGCCTATTACATGTTGCAAAGAATATTTTATGGCCTATTACATGTTGCGAAGTAATTTTGTGGCCTATTACATGTTGAGAAGTATATTTTGTGACCTATTACATGTTGAGAAGTATATTTATGGTCTATTACATGTTGCGAAGTATATTTTGTGGCCTATTACATGTTGTGAAGTATATTTATGACCTATTACATATTGCGAAGTATATTTTGTGGCCTATTACATGTTGCGAAGTATATTTATGGCCTATTACATGTTGCGAAGTATATTTTGTGACCTATTACATGCTGCGAAGTATATTTTGTGACCTATTACATGTTGCAAAGTATATTTTGTAGCCTATTACATGCTGCGAAGAATTTGTTTTGGCCTATTACATGTTGCGAATAATATTTGTTGGCCTAACACATGCCGTGAAGAATATTTGGTGGCCTAACACATGCCGTTAACAGTATTTGGGAGTTAGGCCACCTAGGGTTATTAACGGCATGTGTTAGGCCACCAAAAGTTATTCGCAGCATGGGTTAGGCCACTATATATTCTTCACAGGATGTGTTAGACCACCATATATTATTTATGGCATATATTAGGCCACCATATATTATTCGCGGCATGTGTTAGGCTACCAAATATTCTTTGCAGCATGTAATAGGCCATAAATATTCTTCGAGGCATATAATAGGCCAACAAATATTATGCGCAGCATGTAATAGGCCACAAAATATTCTTCGCAACATGTAATGGGTCACAAAATATACTTCACAACAGGTATTAGGCCATAAATATTCTTCGCAACATGTAATGGGCCACAAAATATACTTCGCAACATGTAATAGGCCATAACATGTTCTTCGCAACATGTAATAGGCCATAAATATTCTTCGCAACATGTAATAAGCCACAAAATATACTTCGCAACATGTAATAGGCCATAAAATGTTCTTCGCAACATGTAATAGGCCATTAAATGTTCTTCGCAACATGTAATAGGCCACAAAATATACTTCGCAACATGGAATAGGCCACAAAATATACTTCGCAACATGTAATAGGCCACAAAATATACTTCGCAACATGTAATAGGCAACAAAATATACTTCGCAACATGTAATAGGCCACCAAATATACTTCGCAACATGGCCATGACAGAAACGTCTCCAGGCTACTTTGTCAAGACATGCCTCCTTTGCCCGTGCCACAATGCCCCTTCCACTTAGTTTTTCTTCAATATATGTCCCCACTTTCTTTTCCCATACCATAGGTGGTCTTCCACTACTAGCTGTTCCACTCACCTGACTCCCATATATCTCTCTTGGCATTCTGTCTTCATCCATTCTCTGAACATGACCATATCACCTCAAAGTACTTCTCTTTATCCACTCAACCACTCCACAAGCAATGCCTAAAGCTTGCTCTTCCATTCCAAAGGGCTCATGCACTTCCCTATTACTTGGCCCATCTAGCCTATTCACACCAGCTGCCATTCTGAAAAAGCTCATCTCCACAGCTCTCAGTTTGGAGAGGTCCTCATCACTTTCTGTCCATGTCTCACTTCCATACGAGAGTGTTGGAAGCAGCACACTGTTTCTCAGTGACTTTTTAACTTACTGACTAACCATTCTTCCTTTGAGAATACTATCAAGTTCTCCAATCACCTTTCTCCCTTGCATTTTTCTCTTTTATCTCAATCTCCATTTTACCATATTTGCATAGTACAGCTCCCAAATACTTGAAGCTTTCAACCTCTTTCAGTACTTAATTTTTAATTTTTATTTTACAACTTTTCTCATGTGCTTTTTTAATTCTATATTTTGCCTTAAAATCTATGGTTTCATGCATTCTTCTCTCAAACACCATTACCTTACATTTCCCTACATTGACCTTTAGAGATCCAAGAAATTAATTTGTTATATTCTGTCGATAGCTTTTACTTTTCCTGACCTCATTACTAAAGTATAAATAAATCTAAAACACAATTCATCCACCTTTCCCATCAAATACTGTGAAAGTCCTTTATTGTTCTTTTAAAAGGTAAATACAGATCACCCTCATCATTGCAGGTAGGGCCATAGTTTTCTGGCATTATGGTTCTACAAATCATGATTCCATTTCATTAAACATGGTTTCTAAAGGATCCCCACCCCTCAACCTTATATTGATCTATTATAACTTGACAGTATTGCTCACAGGTGCCAATATGATTATAACCGCTAGGTTATTGAGGCACAATTGTCATAGTTATGAAACCATTCACAGCATTAAGCACTGGAACGTAGGCATGTGTAGACCTACATACTTCTAATGTCAAGTAAAGTAAGAACATTCCCCAAATATTAGATGATAATAAATCAAGCTTGGTAGCTTTGAAAGTCTCCCATTGCACAAGGATTATAAGAAAAAGTATAACAACTATTTTAAATATATTTATTTTGAATTTGTATAGCTAATGTACACATTAGTAGCCTAATATTTACCTTTTTAGTCTCTTTTTTGTTTTCCCAGCTGATAGTACATTGGCATGTCCCTATCTGGATTATTTGGGTATCATGAATCTTTTGAAGTGAAATTTTGTATTAATAAAAACCTGGCCTTTTTATGACGTACAGAGTATTTTTATATTTTTACAATAACTATCGAGAAATCAGTTATTAAGTGATTCAATTTCCCATCAGCTGAAATACATATTATACACAAATACATACATACACAAATTTAAAGACAGAGTGCTCCAGGCAACCCTGTTAAGAGCTGTTCCACTTGTCTCCTCCTTTCCATCCACACTTTTAATACCAGGATCTTTACCCTTTTCTTCTACTATGCTAAGTACAGTAGATTATAATATCAAATTGATGCAAAATATTCATACCCGAGTGTGAATAGGAATCTTGGCCAAGGTTGGCAGTATGGTACGGTACGGAAATTGTACAAAATATAATAATGGTACAGTATTTACCTTATGGTAGCCTACTGTACTTAGCATAGTAGAAGAACAAAGTAAAGATCCTGGTATTAAAAGTGTGGATGGAAAGGAGGCTTATGAACAATACAATTGAGAATTAGAAGTATATTGAAGAAAAACATGTTGTGGCACGGGCAAAGGAAGCATGTCTTGACAAAGTAGCCTGGAGGTGTTTCTGCGGCACTTCCCAGGGGAAAGCAAGGCGTCAATTATGATGATAATTATGATGATGATGATGATAAGCACCACAGAATTTAGCACCAGTAATACTGTTAATTAGCACCACATATTTGGATATCTGTAATTATGGTTTTAAAAATGGGGATTTTAACAGTACAATTAAGAATTGGAAGCACTCCAAAATATATAATAAGATGATAATACTGCATATTTAACAGTATTAATTAATAAAATATACACACAAATTATAAATTTGAAAAGATATTAGAAAAATGCATAGAGCACTCACAAACGATAGTACTATTAGGTATGGTAAGTACAGTTTACCGCACATGTTCCATTTTTCAACCATTATAGTACTATCGAGTAAGTTTTGTTTGCCGCACATATTCCATTTCTCAACCATTCTAGCAAATTGTAACTTGGCAGCGCCGAACCCCCCTCCCTCATTCCACCTCCTACCAATAGTGGAAGTTAGGTCTACCAATAGTGGAAGTTAGGAGGTGGAGCGAGGGAGGGAGGTTGGGGAAGTGGGTGCAGCTTTGCCAAATCACGACCCCAACGGAATAGAATATATGCGGCAAACTGTACCTGTGAGCATAGTATGAACACATGACCCCTACCAACTGCTACCCTTCAAATAACCTACATTTATACTACAAATAATATAGGGATATCACAAAGGCAAGCAATTGATACTAGCAAAAGTGAAAAGATACATTATAATAAAGTAGAATATCTGTACTGTAATTGCAAAATATGAAGTAGCAACAACAGATATAATAATAGTCCCCCTATATAAGGGCAAAGGGGAAAGAGGAGTGTGTGGTAACCACCGAGGAATATGTCTTCTAAGCGTAGTAGGGAAGGTATACAGTAGGGTAGTGATTGAGAGAGTGAGAGTGAGAACGGAGAAATGGATAGGCGATGAGCAGGGAGGTTTTAGGAAGGGAAGAGGATGTGTAGATCAGATTTTTACCCTGAATTGTGTTGTGGAGAAGTATCTGGAGAAGAAACAAAAGGTGTATGTTGCCTTTATGGACTTGGAGAAGGCCTATGACAGAGTGGATAGAGAAGGTTTGTGGAAAGTACTAAGAATATACGGAGTAGAGGGCAAGTTGCTGAAAGCAGTGAAGAGCATGTATGAGGGTGCAAAGGCGGCAGTACGTGTGGAGAGTGAGCAGAGCGAGTTCTTTGACCTGAATGTTGGTTTGAAACAGGGTTTTTTTATGGGTACCATCGAGGAAGAGCTCCTAGCTGCCCAACAACCCGCCGTCTAGTGTAGATACGTGGATGACATCTTCGTGTAAATCAAGGACCTCCACGAGTTGCGCACTGGAGTCAATCGTGGCTGGGAGTGTGGGGTGGTGGAGAGAAGGGGGGACAGAAGTCATCGTTGATTGGCTGGGAGCTGGGTGGCGTGAAGAGAGATGTGCGGGTTCGAGGGGCGGAGCTGAGGGGCGTCTCTTCAGGGGCAGCACGGCTGGGTAGTGTCTTTTAGCAGAAGGGAGTATCTGTAGGTCTAGAGTTTGATTATTAATACTAGGATTCAGGGCTTGTATGTATAGGGCTTCTAATATTGGGAGTCGTCTGGGGTCACTTTCTGTATCAACTATGGTGGTGTGTTTATTTAAATCGTTACGTGTGAGGGGGGGGGGGGGTTAGGTAGTGATCTTTTATGGCTCCTGCCTGAAGGTGAAGGGTTAACCGTCGGGATAGACGAGTCTGCGTCATACCAATGTATGATTGAGGTCCACAGTCCTCAAAATTACAAGTAAATTGGTATATTACATGATCGTCAGTCATCGGGCTTTTTGTTTTGGTGGGAGCAGGTCTGTTACGGAGAACAAGGTTGGAGGTCTTAAGGGATTTGTAATATATGATTAATTTAATTTTGTTTTCCGGGTTGGTGGGGAGGACGTGTTTAGATATTATTTCTTTTATGACGGCCTCGTCGGTTTTGTGGTCGGAGGACATGTAATTTCGGTAGAATATCTTGATTTCATTAAGGGGGTCAATGTTGGGGGGCTTTTGGGTGTACCACTTTTCAAGGTGGGCCGACACCCACCAGGAACTGGAAAGATTATCGCAAGTCCTAGTAAACAATGGATATTCGTATTCTGACGTCTCCAGCACCATCAACCACCACCTTGAAAAGTGGTGTTTTCTCTTTCTCTCCCTCTCTCTTTGCCTTGTATCCGTTCGGCCCCATTCAGCCTACTGTTTTAAGACGTTTACCCCCATCCAGGTTTCAATATTTTCCTTGTGAGCGGATGGCTTGCCTTGTGAGCGGTAGCAAGCCATCATATATATTTTTTTGTTTTGAGAGCAAGCTAAATTTGTACATTATTTGATAGAAAAATTTCTCAAGCCGGACATTGCCAATCTCTAAATTAAGGGGAGATGGGTCGTTTTTCTGGTCCCCTTTCTTCCTCATGGTTAACCCCATTAGTTTTCATATTTTATGACGTTCGGCCCATTAGTTTGGCGATTTTAAGACATTTCACCGACTTTTCGTGTCATTTAGGCGTCGAGTTTTTCCTGGCTAGCGATAGCGAGCCTGTACTTTTTGAGGAACCGGCCTTCGGCCAGGATACTTTTCTATCGAAAAATGTACAAATTGATCTTGAAGGAGGGTGTTAGGGGTGCTTTATATGCTTGATGGAGGTCTAGGGATGAAACTAAATACATCATAAACAAATATATAAATGAGCAAATATTACGCTCATCCCCACTTAAGGGGAAGTGAACCGTTTGTTTGGTCATTCATTCCTTTATTTCTTAGTTTCCTCACTAGACCTCCATCAAACTTAAAACAAAAAACTCTAGACCCCCCTTCAAGATAAATTTGTACATTTTCGACGAGTTGGGTTGGGTATGAGGGGGGATCTGCTTGGTGTGGGCCTATCGGCGCTCTGCAGACCCCGTAATCTTTTGTCGATCTCTGACCGTTTTGGTGAGGTCAGTCCTCAAGGCATTAGTGAATTGGGTCTATAATTAGGCCTTGTAATTGGGGTTGGGTGTGACAGGGATCTGCCGTGTGTGGGCCGATTGACTTTCTGCAGACACCCGTTTTCTTATGTTCTTATGTTTGTGCCATGAAATATATGCAAAAAGTTTTCGGATAATCTCGCCGAGGTATTCGCCGAACCATCGCTTATTCGCCGAAGACGTCACAGAACATACGCCGAGGATTCGTTTATCCTTCGCATTATTTCGCAATATTTTATTCAAATGTGACAGTTCTCGCCGAGGTCATCGCCGAACCATCGCTTAATTTGCCGATGACGTCACATAATTTCGCCGGTTATGTCGTACCCATCGGCGACATCGTCGCCGAGTGTAAACTTGTCAACGGTTTTTAACGGTCAAAATCGTTGACGTCGCACAAATTCGTTGCGAATTGACACGACTACGTCCTCGGCGACGAAAATCTTATGAAATCGCATCAGTGGGAGAGGGGCATTACTGCCCATCAACGCAAAATTGTCAGATCCTTGGAAAACCTGAACAATAAAATCTCTAATGCTGAAATTGCTATATTTTTTAACCTCGTGTGCATCAAAGAAAAAAAAAATAATATATATATATATATATATATATATATATATATATATATACAGTATATATAAATTTATATATATTTTTTCTTAAAGGCATGTGAGATGAAATAAAACAGCATATTTAGCATTTATAGGTTTTTAATTCAGAGATTCAATTTCTCGTGCAATTTTGCGTTGTCGGTCATTCAGTAGGTACAGAAGGGAACCGAAATTATCAGTGGGTTGCTGGGTTGTAGAGGTTGTAGAGGTTGTAGTAGGTTGCTGGGTTGTAGTAGGTTGCTGGGTTGTAGAGGTTGTAGTAGGTTGCTGCGTTGTAGAGGTTGTAGTGGGTTGCTGCATTGTAGAGGTTGTAGTAGGTTGCTGGGTTGTAGAGGTTGTAGTAGATTGCTGCGTTGTAGAGGTTGTAGTAGGTTGCTGGGTTGTAGAGGTTGTAGTAGGTTGCTGGGTTGTAGAGGTTGTAGTAGGTTGCTGGGTTGTAGAGGTTGTAGTAGGTTGCTGCATTGTAGAGGTTGTAGTAGGTTGCTGGGTTGTAGAGGTTGTAGTAGGTTGCTGGGTTGTAAAGGTTGTAGTAGGTTGCTGCGTTGTAGAGGTTGTAGTAGGTTGCTGGGTTGTAGAGGTTGTAGTAGGTTGCTGGGTTGTAGAGGTTGTAGTAGGTTGCTGGGTTGTAGAGGTTGTAGTAGGTTGCTGGGTTGTAGAGGTTGTAGTAGGTTGCTGCGTTGTAGAGGTTGTAGTAGGTTGCTGGGTTGTAGAGGTTGTAGTAGGTTGCTGGGTTGTAGAGGTTGTAGTAGGTTGCTGGGTTGTAGAGGTTGTAGTAGGTTGCTGCGTTGTAGAGGTTGTAGTAGGTTGTGTAGAGGTTAGTTGGGTTGTAGAGGTTGTAGTAGGTTGCTGGGTTGTAGAGGTTGTAGTAGGTTGCTGGGTTGTAGAGGTTGTAGTAGGTTGCTGGGTTGTAGAGGTTGTAGTAGGTTGCTGGGTTGTAGAGGTTGTAGTAGGTTGCTGGGTTGTAGAGGTTGTAGTAGGTTGCTGGGTTGTAGAGGTTGTAGTAGGTTGCTGGGTTGTAGAGGTTGTAGTAGGTTGCTGGGTTGTAGAGGTTGTAGTAGGTTATGACGTTTCGAATATAACAGTAGTCATATTCATACAAGTGATTTATGATAGTTAACCATAACCATAAAGAGGGATAGATAGGCTGGGGAGATGAGAGGTCTCTAAGTATTAGAGAGAAGTAAAGATGGAAATTACGAATAAAGTAGAAGAGTAAAATGTGGAGGGCCGTCCTCCTTGCCCGACCCTAGGCCCTCCCCATCCTTGAAGCCATGTACATACAAACACTCATCCCTACCCTTAACAACCAGACATTGGACCTCCAAATTCTTCCCACAGTGAGGAGATCCTACCCCCGCAAAAATCCTGATGGAAATGAACACAGCAATACTACCCCGAGCCAACGCCCACCAGACGATGCCCCCGCGCCCAGCCAGCCAAACAACAGATGCAGCGCACGCATAGCAGCTACCAACCAATCACACACGCAGATAGTCGACTAGCCCCGCCCACATGTGCAGAATATGCGCGCGTGATCCAAGCTTTCCTATAAATACCCCTGTTCTCCCCTTTAACTATCATAAACCACTTGTATGAACATGACTAATGTTATAGTCGAAACGTCACAACCTACTACAACCTCTACAACCCAGCAACCTACTACAACCTCTACAACCCAGCAACCTACTACAACCTCTACAACCCAGCAACCTACTACAACCTCTACAACCCAGCAACCTACTACAACCTCTACAACCCAGCAACCTACTACAACCTCTACAACCCAGCAACCTACTACAACCTCTACAACCCAGCAACCTACTACAACCTCTACAACCCAGCAACCTACTACAACCTCTACAACCCAGCAACCTACTACAACCTCTACAACCTCTACAACCCAGCAACCTACTACAACCTCTACAACCCAGCAACCTACTACAACCTCTACAACCCAGCAACCTACTACAACCTCTACAACCCAGCAACCTACTACAACCTCTACAACCCAGCAACCTACTACAACCTCTACAACCTCTACAACCCAGCAACCCACTGATAACTTCGGTTCCCTTCTGTACCTACTGAATGACCGACAACGCAAAATTGCACGAACAATTGAATCTCTGAATAAAAAAACATGTAAATGCTAAATATGCTTGTTTTATTTACTCTCACATGCCTTCAAGAATATATATATATATATATAGTTAATGCTTCCAAAATACAATTTCTCTATCTTACTACCCGTCTGGAACTCCCAGAGGACTATCCCTTATACTTCAACAATACAAAAATCAATACTTCATCTTCTCTCAATATTCTTGGTGTCTCTTTTTCTGCTGCTCTCACTTAGAAGGGACATATTACCATTCTTGCTAAGGCAACCTCACAGAAGCTGGGTGTACTCAACCGTCTCAAGGGGTTCTTTACCCATGCACAGCTTCTTGCTCTGCACAGGGGCACAGTGCGTCCCTGTATTGAGTATTATTCAAATGTGTGGGGAGGATTTTCTCACACAGCACACCTAGACAAAGTAGAATGGAAGGCATTTTGTGTCAATAACTCCCGTCCACTCACCAACTCTCTGCAATCTCTCTCTCTTTGCCGCAATGTTGCATCTTTCTCGCTATTTAATCGCTACTACAATAATCAGTGCTCCTCAGAGCTCTCCCATTGTATGCCACCTCCTCTCCGTAGGGTACGTGGTACCCGTCTTGCAACACAATCCCACCCTTACTCTGTGCAACTCTCCAACCCAAGAGTGAAACGTTACTCTCAGTCTTTCTTCTATTCATCAGCTAAGCTCTGGAACTCTCTCCCAGAATCAGTCTTTCCCTTCTTCAATGACTTAAATTGCTTCAAACTCCTTGTGTCCAGGCATTCTGGCTCGAACGTCCCTTGATGTTGGCCCTGTCACTCTTTCAACTATGGGGGAGGCTCTCGCTACAGGCAGTCTTGCCTTTTGTCTCCCTCACTTACATCGACAAAAAAAATATATATATATATATATATACAGTATACAGTATATACAGTATATATATACTGTATATATATATATATATATATATATATATATATATATATATATATATATATATATATATATATAGTATATACGGTATATATACACCGGTATATATATACTGGTATTTACAGTATTCCCATTTTCAATGTATATAAATGATAATGGTAAAAGGGATGTGTGGAGTCTTTGTAAGACACAAAATGCCCAGCAAAATGTTGTTATGTGATGTGTATAAATGGAGATATATAGGTGGAAATAATGCCTGTATAATAACGTGCAGAGAACACCAGAGAGAGGGTAACCAAGAAATACGTAGGAACAATTCTTAGTAGCATATATCGCGGCTTAAGAAAGGATACAGGACTGATCAGCAACCTAAAGTTTCTCTAATAAATTAAAAACAAAAAATTAATTATGCAAATATGATAGCCTTTGAATGTATATGTGTATGCATATTCATATATGTATGTAAATATGTACCGATATGTATGCCAAAATTACATATCTTCGTACCGCTCCATAGTGTCCTATAACCTCCCAACCTGTAATGCTATACAGGACGCCGGGAACAGGTCTGTATTTTACCTTCTGTTAAAGGCCTCATTAATTATACTGCTACCTGTACCTGTGTCTCGGCTCAGGCAGGTTTTTACTAATTGTCTCCTGTTGGTTTAATTATTTGTTGTGGTATTTAGAGAACGCCAATGTATGTATATTTGTGTGTGGGGGGGTTGGTGTGTATGTATATTTGTGTGTGGGTGGGTTGGTGTGTATGTATATTTGTGTGTGGGTGGGTTGGTGTGTATGTATATTTGTGTGTGGGTGGGTTGGTGCTTTTTGTGTGGATGGGTTGGTGTGTATGTATATTTGTGTGTGGGTGGGTTGGTGTGTATGTATATTTGTGTGTGGGTGGGTTGGTGTGTATGTATATTTGTGTGTGGGATTGGTGTGTATATTTGTGTGGGTGGGTGTATGTATTTTGTGTGTGGGTGGGTTGGTGTGTATGTATATTTGTGTGTGGGTGGTTGTATGTATTTTTTGTGTGGGTGGGTTGGTGTGTATGTATATTTGTGTGTGGGTGGGTTGGTGTGTATGTATATTTGTGTGTGGGTGGGTTGGTGTGTATGTATATTTGTGTGTGGGTGGGTTGGTGGGTATGTATATTTGTGTGTGGGGGGGTTGGTGTGTATGTATATTTGTGTGTGGGTGGGTTGGTGTGTATTTGTGTGGGGTGGGTTGTGTGTATGTTTTGTGTGGTTTGGGTATGTATTTGTGTGTGGGTGGGTTGGTGTGTAGTATATTTGTGTGGGGGTTGGTTGTGTATGTCCATTTGTGTTGGTGGTTGGTGTGTATGTATTCTTTGTGTGGTTGGTGTGTATGTATATTTGTGTGTGGGTGGGTTGGTGTGTGTATGTTTTTGTCTATTGTGTGTGGGGGGGTTGGTGTGTATGTATATTTGTGTGTGGGTGGGTTGGTGTGTTTCTTCATGTTGTATTGTATTATGTTGACTTATTCATTTCATCCATAGATGTCTTCTTTTGATTTGTTCTTGATAGATTTTTTCGCTAGTTAAAATACAGCCGTCCGGCTAGCTCAGTTGATAACGTCCCTGTCTACCACCCAGCTGACTCTGGTTAAATCTTCCCTCAGGTTGAACATTTTTCCTTAGTTATAGCTGGCGATTACCGTCTCACCATGAGCAAGGGAGATGGTTAATGGTCCCTGATTGATAAATGTGGTCAAAAGCTTGTGAATCCTCGAAGGAGTTGATAAAGGTGTTATATTAGGAACCAAATGATTAATACTAGACGGGTATTATTACCTGTGTAAAATATACTTTATAGTAGTAAAGTCGACATGGAATCGTGGCTATTCATTATTACAGTATTCTTTCAGACTAATAATTGGCTTTCTTTGTCCAAATCTCTATGTTTATGTTCTCCTTCATTTTAACATAAAGTTATATTTTTTAGTTTCTTAAATCTTATAACTATTCCGTTTCACGCAAATTTATTGAGAAAATATTGTTTTATACTGTAGGTTTGTAAAGTTCTTTTTTCACGAGTGATTTCTGTGTGGTACGGAAAAGGTCAATGAACTTATTTATTTATTATAGTATTTTATATAAACGAACAGACAAATAAAAATGCTACTCTTATCTATTTATCTATTGACAGGCGTCTCAATCCCAAAGGGGGTGGCCACGAATGAATCGCCTCCATGCTTCCTGTCGCCCGTCCTCTTACCGCACACCACTTTCATTCATGTACCTCTCAACTTCATCCTTCCATCTCATGCTCAGTCATCCTCTCCCCCTCTCTGCTCTTCCACCTCACTCAAGTCTTGTTTTATACCTCTCCATCAATGTCCATGCTTCACTCCCGTACGTCAATGTCGGGCTCACCACACTATCATGCATCCACACTACTAGATTTATATATATTATACTAAAACTATTTTCAAACAAATTAATAACAATAATATTATAATACCTGTATATAATTATATATATATATATATATATATATATATATATATATATATTATATATATATACTGTATATGTTATATATATACCGGTATATACTGTATATATATATATTAGATATATATATCGAATATATATATATTCTATACTCCCAGTATATCTCTTATATATTAGGGAGAGAGGAGGAGACCCCCCGCCCTTTTTTTCAAAGTTCCTATCTGTGTGTGTGTGTGTGTGCAATAAATTATACACGAGTTGATACATATTATTAACTTATAAATCATTAGATTAATACTTGATACAGCACCTGACGCCCCAATACAACTATAACAATACATACTGTAAAAAGCATGAAACCGGGCGGCGGCGGTACATAAGGCTCCCGAATAACATCGATCTGATATGTGACAAGGGGTGCCTGTTTTAATTGTATCATATGATACTATCCCCCGGTAGAAATATCCCGAGGTCTACACTGGCTCCTACCAATTGTCATAAGTCCCTTTTAGTACCTACGATCCCTGGCCTGCATTGTGGGTGTGTGTGTATACCCTTGTTACATTTTTTCCCCTTGTGTATCCCTTACCTGCCCAATACCTTTTCGTGCAATCATAGTCTCCACATTCTTGTCTCGTGAACTAGGTTTCCCGTCTCTCATTAATAATTTCTACCTTCCTTTGTTTTGTGGAGGTACTAGACGCAACCGTGGGTATGCAACGGTCCATTGGTGTGTACTACACTTTTCTGTTGGCATATGTCTTGTGGTTGGGGTATGGAGTGGCCAGACTTTTTTTTTTCCCCCAATCGGGGTGTATGTCAATGTGTGAGTGGGTTCGGTGTGTAGTATAGGCTGTGGGTGCCCACCATAGTGCACGACTTCGACCCTGGTTGACCATAATATTTTGTATTGACGAACTGTTTGTCACATAACCAATAGTTTGGTTAAAAACACGGGGGGGTTGCCAGAAACGACCCGGGGTGAACATAAACAAACAAAAGAACTAGAGACAGGGCAGACAAGGGCATATAAGACGAACACACCAGCAACACACGCAGGAAAATACACCCAGAAACCCAGAAACGAAACCCCAGCACCACAACAACAACACAACGGCAAGAAGGACCGCACACAACACAACAAACCACCCCAAACACACAGCACAACAGGAGACACGGCCCACAACAGGACACGACCCACAACAGGAACACACCCACAACAGGAACACGGCCCACAACAGGACACACGACCCAAACAGGGACCACGACCCACAACAGGAGACACGGACAACAGGACACATACCCACAACATACACAGACCCACAACAGGAGACACCCCAAACAGGAACACACGACCCACACAACAGGATACACGCCCACAACGGTACACACGACCCACAACAGGAGACACGCCAGACAGGACAAGACCCACAACAACACGACCCACAACAGAGATACCCAAAACAACACCACGACCCACAACATGACACACGACACACAAAGGAGACCACCCCACAACAGGACACACGACCAAAACAGGACACACCCACAACAACACGACCACAAAAGGACACATCCCACAACAAACAGACCCACAACAGACATACCCCACCCCAGGACACAACCCACAACAGACACGACCCAAAACAGGAGACACTACCCACAAACAGGACAAACCCACAACAACACAGACCACAACACAACGACCCACAGGACACACCCCACAACAGGACACACGACCCACAACAGGACACACACCCACAATACAACACACGACCACAACAGGAGACATACCACAACAAAAACACGACCCACAAAAGACACGACACAACAGGAGACACGACCAAAACAGGAGACACACCCACAACAGACACGACCCACAACAGGACACGACCCCAACAGGACACACGACCCACAACAGGAGACACGACCCCCAACATAGACACACGACCCACAAAAGACACGACCCACAACACGCGACCAAAACAGGATACCAAGACCCACAACAGACACGACCCACAACAGGACACACGACCCACAACAGGACACGACACAACAGGACACACGACCAAAACAGGACACACGACCCACAAAGGAACACGACCCAGACACACACCCACAACAGGACAACCCACAACAGGACACACGACCCACAACAAACACGACCCACAACAGGACACACGACCCACAACAGGAAACACGACCCACAACAGAGACAAGACCCACAACAGGAGAACGACCCACGACAGGAGACACGACCCACAACAGGAGACAACGACCCACAACAGGACAACGACCCAAACAGACACACGACCCAAACAGGACACGACCACAAGAGGACACACGACCCACAACAGGAGACACGACCCAAACAACACGACCCACACACACGACCCACAACACACAGACCACACGAACACACCCACAACAACACACGACAAACAGGACACACGAACCCCAACAGGAGACACGACCCACAACAAGACACGACCAAAACAGGAGACACGACCCACACAGGAGACACGACCACAACAGGACAGACCCACAACAGAACAGACCCACAACAAGACGACACAAAACACGACCACAACAGGAGAGAACACCACCCAGACACACGACCCACACCAGACACACGACCACAACAGGAGACACGACCCACAACACAGACACGACCAAAAACACCCACACAGGAGACACGACAACAACAGGAGAGACAACACGGACACAGACCCACAAAAACGACCCCAACAAGGACAAGACCCACAACAGAGACGACCACAACACGACCCCCAACGACACACGACCACACAGGACAGAGACAAAACAGGACACCCGACCCACAGACACGACCCACAGAGAAACCCACAACACACGACCAACAGACAACACGACCACAACAGGACACACGACCACAACAGGAGAACGACCCACAACAGGACACACGACCACAACAGGACACACGACCCACAACAAGACACACCCACAACAACACACGACCCACAAAACACGACCCACAACAGAACAGACCCACGAGACACACGACCCACAACAGGAGACACACCACAAGAGACACACGACCCACAGAGACACACGACCACAACAGAGACAAACCACAACAGAGACACACAAAACAACACACGACCACAACAGGAACACGACCACAACAGGACACAACACACAACAGGAGACACCACCCACAACAGGACACGACCCACACCAGGACACGCCCCACAACAAACACACACGACCCACAACAGGACACACGACCACAACAGGACACACGACCCACAACAGAGACACGACACACACACAGACCCCAAACAACACGCCACACAACAAAACACGACCCACAACAGACACACGACCACAACAGACACACGACCACACAGGAACACGACCACAACAACACACGACCCACAACAGACACAACCCACACAGAGACGACCCACAACAGACACGACCACAACAGGACACACCCACAACAGACACACGACCCACAACACACACGACCACAACAGACACACGACCCACAACAGACACACACCCACAACAGAGACACGACCACAACAACACGACCCACAACAACACACGACCACAACAGGACACGACCACACACAGGACACGACCAAACAACACACGACCCACAAAACACACGACCCACAACAACACAGACCAAAACAACACCAACACAACAGACACACCCCCACAACAACACACGACCCACAAAACACGACCCACAACAGGAGACAACAAAAAACACCCACAACAGAGACACGACCCACAACAGACACACCCCCACAAAACACGGCCCACAACACCACGACCCAAACGACACGACCCACAACAGGACACAGACCCACAACAAAACACCCCACAAAACACCCACCACACCAGACACAACCCACAACAGGACACAGACCCACAACAGACACGACCCACAACAGGACACAGACCCACAACAGAGACACGACCACAAACAGGAGACACACCCACAACAGGACACGACCCACAACAAAGACACGACCCACAACAGAGACAGACCCACAACAGGAGACACGACCCAAACACACACCCCACAACAAACACGACCACAACAGGACACACACCCCCAACAACAACAACAGAAACAAAACACACCCACAGGACACACGACCCACAACAGACAGACCCCAACAGACACGACCCACAACAGACCACACGACCCACAACAGACACACGACCCACAAGAGGACAAACAAAGACACAACAGGAGACACGACCAAAACAGGAACACGACCCACAACAGACACGACCCACAACAGGAGACACGACCACAACAGGAACAGACCCACAACAGACACACGACCCACACAACAGGACACAAGACCACAAGGACACACGACCCACAAACGAGACACACCCAAACAGGAGACAGACCCAGACAAAAGGAGACACCCCACAACAACACACGACCCACACAGGAGACAAACCCACAACAGGACACGACCCACAACAGGAGACACGACCCAGGACACAGACCCACAACAAGACACGACCCCAACAGGAGACACGACCCCACAACAAGACACGACCACACAGGAGACAACCCACAACAGGAGACACACAACGGGACACACGACCCACAAACACACGACCCACAAACAGGAGACACGACCCAACCAAGACACGACCCACAACAGAACACGACCCACAACACGACAAGACCCACAACAGGAGACACACCACAAAACAGGAGACACGACCCACAACGAGACACGACCCACAACAGGACACAGACCCACAACAACACACGACAAAACAGGACACACCCACCAACAGACACACGACCCCAACAGGAGACACGACCCACAACAGCAAAACAGACACAACAGGACCCACAAACACACACGACCCCAACAGGAGACACCCCACAACACACACCCACAACAGGACACACGAACCCAACAGGACACACGACACAACAGGAGAACACCCAACAGGACACGACCCCACAAAACACACGACCCACAACAGGACACCGACCCACAACAGGACACACATACACAACAACACAGACCCACAAGAACACACACCCACAACAGGAGACAAGACCCACAACAGGAGACACGACCCACAACAGACACGACAAAACAGGACACACCGACCCACAACAGACACACGACCCACAACACCACACGACCCACACAGACACACGACCCCAACAGGACACACGACCACAACAGACACACGACCACAACAGGAGACACGACCACAACAGGAGACACGACCAACAAACAGGACACACGACCCACAACAGGACACACACCCACAACAGAAAACACCCACAACAGGACACGACCCACAAACAGGACCACGACCCACAACAGGACACGACCCACAACAGGACACACGACCACAACAGGACACACGACCCACACACACACGACCACAACAGACAAGACCCACAACAGGACACAGACCCACCAGACACACGACCAAACAGACACACGACCCACAACAAACACACGAACACAACAGACACGACCCACACCAGGACACGACCCCACAACAACACACGACCCCAAAAACAACACGACCCACAAAAACACACCCACAACGAGACACGACCACAACGGACACACGACCCACAACAGACACACCCCACCACAACACACGACCCACAACAGACACACGACCCACAACAACACACGACCACCACAGACACAACCCACAACAGACACAGACCCACAACAGGACACACGACCCACAACAGGACACACGACCCACAACAGGACACGACCCACAACGAACACGACCCAAACAACACGACCACAACCCGACCACAACAGACACACCCAACAGGACACGACCACCCACAGGAGACACGACCACAACAAGACACGACCACAACAGACACAGACCCACAACAACACACGACCCACAAAGGACACGACCCACAAACAACACACGACCACAACAGGAGACACGACCCACCAGGACACACAACCACAAACAGAACACACCCACAACAGGACACACGACCCACACACAGACACAACCACAACAGGACACACGACCCACAAAACACACGACCACAACAAGACACGACCCAGAACAAAACACGACCCACAACAGAGACACGACACAACAGGAGACACGACAAACAGGACACACGACCACAAACACGACACCGACCAACAACAGGACACACGACCCACAAAGACACAGACCCACAACAGGAGACACGACCCACAAAAGAACACACCCACAACAGGAGACACGACCACAACAGGACACCACCCACAAGACACACGACCACAACAAAACACGACCCCAGAAACAGGACACACCCCCCCAAAACACACCCCACAAAAAGACGACCCACAACAAAGACACACCCACAACAGGACCACGACCCACAAAAGGACACAAGACCCACAAAGAGACACGACCCACAACAGACACGACCCACAAAGGAGACACAGACCCACACCAGGACACACGACCACACAGACCCACGACCACAACAGGAGACACGACCCACACAACAGACACACGACCCAAAACAAGAACCCACACAGAGACAACCCAACAACCAGACAAAACCCCAACACACACCCACAACAGGACACACGACCCACAACAACACACGAACCCACAAAAGGAGAACGACCCACAGGACACACGACCCACAACAGGACACAGACCCACAACAGGAGACACACCCACAACAGACACAAACCCACAACAGGACACACGACCCACAACAAAACCCACACAGACACACGACCACAACAGACACAAGACACAACGACACACGACCCAACAACAACAACCCACAACAACACAGACCCACAACAGACACACGAACACCACAAAAACACGACAAAACAGGAACACACCACACAGACACACACCCACAACAGACACACGACACAAACACAACACAACGAGACACACCCACGACAAACACCCACGAACACACAACACAACAGACAAACACAACAGAACAACGACCACAAAACCACGACAAAACAGGAGACGACACACAGACACGACCCACAACAGGACACACGAACACAACACACAGACACAGACACACGACCCACAACAGAAACACACCCACAACAGACACACGACCAAACAGACAAAGACACACAACAAGACAGACACAACAGACACACGACGAACAAAGACCACAAAAACAACAAAAGACACAACCACAACAACACACGACACAACAACACAGACACACAAAAACGACACAACAGACAAACGACACAAAAAAGACACACAACACAACGAAGACACCAACAACAACAAACACAACAGACAAAGACCAACAACACAAGGAAAAAAGACCAACAAACAGAACACGAACAAAACAGACAGACCCACAACAGACACACAGACAAAACAACGAAAACACAAAACACACCAGACAAAAAAACACGACACACAACAAAACACGACCCACAACAGACAAACAACGAACACACACAGACAAGACACTACAGACACAGACACCACAGACACAGACAACACAGACACACGACAAAAAACAACGAACACACGAACAGACAACAAAGACCCAGACAACACAGGACACAGACACAACAGGAACACGACCCACAACAGGAGACACGCCAAACAAAGGAGACAACGACCCAGACAACAGACACACGACCCACAACAGGACACGACACAACAGGACACACGACAACAACAGGAAGACACGACCCACACAACAGGAGTACACGACCCACAACATGGACACA
>CM064516.1:3032657-3225508 GCA_032716605.1 Paralithodes platypus
TCCGCAGGAGGACCCCTCCTTCAGACAACGTTGCTGTGTTGCAATCTGAAAATTCAAATGGCTACTATCCCTCAATCATATAACTAGCTCATGCTTCGTATACTGCGTCGTTTACCGAGGCCATGCTTCGTTTACTGCGTCGTTTACCGAGGCCATGCTTCGTATACTGCGTCGTTTACCGAGGCCATGCTTCGTATACTGCATCGTTTACCGAGGCCATGCGTCGTTTACCGAGGCCATGTTTCATATACTGCGTCGTTTACCAAGGCCATGCATCATTTACCGAGGCCATGCTTCGTATACTGCGTCGTTTACCGAGGCCATGCTTTGTATACTGCGTCGTTTACCGAGGCCATGCTTTGTATACTGCTTCATTTACCGAGGCCATGCGTCGTTTACCGAGGCCATGCGTCGTTTACCGAGGCCATGCTTTGTATACTGCGTCGTTTATCGAGGCCATGCTTCGTATACAGCGTCATTTACCGAGGCCATGCTTCGTATACTGCGTCGTTTGCCGAGGCCATGCGTCGTTTACCGAGGCCATGCTTCATATAATTCGTTGTTTACCGAGGCCATGCTTCGTATACTGCGTCATTTACCAAGGCCATGCTTTGTATACTGCGTCGTTTACCGAGGCCATGCTTCGTATACTGCGTCGTTTACCGAGGCCATGTTTCGAAAACTGCGTCGTTTACCGGGGCCTAAATTTTTCGAAAAGCGACTCTCCATCATTTCTCGATGACGGCTAGGGACTTCTCTGATACTCTGGGACGAGGTGGTGATGGCCAACCAAAAAAATGCTGCTGAGAAGCGGGAAGGCAAGAAGGTGACGATAAGCCACGTGTCTCTGGCTTCTTCCGAGGAAGAGGGGATGAGACCTCTCGCCTTTCTGATCCGCAGGAGGACCCCTCCTTCAGACAACATTGCTGTGTTGTAATCTGAAAATTCAAATGGCTACTCTCCCTCAAACGTATACCTAGCTCATGCTAAGTATACTGCGTCATTTACCGAGGCCATGCTTCGTATACTGCGTCGTTTACCGAGGCCATGCTTTGTATACTGCGTCATTTACCTAGGCCATGCTTCGTATACTGCGTCGTTTACCAGGGCCATGCATCATTTACCGAGCCTAAATTTTTCGAAAAGCGACTCTCCATCATTTCTCGATGACAGCTAGGGACTTCTCTGATACTCTGGGACAAGGTGGTGATGGCAAACCAACAAAATACTGCTGAGAAGCGGGAAGGCAAGAAGGTGACGATAAGCCACAGGTCTCTGGCTTCTTCCAAGGAAGAGTGGATGAGCCCTCTCGCCTTTCTGTTCCGCAGGAGGACCCCTCCTTCAGACAACTTTGCTGTGTTGCAATCTGAAAATTCAAATGGCTACTCTCCCTCAATCGTATATCTAGCTCATGCTTCGTATACCGAGTCATTTACCGGGGCCATGCGTCGTTTATCGAGGCCATGCTTCGTATACTGCGTCGTTTACCGGAGCCTAAATTTTTCGAAAAGCGACTCTCCATCATTTCTCGATGACGGCTAGGGACTTCTCTGATACTCTGGAACGAGGTGGTGATGGCCAACTAAAAAAATGCTGCTGAGAAGGGGGAAGGCAAGAAGGTGACGATATGCCACGTGTCTCTGGCTTCTTCCAAAGAAGAGGGGATGAGCCCTCACCGCCTTTCTGTTCCGCAGGAGGACCCCTCCTTCAGACAACTTTGCTGTATTGCAATCTGAAAATTCAAATGGCTACTCTCCCTCAATCGTATACCTAGCTCATGCTTCGTATACTGCGTCGTTTACCGAGGCCATGCTTCGTATACTGCGACGTTAACCGAGGCCATGCTTCGTATACTGCGTCGTTTACCGAGGCCATGCTTCGTATACTGCGTCGTTTACCGAGGCCATGCGTCGTTTACCGAGGCCATGCTTCGTATACTGCATCGTTTACCGAGGCCATGCTTCGTATACCGAGGCCATGCTTTGTATACTGCGTCATTTACCGAGGCCATACTTCTTATACTGCGTCGATTACTGAGGCCATGCTTCGTATACTGCGTCGCTTACCGGGGCCTAAATTTTTCGAAAAGCGACTCTCCATCGTTTCTCGATGACGGCTAGGGACTTCTCTGATACTCTGGAACGAGGTGGTGATGGCCAACTAAAAAAATGCTGCTGAGAAGGGGGAACGCAAGAAGGTGACGATATGCCACGTGTCTCTGGCTTCTTCCAAAGAAGAGGGGATGAGCCCTCACCGCCTTTCTGTTCCGCAGGAGGACCCCTCCTTCAGACAACTTTGCGGTGTTGCAATCTGAAAATTCAAATGGCTACTCTCCCTCAATCGTATACCTAGCTCATGCTTCGTATACAGCGTCGTTTACCGAGGCCATGCTTCGTATACTGCGTCTTTTTCCGAGGCCATAATTCGTATACTGCGTTGTTTACAGAGGCCATGCTTCGTATACTGCATCGTTTACCGAGGCCATGCTTCGTATACTGCATCGTTTACCGTGCCCCTGCGTCGTTTACCGAGGCCATGCATCGTTTACCGAGGCCATGCGTCGTTTACCGAGGCCATGCTTTGTATACTGCATCGTTTACCGAGGCCATGCTTTGTATACTGCGTAGTTTACCGAAGCCATGCTTCGTATACTGCGTCGTTTACCGGGGCCTAAATTTTTAGAAAAGCGACTCTCCATCATTTCTCGATGACTGCTAGGGACTTCTCTGATACTCTGGAACGAGGTGGTGATAGCCAACCAAAAAAATGCTGCTGAGAAGCGGGAAGGCAAGAAGGTGACAATAAGCCACATGTCTCTGGCTTCTTCCAAGGATGAGGGGATGAGCCCTCTCGCCTTTCTGTTCCACAGGAGGACCCCTCCTTCATACAACTTTGCTGTGTTGCAATCTGAAAATTCAAATGGCTACTCTCCCTCAATCGTATACCTAGCTCATACTTCGTATACTGCGTCGTTTACCGAGGCCATGCTTCGTATACTGCGTCGTTTACCGAAGCCATGCTTCGTATACTGCGTCGTTTACCGAGGCCATGCATCATTTACCGAGGCCATGCTACGTATACTGCGTCGTTTACCGAGGCCATGCGTCGTTTACCGAGGCCATGCGTCGTTTACCGAGGCCATCCGTCGTTTACCGAGGCCATGCGTCGTTTACCGAGACCATGCTTCGTATACTGCATCGTTTACCGAGGCTATGCTTCGTATACTGCGTAGTTTACCGAGGCCATGCTTCGTATACTACGTCGTTTACCGGGGCCTAAATTTTTCGAAAAGCAACTCTCCATCATTTCTCGATGATGGCTAGGGACTCCTCTGATACTCTGGGACGAGGTGGTGATGGCCAACCAAAAAAATGCTGCTGAGAAGCGGGAAGGCAAGAAGGTGACGATAAGCCACATGTCTCTGGCTTCTTCCAAGGAAGAGGGGATGAGCCCTCTCGCCTTTCTGTTCCGCAGGAGGACCCCTCCTTCAGACAACTTTGCTGTGTTGCAATATGAAAATTCAAATGGCTACTCTCCCTCAATCGTATACCTAGCTCATGCTTCGTATACTGCGTCATTTATCGGGGCCAGGCGTCGTTTACCGAGGCCATGCTTCGTATACTGCGTCGTTTACCGAGGCCATACTTCGTATACTGCGTTGTTTACCGAGGCCATGCTTCGTATACTGTATCATTTACCGAGGCCATGCGTCGTTTACCGAGGCCATGCTTCGTATACTGCGTCGTTTATCGAGGCCATGCTTCGTATACTGCATCGTTTACCGAGGCCATGCTTCGTATACTGCGTCGTTTACCGAGGCCATGCGTCGTTTACCGAGGCCATGCTTCGTATACTGCGTCGTTTACCGAGGTCATGCTTCGTATACTGCGTCCTTTACCGAGGCCATGCTTCGTATACTGCGTCTTTTTCCGAGGCCATACTTCGTATACTGCGTTGTTTACAGAGGCCATGCTTCGTATACTGCATCGTTTACCGAGGCCATGCTTCGTATACTGCATCGTTTACCAAGGCCTTGCGTCGTTTACCGAGGCCATGCGTCATTTACCGAGGCCATGCGTCGTTTACCGAGGCCATGCTTTGTATACTGCGTCGTTTACCGAGGCCATTTTTCGCATACTGCGACGTTTACCGAGGCCATGCTTCATATACTGCATCGTTTACCGTGCACCTGCGTCGTTTACCGAGGCCATGCATCGTTTACCGAGGCCATGCATCGTTTACCGAGGCCATGCTTTGTATACTGCGTCGTTTACCGAGGCCATGCTTCGTATACTGGGTCCTTTACCGAGGCCATGCTTCGTATACTGCGTCGTTTACCGAGGCCATGCTTCGTATACTGCGATGTTTACCGAGGCCATGCTTCGTATACTGCGTCATTTACCGAGGCCATGCTTCGTATACTGCGTCGTTTACAGAGGCCATGCTTCGTATACTGCGTCGTTTACCGGGGCCTAAATTTTTCGAAAAGCGACTCTCCATCATTTCTCGATGACGGCTTGGGACTTCTCTGATACTCTGGGACGAGGTGGTAATGGCCAACCAAAATAATGCTCCGGAGAAGCGGGAAGGCAAGAAGGTGACGATAAGTCTCTGGCTTCTTCCAAGGAAGAGGGGATGAGCCCTCTCGCCTTTCTGTTCAGCAGGAGGACCCCTCCTTCAGACAACTTTGCTGTGTTGCAATCTGAAAATTCAAATGGCTACACTCCGTTAATCGTATACCTAGTTCATGCTTCGTATACAGCGTTTGTTTACCGAGGCCATGCTTTGTATACTGCGTCTGTTTCAGAGGCCATGCTTCGTATACTGCGTTGTTTACCGAGGCCATGCTTCGTATACTGCGTCGTTTACCGAGGCCATGCTTCGTATACTGCATCGTTTACCGAGGCCCTGCGTCGTTTACGGAGGCCATGCGTCGTTTACCGAGGCCTAGCGTCGTTTACCGAGGCCATGCATCGTTTACCGTGGCCATGCTATGTATACTCCGTCGTTTACCGAGGCCATGCTTCGTATACTGCGTCGTTTACCGAGGCCATGCATCGTATACTGCATCGTTTACCGAGGCCCTGCGTCGTTTACCGAGGCCATGCGTCGTTTACTGAGGCCATGCTTTGTATACTGCGTCGTTTACCGAGGCCATGCTTCGTAAACTGCGTAGTTTACCGAGGCCATGCTTCGTATACTGCGTCGTTTACCGGGGCCTATATTTTTCGAAAAGCGACTCTCCATCATTTCTCGATGACGGCTAGGGACTTCCCTGATACTCTGGTACGAGGTGGTGATGGCCAACCAAAAAAATGCTGCTGAGAAGCGGGAAGGCAAGAAGGTGACAATAAGCCACATATCTCTGGCTTCTTCCAAGGAAGAGGGGATGAGCCATCTCACCTTTCTGTTCCGCAGGAGGACCCCTCCTTCAGACAACTTTGCTGTGTTGCAATCTGAAAATTCAAATGGGTACTGTCCCTCAATCGTATACCTATCTAATGCTTCGTATACTGCGTCGTTTACCGAGGCCATGCTTCGTATACTGCGTCGTTTACCGAGGCCATGCTTCGAATACTGCGTCGTTTACCGAGGCCATGCGTCGTTTACCGAGGCCATGCTTCGTATACTGCGTCGTTTACCGAGGACATGCGTCGTTTACCGAGGCCATGCTTCATATACTGCGTCGTTTACCGAGGCCATGCTTCGTATACTGCGTCGTTTACCGAAGCCATGCTTCGTATACTGCATCATTTACCGAGGCCATGCTTCGTATACTGCGTCGTTTATCGAGGCCATGCTTCGTATTCTGCGTCGTTTACCGAGGCCATGCTTCGTATACTGCGTAGTTTACCGAGGCCATGCTTCGTATACTGCGTCGTTTACCGGGGCCTAAATTTTTCGAAAAGCGACTCTCCATCATTTCTCGATGACGGCTAGGGACTTCCCTGATACTCTGGAACGAGGTGGTGATGGCCAACCAAAAATATGCTGCTGAGAAGCGGGAAGGCAAGAAGGTGACAATAAGCCACATGTCTCTGGCTTCTTCCAAGGAAGAGGGGATGAGCCCTCTTGCCTTTCTGTTCTGCAGGAGGACCCCTCTTCAGACAACTTTGCTGTGTTGCAATCTGAAAATTCAAATGGCTACTCTCCCTCAATCGTATACCTAGCTCATGCTTCGTATACTGCATCATTTACCTAGGCCATGCGTCGTTTACCGAGGCCATGCTTCGTATACTGCGTCGTTTACCGAGGCCATGCTTCGTATACTGCGTCGTTTACCGAGGCCATGCGTCGTAAACCGAGGCCATGCTTCGTATACAGCGTCGTTTACTGAGGCTACGCTTCGTATACTGCGTAGTTTACCGAGGCCATGCTTCGTATAATGCGTCGTTTACCGGGGCCTAAATTTTTCGAAAAGCGACTCTCCATCATTTCTCGATGATGGCTAGGGACTTCTCTGATACTCTGGGACGAGGTGGTGATGGCCAACCAAAAAAATGCTGGTGAGAAGCGGGAAGGCAAGAAGGTGACGATAAGCCACATGTCTCTGGCTTCTTCCAAGGAAGAGGGGATGAGCCCTCTCGCGTTTCTCTTCCGCAGGAGGACCCCTCGTTCAGACAACTTTGCTGTGTTGCAATCTGAAAATTCAAATGGCTACTCTCCCTCAATCGTGTACCTAGCTCATGCTTCGTATACTGCGTCATTTACCGGGGCAATGCGTCGTTTACCGAGGCCATGCTTCATATACTGCGTCGTTTACCGAGGCCATGCTTCATATACTGTGTCGTTTACCGAGGCCATGCTTCGTATACTGCATCATTTACTGAGGCCATGCGTCGTTTACCGAGGCCATGCGTTGTTTACCGTGGCCATGCTTCGTATACTACATCGTTTATCGAGGCCATGCTTCGTATACTGCGTCGTTTACCGACGCCATGCTTCGTATACTGCGTCGTTTACCAAGGCCATGCGTCGTTTACCGAGGCCATGCTTCGTATACTGCGTTGTTTTCCGAGGCCGTGCTTCGTATATTGCGTCGTTTACCGAGGCCATGCTTCGTATACAGCGTCGTTTACCGAGGCCATGCTTCGTATACTGCGTCGTTTACCGAGACTATGCTTCGTATACGGCGTCGTTTACCGAGGCCATGCCTCGTATACTACGTCGATTACCGGGGCCTAAATTTTTCGAAAAGCGACTCTCCATCATTTCTCGATGACGGCTAGGGACTTCTCTGATACTCTGGGACGAGGTGGTGATGGCCAACCAAAAAAATGCTGCTGAGAAGGGGGAAGGCAAGAAGGTGACGATAAGCCACGTGTCACTGGCTTCTTTCAAGGAAGAGGGGATGAGCCCTCACCGCCTTTCTGTTCCGCAGGAGGACCCCTCCTTCAGACAACTTTGCAGTGTTGCAATCTGAAAATTCAAATGGCTACTCTCCCTCAATCGTATACATAGCTCATGCTTTGTATACTGCGTCGTTTATCGAGGCCATGCTTCGTATACTGCGTCGTTTACCGAGGCCATGCTTCGTATACTGCGTAGATTACCGAGGCCATGCTTCGTATACTGCGTCGTTTACCGAGGCTATGCGTCGTTTACCGAAGCCATGCGTCGTTTACCAAGGCCATGCGTCATTTACCGAGGCCATGCTTCGTATACTGCATTGTTTACCGTGGCCATGCTTTGTATACCGAGGCCATGCTTCGTATACTGCGTTGTTTACCAAGGCCATGCTTCGTATACTGCGTCGTTTACCGAGGCCATGCTTCGTATACTGCATCGTTTACCGAGGCCCTGCGTCGTTTACCGAGGCCATGCGTTCGTTTACCGAGGCCATGCGTCGTTTAGCGAGGCCATGCTTTGTATACTGCGTCGTTTACCGAGGCCATGCTTCGTATACTGCGTAGTTTACCGAGGCCATGCTTCGTATACTGCGTCGTTTACCGGGGCCTAAATTTTTTGAAAAGCGACTCTCCATCATTTCTCGATGACAGCTAGGGACTTCTCTAATACTCTGGAACGAGATGGTGATGGCCAACCAAAAAAATGCTGCTGAGAAGCGGGAAGGCAAGAAGGTGACGATAACCCAATTGTCTCTGGCTTCTTCCAAGGAAGAGGGGATGAGCCCTCTCGCCTTTCTGTTCCGCAGCAACTTTGCTGTGTTGCAATCTGAAAATTCAAATGGCTACTCTCCCTCAATCGTATACCTAGCTCATGCTTCGTATACTGCGTCGTTTACCGAGGCCATGCTTCATATACTGCGTCGTTTACCGAGACCATGCTTCGTATACTGCGTCGTTTACCGAGGCCATGCTTCGTATACTTCATCGTTTACTGAGGACATGCTTCGTATACTGTGTCGTTAACCGAGGCCATGCTTAGGATACTGCGTCTTTTACCGAGGCCATGCTTCGTATATTGCGTCGTTTACCGAGGCCATACACCATTTACCGAGGCCATGCTTCGTATACTGCATCGTTTACCGAGGCCATGCATCGTTTACCGAGGCCATGCTTTGTATATTGCGTCGTTTACTGAGGCCATGCTTCGTATACTGGGTCTTTTACCGGGGCCTAAATTTTTCGAAAAGCGACTCTCCATCATTTCTCGATGACGGCTAGGGACTTCTCTGATTCTTTGGGACGAGGTGGTGATGGCCAACCAAAAAAATGCTGCTGAGAAGCGGGAAGGCAAGAAGGTGACAATAAGCCACATATCTCTGGCTTCTTCCAAGGAAGAGGGGATGAGCCATCTCACCTTTCTGTTCCGCAGGAGGACCCCTCCTTCAGACAACTTTGCTGTGTTGCAATCTGAAAATTCAAATGGGTACTGTCCCTCAATCGTATACCTATCTAATGCTTCGTATATTGCGTCGTTTACCGAGGCCATGCTTCGTATACTGCGTCGTTTACCGAGGCCATGCTTCGAATACTGCGTCGTTTACCGAGGCCATGCGTCGTTTACCGAGGCCATGATTCGTATACTGCGTCGTTTACCGAGGCCATGCGTCGTTTACCGAGGCCATGCTTCATATACTGCGTCGTTTACCGAGGCCATGCTTCGTATACTGCGTCGTTTACCGAGGCCATGCTTCGTATACTGCATCATTTACCGAGGCTATGCTTCGTATACTGCGTCGTTTATCGAGGCCATGCTTCGTATACTGCGTCGTTTACCGAGGCCATGCTTCGTATACTGCGTAGTTTACCGAGGCCATGCTCGTATACTGCGTCGTTTACCGGGGCCTAAATTTTTCGAAAAGCGACTCTCCATCATTTCTCGATGACGGCTAGGGACTTCCCTGATACTCTGGAACGAGGTGGTGATGGCCAACCAAAAATATGCTGCAGAGAAGCGGGAAGGCAAGAAGGTGACAATAAGCCACATGTCTCTGGCTTCTTCCAAGGAAGAGGGGATGAGCTCTTTTGCCTTTCTGTTCCGCAGGAGGACCCCTCTTCAGACAACTTTGCTGTGTTGCAATCTGAAAATTCAAATGGCTATTCTCCCTCATTCGTATACCTAGGTCATGCTTCGTATACTGCGTCATTTACCGAGGCATGCTTCGTATACTGCGTCATTTACCGAGGCCATGCTTCGTATACTGCGTCGTTTACCGAGGCCATGCGTCGTTTACCGAGGCCATGCTTCTTATACTGCGTCGTTTAACAAGGCCATGTGTCGTTTTCCAAGGCCATGCTTCGTATACTGTGTCGTTTACCGACGCCATGCTTCGTATACTGCGTCATTTACCGAGGCCATGAGTTGTTTACCGAGGCAATGCTTCGTATACTGCATTGTTTACCGAGGCCATGCGTCGTTTATCGAGGCCATGCTTCGTATACTGCGTCGTTTACCGACGCCTTGCTTCGAATACTGCGTCGTTTACCGAGGCGATGCGTCGTTTACCGAGGCCATGCTTCGTATACTGCATCGTTTACCGAGGCCATGCGTCGTTTACCGAGGCCATGCTTCGTAGACTGCGTCGTTTACCGTGGCCATGCGTCGTTTACCGAGGCCATGCTTCGTATACTGCGTTGTTTACCGAGGCCATGCTTCGTATACTGCGTCGTTTACCGAAACCATGTGTCGTTTACCGAGGCCATGCTTCGTATACTGCGTCATTTACCGAGGCCATGCTTCGAATACTGCGTCGTTTACCGAGGCCATGCGTCGTTTACCGAGGCCATGATTCGTATACTGCGTCGTTTACCGAGGCCATGCGTCGTTTACCGAGGCCATGCTTCATATACTGCGTCGTTTACCGAGGCCATGCTTCGTATACTGCGTCGTTTACCGAGGCCATGCTTCGTATACTGCATCATTTACCGAGGCCATGCTTCGTATACTGCGTCGTTTACCGAGGCCATGCTTCGTATACTGCGTCGTTTACCGAGGCCATGCGTCGTAAACCGAGGCCATGCTTCGTATACAGCGTCGTTTACCGAGGCTACGCTTCGTATACTGCGTAGTTTACCGAGGCCATGCTTCGTATACTGCGTCGTTTACCGGGGCCTACATTTTTCGAAAAGCGAGTCTCCATCATTTCTCGATGATGGCTAGGGACTTCTCTGATACTCTGGGACGAGGTGGTGATGGCCAACCAAAAAAATGCTGCTGAGAAGCGGGAAGGCAAGAAGGTGACGATAAGCCACATGTCTCTGGCTTCTTCCAAGGAAGAGGGGATGAGCCCTCTCGCCTTTCTCTTCCGCAGGAGGACCCCTCGTTCAGACAACTTTGCTGTGTTGCAATCTGAAAATTCAAATGGCTACTCTCCCTCAATCGTATACCTAGCTCATGCTTCGTATACTGCGTCATTTACCGGGGCCATGCGTCGTTTACCGAGGCCATGCTTCGTATACTGTGTCGTTTACCGAGGCCATGCTTCATATACTGTGTCGTTTACCGAGGCCATGCTTCGTATACTGCATCATTTACCGAGGCCATGCGTCGTTTACCGAGGCCATGCGTCGTTTACCGTGGCCATGCTTCGTATACTACATCGTTTATCAAGGCCATGCTTCGTATACTGAGTCGTTTACCGACGCCATGCTTAGTATACTGCGTCGTTTACCAAGGCCATGCGTCGTTTACCGAGGCCATACTTCGTATACTGCGTTGTTTTCCGAGGCCGTGCTTCGTATATTGCATCGTTTACCAAGGCCATGCTTCGTATACTGCGTCGTTTACCGAGGCCATGCTTCGTATACAGCGTCGTTTACCGAGGCCATGCTTTGTATACTGCGTCGTTTACCGAGGCTATGCTTCGTATACGGCGTCGTTTACCGAGGCCATGCTTCGTATACTACGTCGATTACCGGGGCCTAAATTTTTCGAAAAGCGACTCTCCATCATTTCTCGATGACGGCTAGGGACTTCTCTGATACTCTGGGACGAGGTGGTGATGGCCAACCAAAAAAATGCTACTGAGAAGGGGGAAGGCAAGAAGGTGACGATAAGCCACGTGTCTCTGGCTTCTTTCAAGGAAGATGGGATGAGCCCTCACCGCCTTTCTGTTCCGCAGGAGGACCCCTCCTTCAGACAACTTTGCTGTGTTGCAATCTGAAAATTCAAATGGCTACTCTCCCTCAATCGTATACATAGCTCATGCTTCGTATACTGCGTCGTTTATCGAGGCCATGTTTCGTATACTGCGTCGTTTACCGAGGCCATGCTTCGTATACTGCGTCGATTACCGAGGCCATGCTTCGTATACTGCGTCGTTTACCGAGGCTATGCGGCGTTTACCGAGGCCATGCGTCGTTTACCGAGGCCATGCGTCGTTTACCGAGGCCATGCTTCGTATACTGCATTGGTTACCGTGGCCATGCTTCGTATACCGAGGCCATGCTTCGTAAACTGCGTTGTTTACCAAGGCCATGCTTCGTATACTGCGTCGTTTACCGAGGCCATGCTATGTATACTGCATCGTTTACCGAGGCCCTGCGTCGTTTACCGAGGCCATGCGTCGTTTAGCGAGGCCATGCTTTGTATACTGCGTCGTTTACCGAGGCCATGCTTCGTATACTGCGTAGTTTACCGAGGCCATGCTTCGTATACTGCGACGTTTACCGGGGCCTAAATTTTTTGAAAAGCGACTCTCCATCATTTCTCGATGACAGCTAGGGACTTCTCTGATACTCTGGAACGAGATGGTGATGGCCAACCAAAAAAATGCTGCTGAGAAGCGGGAAGGCAAAAAGGTGACGATAAGCCAAATGTCTCTGGCTTCTTCCAAGGAAGAGGGGATGAGCCCTCTCGCCTTTCTGTTCCGCAGCAACTTTGCTGTGTTGCAATCTGAAAATTCAAATGGCTACTCTCCCTCAATCGTATACCTAGCTCATGCTTCGTATACTGCGTCGTTTACCGGGGCCATGCTTCGTATACTGCGTCGTTTACCGAGGCCATGCTTCGTATACTGCATCGTTTACTGAGGACATGCTTCTTATACTGCGTCGTTAACCGAGGCCATGCTTAGGATACTGCGTCTTTTACCGAGGCCATGCTTCGTATACTGCGTCGTTTACCGAGGCAATGCACCATTTACCGAGGCCATGCTTCGTATACTGCGTCGTTTACCGAGGCCATGCATCGTTTATCGAGGCCATGCTTTATATATTGCATCGTTTACTGAGGCTATGCTTTGTATACTGCACCGTTTACCGAGGACATGCTTCGTAAACTGGGTCTTTTACCGGGGCCTAAATTTTTCGAAAAGCGACTCTCCATCATTTCTCGATGACGGCTAGGGACTTCTCTGATTCTCTGGGACGAGGTGGTGATGGCCAACAAAAATAATGCTGCTGAGAAGCGGGAAGGCAAGAAGGTGACGATAAGCAACATGTCTCTGGCTTCTTCCAAGGAAGAGGGGATGAGCCCTCTCGCCTTTCTGTTCCGCAGGAGGACCCCTCCTTCAGACAACTTTGCTGTGTTGCAATCTGAAAATTCAAATGGCTACTCTCCCTCATTCGTATACCTAGCTCATGCTTCGTATACTGCGTAATTTACCGAGGCATGCTTCGTATACTGCGTCATATACCGAGGCCATGCTTCGTATACTGCGTCGTTTACCGAGGCCTTGCGTCGTTTACCGAGGCCATGCTTCTTATACTGCGTCGTTTAACGAGACCATGTGTCGTTTTCCAAGGCCATGCTTCGTATACTGCGTCGTTTACCGACGCCATGCTTTGTATACTGCGTCATTTACCGAGGCCATGAGTCGTTTACCGAGGCCATGCTTCGTATACTGCATTGTTTACCGAGGCTATGCGTCGTTTACCGAGGCCATGCTTCGTATACTGCGTCGTTTACCGACGCCTTGCTTCGAATACTGCGTCGTTTACCGAGGCGATGCGTCGTTTACCAAGGCCATGCTTCGTATACTGCATCGTTTACCGAGGCCATGCGTCGTTTATCGAGGCCATGCTTCGTAGACTGCGTCGTTTACCGTGGCCATGCGTCGTTTACCGAGGCCATGCTTCGTATACTGCGTCGTTTACCGAGGCCACGCTTCGTATACTGCGTCGTTTACCGAAACCATGTGTCGTTTACCGAGGCCATGCTTCATATACTGCGTCATTTACCGAGGCCATGCTTAGTATACTGCGTCGTTTACCGGGCCTAAATTTTTCGAAAAGCGACTCTCCATCATTTCTCGATGACGGCTAGATACTTCTCTTATACTCGGGGACGAGGTGGTGATGGCCAACCAAAAAATGCTGCTGAGAAGCGGGAAGGCAAGAAGGTGACGATAAGCCACATGTCTCTGGCTTCCTCCAAGGAAGAGGGCATGAGCCCTCTCGCCTTTCTGTTCCGCAGGAGGACCCCTCCTTCAGACAACTTTGCTGTGTTGCAATATGAAAATTCAAATGGCTACTCTCCCTCAATCGTATACCTAGCTCATGCTTCGTATACTGCGTCGTTTACCGAGGCCATGCTTCGTATACTGCGTCGTTTACCTGAGGCCATACGTCGTTTACCGAGGCCATGCTTCGTATACTGCGTCGTTTACCGAGGCCATGCTTCGTAAACTGCGTCGTTTACCGAGGCCATGCGTCGTTTACCGAGGCCATGCTTCGTATACTGCGTCGTTTACCGAGGCTATGCTTCGTATACTGCGTATTTTACCGAGGACATGCTTCGTATACTGCGTCGTTTACCGGGGCTTAAATTTTTCGAAAAGCGACTCTCCATCATTTCTCAAAGACGGCTAGGGACTTCTCTGATACTCTGGGACGAGGTGGTGATGGCCAACCAAAAAAATGCTGCTGAGAAGCGGGAAGGTAAGAAGGTGACGATAAGCCACATGTCTCTGGCTTCTTCCAAGGAAGAGGGGGTGAGACCTCTCGCCTCTCTGTTCCACAGGAGGACCCCTCCTTCAGACAACTTTGCTGTGTTGCAATCTGAAAATTCAAATGAGTACTGTCCCTCAATCGTATACCTATCTAATGCTTCGTATACTGCGTCGTTTACCGAGGCCATGCTTCGTATACTGCGTCATTTACCGAGGCCATGCATCGTATACTGCGTCGTTTACCGAGGCCATGCTTCGTATACTGCGTCGTTTACCGAGGCCATGCGTCGTTTACCGAGGCCATGCTTCGTATACTGCGTCATTTACCGAGGCCATGCTTTGTATACTGCGTCGTTTACCGAGGCCATGCTTCATATACTGCGTCATTTACCGAGGCCCTGCGTCGTTTTCCGAGGCCATGCTTCAAATACTGCGTCGTTTACCGAGGCCATGCTTCGTATACTGCGTCGTTTACCGAAGCCATGCTTCGTATACTGCGTCGTTTACCGAGGACATGCTTCGTATACTGCGTCGTTTATCGAGGCCATGCTTCGTATACTGCGTCGATTACCGAGGCCATGCTTCGTATACTGCGTCGTTTATCGGGGCCTAAATTTTTCGAAAAGCGACTCTCCATCATTTCTCGATGACGGCTAGGGACTTCTGTGATACTCTTGGATGAGGTGGTGATGGCCAACCAAAAAAATGCTGCTGGGAAGCGGGAAGGCAAGAAGGTGACGATAAGCCACATGTCTCTGGCTTCTTCCAAGGAAGAGGGGATGAGCCCTCTCGCCTTTTTGTTCCGCAGGAGGACCCCTCCCTCAGATAACTTTGCTGTGTTGCAATCTGAAAATTCAAATGGCTACTCTCCCTCATTCGTATACCTAGCTCATGCTTCGTATACTGCGTCATTTACCGAGGCATGCTTCGTATACTGCGTCATATACCGAGGCCATGCTTCGTATACTGCGTCGTTTACCGAGGCTTTGCGTCGTTTACCGAGGCCATGCTTCTTATACTGCGTCGTTTAACGAGACCATGTGTCGTTTTCCAAGGCCATGCTTCGTATACTGCGTCGTTTACCGACGCCATGCTTTGTATACTGCGTCATTTACCGAGGCCATGAGTCGTTTACCGAGGCCATGCTTCGTATACTGCATTGTTTACCGAGGCCATGCGTCGTTTACCGAGGCCATGCTTCGTATACTGCGTCGTTTACCGACGCCTTGCTTCGAATACTGCGTCGTTTACCGAGGCGATGCGTCATTTACCGAGGCCATGCTTCGTATACTGCATCGTTTACCGAGGCCATGCGTCGTTTATCGAGGCCATGCTTCGTAGACTGCGTCGTTTACCGTGGCCATGCGTCGTTTACCGAGGCCATGCTTCGTATACTGCGTCGTTTACCGAGGCCACGCTTCGTATACTGCATCGTTTACCGAAACCATGTGTCGTTTACCGAGGCCATGCTTCGTATACTGCGTCATTTACCGAGGCCATGCTTAGTATACTGCGTCATTTACCGGGCCTAAATTTTTCGAAAAGCGACTCTCCATCATTTCTCGATGACGGCTAGATACTTCTCTTATACTCGGGGACGAGGTGGTGATGGCCAACCAAAAAATGCTGCTGAGAAGCGGGAAGGCAAGAAGGTGACGATAAGCCACATGTCTCTGGCTTCCTCCAAGGAAGAGGGCATGAGCCCTCTCGCCTTTTTGTTCCGCAGGAGGACCCCTCCTTCAGACAACTTTGCTGTGTTGCAATATGAAAATTCAAATGGCTACTCTCCCTCAATCGTATACCTAGCTCATGCTTCGTATACTGCGTCGTTTACCGAGGCCATGCTTCGTATACTGCGTCGTTTACCTGAGGCCATACGTCGTTTACCGAGGCCATGCTTCGTATACTGCGTCGTTTACCGAGGCCATGCTTCATAAACTGCGTCGTTTACCGAGGCCATGCATCGTTTACCGAGGCCATACTTCGTATACTGCTTCGTTTACTGAGGCCATGCGTCGTTTACCGAGGCCATGCTTCGTATACTGCGTCGTTTACCGAGGCTATGCTTCGTATACTGCGTATTTTACCGAGGACATGCTTCGTATACTGCGTCGTTTACCGGGGCTTAAATTTTTCGAAAAGCGACTCTCCATCATTTCTCAAAGACGGCTAGGGACTTCTCTGATACTCTGGGACGAGGTGGTGATGGCCAACCAAAAAAATGCTGCTGAGAAGCGGGAAGGTAAGAAGGTGACGATCAGCCACATGTCTCTGGCTTCTTCCAAGGAAGAGGGGATGAGACCTCTCGCCTCTCTGTTCCACAGGAGGACCCCTCCTTCAGACAACTTTGCTGTGTTGCAATCTGAAAATTCAAATGAGTACTGTCCCTCAATCGTATACCTATCTAATGCTTCGTATACTGCGTCGTTTACCGAGGCCATGCTTCGTATACTGCGTCATTTACCGAGGCCATGCATCGTATACTGCGTCGTTTACCGAGGCCATGCTTCGTATACTGCGTCGTTTACCGAGGCCATGCGTCGTTTACCGAGGCCATGCTTCGTATACTGCGTCATTTACCGAGGCCATGCTTCGTATACTGCGTCGTTTACCGAGGCCATGCTTCGTATACTGCGTCATTTACCGAGGCCCTGCGTCGTTTTCCGAGGCCATGCTTCATATACTGCGTCGTTTACCGAGGCCATGCTTCGTATACTGCGTCGTTTACCGAGGCCATGCTTCGTATACTGCGTCATTTACCGAGGCCAAGCGTCGTCTACCGAGGCCATGCTTCGTATACTTCGTCGTTTATCGAGGCCATGCTTTGTATACTGCGACGCTTACCGAGGCCATGCTTCGTATACTGCGTCGTTTACTGAGGCAATGCGTTGTTTACCAAGGCCATGCTTCGTATACTGCGTCGCTTACCGAGGCCATGCTTCGTATACTGCGTTGTTTACTGAGGCCATGCTTCGTATACTGCGTCGTTTACTGAGGCCATGCTTCGTATACTGCGTCGTTTACCGAGGCCATGCTTCGTATACTGCGTCGATTACCGAGGCCATGCTTCGTATACTGCGTCGTTTATCGGGGCCTAAATTTTTCGAAAAGCGACTCTCAATCATTTCTCGATGACGGCTAGGGACTTCTGTGATACTCTTGGATGAGGTGGTGATGGCCAACCAAAAATATGCTGCTGAGAAGCGGGAAGGCAAGAAGGTGACGATAAGCCACGTGTCTCTGGGATCTTCCAAGGAAGAGGGGATGAGCCCTCACCGCCTTTCTGTTCCGCAGGAGGACCCCTCCTTCAGACAACTTTGCTGTGTTGCAATCTGAAAATTCAAATGGGTACTGTCCCTCAATCGTATACCTATCTAATGCTTCGTATACTGCGTCGTTTACCGAGGCCATGCTTCGTATACTGTGTCATTTACCGAGGCCATGCTTCGTATACTGCGTCGTTTACCGAGGCCATGCTTCGTATACTGCGTCGTTTACCGAGGCCATGCGTCGTTTTCCGAGGCCATGCTTCGTATACTGCGTCGTTTACCGAGGCCATGCTTCGTATACTGCGTCGTTTACCGAGGCCATGCTTCGTATACTGCGTCATTTACCGAGGCCAAGCGTCGTTTACCGAGGCCATGCTTCGTATACTTCGTCGTTTATCGAGGCCATGCTTCGTATACTGCGTCGATTACCGAGGCCATGCTTCGTATACTGCGTCGTTTATCGGGGCCTAAATTTTTCGAAAAGCGACTCTCCATCATTTCTCGATGACGGCTAGGGACTTCTCTGATACTCTGGGACGAGGTGGTGATGGCCAACCAAAAAAATGCTGCTGAGAAGCGGGAAGGCAAGAAGGTGACGATAAGCCACATGTCTCCGGGATCTTCCAAGGAAGAGGGGATGAGCCCTCACCGCCTTTCTGTTCCGCAGGAGGACCCCTCCTTCAGACAACTTTGCTGTGTTGCAATCTGAAAATTCAAATGGCTACTCTCCCTCAATCTAGCTCATGCTTCGTATACTGCGTTGTTTACCGAGGCCACGCTTCGTATACATCGTCGTTTACCGAGGTCATGCTTCGTATACAGCGTCGTTTACCGAGGCCATGCTTCGTATACTGCGTTGTTTACTGGGGCCTAAATTTTTCAGACAACTTTGCTGTGTTGCAATCTGAAAATTCAAATGGCTACTCTCCCTCAATCTAGCTCATGCTTCGTATACTGCGTTGTTTACCGAGGCCACGCTTCGTATACATCGTCGTTTACCGAGGTCATGCTTCGTATACAGCGTCGTTTACCGAGGCCATGCTTCGTATACTGCGTTGTTTACTGGGGCCTAAATTTTTCGAAAAGCGACTCTCCATCATTTCTCGATGACGGCTTGGGACTTCTCTGATACTCTGGGACGAGGTGGTGATGGCCAACCAAACAAATGCTGCTGAGAAGCGGGAAGGCAAGAAGGTGACGATAAGCCACATGTCTCTGGCTTCTTCCAAGGAAGAGGGGATGAGCCCTCTCGCCTTTTTGTTCCGCAGGAGGACCCCTCCCTCAGATAACTTTGCTGTGTTGCAATCTGAAAATTCAAATGGCTACTCTCCCTCAATCGTATACCTAGCTCATGCTTCGTATACAGCGTCGTTTACCAAGGCCATGCTTCGTATACTGCGTCTTTTTCCGAGGCCATGCTTCGTATACTGCGGCGTTTACCGAGGCCATGCTTCGTATACTGCATCGTTTACCGAGGCCATGCTTCGTATACTGCGTCGTTTCCCGAGGCAATGCGTCGTTTATCGAGGCCATGCGTCGTTTACCGAGGCCATGCTTTGTATACTGCGTCGTTTACCGAGGCCATGCTTCGTATACTGCGTCGTTTACCGAGTCCATGCTTCGTATACTGCGTCGTTTACCGGGGCCTAAGTTTTTCGAAAAGCGACTCTCCATCATTTCTCGATGACGGCTAGGGACTTCTCTGATTATCTGGAACGAGGTGGTGATGGCCAACTAAAAAAATGCTGCTGAGAAGCGGGAAGGCAAGAAGGTGACGATAAGCCACTTCATGTCTCTGGCTTCTTCCAAGGAAGAGGGGATGAGCCCTCTCGCCTTTTTGTTCCGCAGGAGGACCCCTCCTTCAGACAACTTTGCTGTGTTGCAATCTGAAAATTCAAATGGCTACTCTCCCTCAATCGTATACCTAGCTCATGCTTCGTATACTGCATCGTTTACCGAAGCCATGCTTCGTAACCTGTGTTACGATCCAGGTTCTCAAAGACACAGGGCTCTTCAACATTGGACTAGATAATGGCAAAAAGCAACAACGGTAACACTAGATCCAACCCCTGCCTTAAACACTGGAAAACAAAACACCATTACCGCCCTGAGTCGTGCCTGGACAACGAGGTATCCTATGACTCGGTAACTGGTGCACACACACTAGGCTGACGCTCAATGAAACAGCCTATTCTCTAACAGTAAAAGATTACTCGATTATGTTACACAAAAAAAGATAGTTAACGTGATTAATTAACGTTACGGTAGATACTCAAATAACTGGCACTCCTGTATTAAAGAAAGTGCAATGCTAGTCCTGCAACATCAACTGGAAACTTCTGAAATAAGTCTGATGCTGGGAAGATGTTCGCAAAAAATCTTGAACAATTATAATGCAGAATACGGGTCACAATAAATGCTAGGACATATAGTAATAATAGGCAGGCGAATAATAAAGACTGCGCAAAGGTAGTAATGCTCGACAACTAAAGAAATGCTTTGTGACACAACGCAACAGCCTACTCGGGTTGTGCAACTCAACAACAACCTCGGCTCAAAAGTGCTGTGAATAATAATGTTGCATACATATAATAATGGGGCTTATCTCTAACCAGTGTCTGTTCAGTTAATAAAGTCTAGGTGGGGTATCAAGGCAGGGCAACAATGGGCGAGCATGCGGCTCGTAGCCTAACGTTGTCCGAGGGTGGTATAATGAAGATTACGTTATATGACGGGGATGCTCTCTTGATAAATCTAGGTCTCTAGTACCTAGCTCTATCCTGGCGATCCCTCAGAAGTCAACACAAAGAGGCAGCACTATGTTGTGAGGGATAGGCTATGGCCCTCTCACACCACAGCGCTGTGCTCGCAAAGTAAACCAACCCGAAGACAACTTAGGCTCCAACAGTACCTGTCGATGTCGTGCAGAGCTTAGCTAACACTGCACACATCGGAGACAACGACACAGTAACCTTACCCCTAGTCTAGCTTTAATTAACCAAGAAGAATCACTCAACACCCTGCAAGGGAGACATATACCGGTCTACAACCTTCCCGAGAGAGGACACATGCGGAAAAGTCCGTCTCTCTAACCCTCAATAAAGCATAATACCTCCTTAACCTAATACATGGAAATATCTGAGAGCTTCGCGTACAATACGACTGGTCGACGGTGAACGTCTATGCTGAAACCAGAAGGGATGTTGAGTTTAATAAAGATTAGAGAATGAGAAAGGAGAAGTAGAGAGAGAAATAGTATGCAAAGTAGCGAGGGGGACAGAATTGCAATAGATGTAGGCGATACGCGTATCAGGCAAGCTCTGAGCTGGTAAAGAACACGAGGCAGTGACGGGAAGGGACTAGTTGACCACCCGGCCGCCAACGCCGTCAGCACCCAAGCGAGCCGCGTCATAGCTCACCTCGCTGCCGGGTGTACCCCCTCACACTCTCTCGCTCGCCTCCCACACAAGCAACATTTATATTATAGCGAATATAAAATATAAGGCGCGGTCACAGACCAAAACAACGACCATTTCTAGACTGTCTGTGGCAACACGACACTAATGAAATAAAGCAGATCATTCTAGGACAACTGTAGCCTATCCCCCCATCCTGACGAGCGCTAGCGAGCTGCAATGCCCCACGCAACCATTCTGCTAACGCCGGGAGGCGTCACACCTGCGTCGTTTACCGAGGTTATGCTTCGTATACTGCGTCGTTTACCGAGGCCATGCTTCGTATACTGCGTTGTTAACCGAGGCCATACTTCGGATACTGCGTCGTTTAAAGAGGCCATGCTTCGTATACTGCGTCGTTTACCGAGGTCATGCATCGTTTACCGAGGCCATGCTTCGTATACTGCGTCGTTTACCGAGGCCATGCTTTGTATACTGCGTCATTTACCGAGGCTATGCTTCGTATACTGCGTCGTTTACCGAGGCCATGCTTCGTATACTGCGTCGTTTAGCGGGGCCTAAACGACTCTCCATCATTTCTCGATGACGGCTAGGGACTTCTCTGATACTCTGGGACGAGGTGGTGATGGCCAACAAAAATAATGCTGCTGAGAAGCGGGAAGGCAAGAAGGTGACGATAAGCCACATGTCTCTGGCTTCTTCCAAGGAAGAGGGGATGAGCCCTCTCGCCTTTCTGTTCCGCAGGAGGACCCCTCCTTCAGACAACTTTTCTGTGTTGCAATCTGAAAATTCAAATGGCTACTCTCCCTCAATCGTATACCTAGCTCATGCTTTGTATACTGCGTCATTTACCAAGGCCATGCTTCGTATACTGCGTCGTTTACCGAGGCCATGCTTCGTATACTGCGTCATTTACCGAGGCCATGCGTCGTTTACCTAGGGCATGCTTCGTATATTGCGTCGTTTACCGAGGCCATGCGTCGTTTACCGAAGCCATGCTTCGTATACTGCGGCGTTTACCGACACCATGCTTCGTATTCTGCGTCGTTTACCGAGGCTATGAGTCATTTACCGTGGCCATGCTTCGTATACTGCATCGTTTCCCGAGGCCATGCGTCGTTTACCAAGGCCATGCTTCGTATACTGCGTTGTTTACCGACGCCTTGCTTCGTATACTGCGTCGTTTACCGAGGCCATGCGTCGTTTACCGAGGCCATGCTTCGTATACTGCGTCGTTTACCGAGGCCATGTGTCGTTTACCGAGGCCATGCTTCGTAGACTGCGTCATTTACCGAGGCCATGCGTCATTTACCGAGGCTATGCTTCGTATACTGCGTCGTTTACCGAGGCCATGCTTCGTATACTGCGTCGTTTAGCGGGGCCTAAACGACTCTCCATCATTTCTCGATGACGGCTAGGGACTTCTCTGATACTCTGGGACGAGGTGGTGATGGCCAACCAAAAAAATGCTGCTGAGAAGCAGGAAGGCAAGAAGGTGACGATAAGCCACATGTCTCTGGCTTCTTCCAAGGAAGAGGGGATGAGCCCTCTCGCCTTCCTGTTCCGCAGGAAGACCCCTCCTTCAGACAACTTTGCTGTGTTGCAATCTGAAAATTCAAATGGCTACTCTCCCTCAATCGTGTACCTAGCTCATGCTTCGTATACTGCGTTGTTTACCGAGGCCACGCTTCGTATACATCGTCGTTTACCGAGGTCATGCTTCGTATACTGCGTCGTTTACCGAGGCCATGCTTCGTATACTGCGTCGTTTACCGAGGCCATGCGTCGTTTACCGAGTCCATGCTTCGTATACTGCGTCGTTTACCGACGCCATGCTTCGTATACTGCTTCGTTTACCGAGGCCATGCGTCGTTTACCGAGGCCATGCTTCGTGTACTGCGTCGTTTACTGAGGCCATGCATCGTTTACCGAGGCCATGCATGTTTACCGAGGCCATGCTTCGTATACTGCGTCGTTTACCGAGGCCATGCTTCGTATACTGCGTCGTTTACCGAGGCCAAGCTTCGTATACTGCGTCGTATACTGCCTTTCTGTTCCGCAGGAGGACCCCTCCTTCAGACAACTTTGCTGTGTTGCAATCTGAAAATTCAAATGGCTACCCTCCCTCAATCGTATACCTAGCTCTTGCTTCGTATACTGCGTCGTTTACCGAGGCCATGCTTCGTATACTGCGTTGTTTACCGAGGCCATGCTTCGTATACTGCGTCGTTTACGAGGCCATGCTTCGTATACTGCGTCGTTTACCCGGGCCTTTACGGCCATCCGAGAGACGGCCTGACATCGCTTTTCGATGGAAAAATAATTGACAACTCCATTTCTTTAACAGGACAGCGTGAGCGCGCATATTGCTGCTGATTATGGGCAAGACGTTAGCTAAAAAATCTTTGACTCAGAGAGAGAGAGAGAGAGAGAGACAGACACATCTCTCCTACATTTTTGTGGGTGAAAGATGTCGTGGAAAAATAATTGACAACTCGATTTCTTTAACAGGACAGCGTGAGCGCGCTCATTGCTGCTGATTATGGGCAAGACGTTAGCTAAAAAATCTTTGACTCCGAGAGAGAGAGAGAGAGAGAGAGGGAGAGAGAGAGAGAGAGAGACAGACAGTGTGTGTGTGTGTGATAGAGAGAGAGAGACAGACACTGTGTGAGAGAGAGAGAGAGAGAGAGTTATACACTCTCTCTCTCCATGTCATGCTTCGTATAATGCGTCGCATAGCTATGTCATGCTTCGTATACTGTCCTAGGTCATGCTTTGTATAATGCGTCGTATACTGTCCTAGGTCATGCTTCGTATAATGTGTTGTACCCCAGTCAGAGGACTCACCAAAAATAATTCCACAAAATTGTTAGCACTGGTACAAAATTGTGGGTGAAAGATGTGGAAAAATAATTGACAACTCCATTTCTTTAACAGGACAGCGTGAGCTCGCTCATTGCTGCTGATTATGGGCAAGACGTTAGCTAAAAAATCTTTGACTCAGAGAGAGAGAGAGAGAGACAGGCACATCATTCCTAAATTTTTGTGGGTGAAAGATGTCGTGGAAAAATAATTGACAACTCGATTTCTTTAACAGGACAGCGTGAGCGCGCTCACAGGTTTCAAACAGGTTTGAAGATCTCCTTCTGTCCACGACGCCACCTGCCCTGTTGGTCCTTCTCTTTGAAACTAACAAGCCTCGGGATGGTGTCCTGTTGGTGGAAGGTGGACACCATGTTGACGATGCGCTTGTCTCGCCAAAGTAGGACCATGATTAAGCCATTGTTCATAGTTATTGTCGCATCGCGTTCAAGCTCTTTTGCTTTAGTAAGGTCGTACAACCGCTTAGCAGCTCCTCGTGCAAGGCCCAGGGTGCCACACACATAGATGTTGTGTGTGAGCATTTGCTGGCACAAGTCAACTGAGTTGTAATAGTTGTCCATGTACAGCTTGTACCCCTGGCCTCCTAAGGACTCCGTGATACCCTCCGCCGTCTCCCGGAGAGATCGACCCGCACCGGTGTAGACTCGAAAGTCCCACATATAGCCAGTCAACGCCTCTGCCAGGATGTACAGCTTGATACCGACCTTCGTCGGCTTCATTGGGTTGTAAACCTTGAATGAAAGGCGACCCTTCCATCCAAGGCTGCCTTCGTCAAGGGACAGGTTTTCGTCGGGGATGTATGCCAGCTTGAAGCCTTCAAGTAGGTATTCCATCACCGTCCGAACCTTCAGCAGCGCTGTCCGTGTTCTGCCTGCAGACTGCCTTGTTGTTGAAAGCATGGAAATACTTCAACAAGGCTAGAAACTTAGTCCTACTCATCACACTCCGAAATACTGGGTAGTCGTGAAGGACAGTTGAACGCCAGTAGTGACTCAGAGACGGAAGCTTTGCAATGCCCATGAGGAAGTACAGGCCAAGGAATTTGGCCAAGTCCTCTTCACCAAACAGGTTCCAAACAGCGGCTGCTCCGTCAACGAACTTGGCGTAGGCATTTGTCTCTTCTACCAGGAATTGCAGCATCTCCCTTGTGAAGAAGAGCTGGAAGAACTGGAGAGGAGTCACCGGCAGTGGAACCTGCATGCCAGGGGTCCCTGTGAACGGACCAACCTGGGGGTGGATGCGGGCGTCGGTCCAACCGGCATCACGATCGGGGGCCGGATTGCGAGCACGGCCACGACCACCGCGAGGACCACCGCGAGGAACACCTCTGGGCCTACCACCTGCCCCCCTACGGGGCCCTGGCTTCCGGCGTGGTCCTAGGTGGTAGGTCGAGGGGGAGAGTGGAGGGGGCTTCTGTATCAGATGATGCATAAGCCGGTGAACCTGGTGCAGCTGCACCAGGTGGTGAAAGGTGTGGAGCTGGTGAACCTGGTGCAGCTGCACCAGCTGGTGAAAGGTGTGGAGCTGGTGAATCTGGTGCAGCTGTACCAGTTGGTGAATGGTGAAGAGGAAGCCTTTGGGGAAGAAGCTCCTCGATTGCTGCTGGAGGATTCAACGCTGTGTGTGGCACCTCAGCAACAACCTGAGCACGCATTGCGGCTTCAGCAACCTCAGCACGCATTGCGGTTCGATGCTCAGGCAGAACAAATGCCGAGGGGGTCAACGGTGTGTCGCTGAAGGGGGACACTGCGGGGGTGACCGTTTCCAAGACATGCGAAGGCGGGGTATCTAAAGTGCCCACTGCAAGTAGCGTAGCAAACATGTGTGGGCTGCTGGCTGGTGATCCTGCTGGAAGCAAGGATGAGGCACCGCCACGCGAGGTGGATGGAAGAGGTGAATTGTACAGTTGGGGGAAGTTGGGTGATGGTAGGGGGTAATCGGTGATGTTAGGGACTGGTAGAGATGTAGATGGGATGTGATGTAGTGGATGGGATGGATGGTGGTGGTGGTGGTGGTGGATCCGCCATTGCTGGGGCTGGTTTGGCTGGTGGTGGTGATGGTGGATCCGCCGTCGCTGGGGCTGGTTCGGCTGGTGGTGGATCGGCTGAGGCGTGGGCGTCGTCGCGGAGTTGCTTGGGCGGAGGTGAAGCCTAATCTTCATCATCCTCAATCGACCACTCGTCCGACTGACTCTCGCTCTCCGTCGGCAGGTCCAGCACCTCCAGCTCGGAGTCCTGCAAACGGCGTTTCTTGGATCCTCTGTTATCCTTCGACATGGCAGCTGGCGTTTGACGGCAGGCTGGCATATGGCAGCAGGCTGGCGTATGGCGGCAGGCTGGCGTATGGCGGCAGGCAGGAGTTGGCTTATGATGCTGAAGCCAAGAAAAGGAACTAAAGGAAAAATTTAATTGACGTTGATACTTGTCATGACACAAGTTTGCCATCACTGGATCCATATGACGTTGGTATAGTTCACCATGACGTAGTCATAGTTTTGCATTATCAGATCATGACACGTATAAAGTTCGCCATCACTGGATCCATATGACGTTGGCATAGTTCACCATGACGTAGTCATAGTTTGGCATTGTCCGATTCCAGATGACGTGAGTAATTGAGTATAATGGATTCATGACGGTATAGTTCCGCATTTTGTAATTCAAATAGGGGAACACCATGACGTAGTCATAGTTTGGCATTATAAGAATTTATTTATACCTTGGGGCTGTTTGGCCAGACACCCTGGGGAACAGGAGCAACACAACAGGGGAACAGGAACAACACAACAGGGAAGGGGACAAGGAAACAAAAAATATATATATACGGTAGGCCTATATATATAAAATAAATAAAATAATATAAATATAATGAAATAAATAAAATAAAACAAATAATAAATCAAACAGGCCTAAATAAAAATATAAACAAAATAACAATATAAATATTCGATTATTGGCCTCGCCCCTGCTCTGGACCTAGGGGCTGATCCCATAGACACCCTGGGGAACAGGAATACAAAAAAAAAATATGAATGAAATAAAATATAAATAAAATGAAATAAATAAAATAAAATAAATATAAACCATTATAAATCAAATAAATAGAAATATATATCAAATACAAATATAAATACTCGATTATGGACCTCGCCCTTGCTCTGGACCTAGGGGCTGATCCCATAGACACCCTGGGGAACAGGATTACAAAAACAAAAGTATGAATGAAATAAAATATAAATAAAGTAGACGTGCCGTTTTGCCCAAAATCAAAACGGCATACCCAACTCTGCGATGGGTTACCATCATCACTACTACTTCCTTCATAACTACAACCACCACAATCATCACGACTACTGTCATCATCACCATTACTATGATCATCATCACTACTACTCTCACCATCATCACTACTACTGTCACCATTGTCACAACCATCTTAATCACTACTAGCATTGATACTACCACTATCAACCAGCATTACTACTATCATCACCACCATCTTACACTCATCATTACTACTGTTAACATCATCACTACTACTATAACCATCATCATTACTACTGTCACAAGTATTACCATCATGTATCCTACTGTCACCATCATCACTGCTACTGCCATCATCACCATTGCTATGATCTTCATCACAACTATTGTCATAATAACAACAACTTTCACCATCATCACTACTACTCACCATCATCACTAATACTCACACCATCGTCACTTCCATCAACGTAGTCATTATTATCACTACAACTATCATTACTTGTCACCATCATCACTACTATTATGACCATCATCAATCACTACTACTAGTACTGTCACCATCAATCTACTACTGTCACCATCATATCTACTACTGTCATCATCATCACTACTGTCAACATCATCAATACAACTATAACCATCATCACTACTATTATCACCGTCATTACTACTATCATCATCAATCACACTATTACTACCATCACTTCTAATGCCAACTAAACTAACTTAACCTAGCAAATACGTAGTGAGATGTTTTCGCCCCCAGAAAGAACGCCATCATTGCTGGGGGGGGGGGGGTGTCTGGGAGACGGGGGGGGGGGGAGAAACCATATTTTATTTTTGACCTAAAATCATAACTATTGCATAAATTCAACAAATCTTTTTTGACTGACGTTCGCATTCACGCAATAAATGTTTGTGTGAAATTTGGTGAAAATCCGTCCAACGGTCTAGGAGGAGTTCCGAGACAGACGGACGACGACGACGATGACAGACATTTTGTTTGTGTGGTACCCACTATACGGGGGGGGGGGGGGGGGGGGGGGCGATACCAAACTCTGCTTACGCAGAGTTGATAAAATTAAATAAAGTAGACGTGCCGTTTTGCCCAAAATCAAAACGGCATACCCAACTCTGCGATGGGTTACCATCATCACTACTAATACCATCATCAATCACAATCAACATAATCACTACTACTGCCATCATCACTACAACTCCCATCATCACTACAACTGCCACAATCATCACGAGTACTGTCATCATCACCATTACTATGATCATCATCACTACTACAATTACAATTATCACTACTACTCTCACCATCATCACTGTCCATTGTCACTAGCATCTTAATTACTACTATCATCATTGATACTACAACTATCAACCATCATTACTAATATCATCACCACCATCTTACAATCATCATTACTACTGTTAACATCATCCCCAAGATCGACGCACCTGACAAATTCTACGACAAGGCCTTCAGCACAAATAGCCGACTAAAATATTTGTGTCTGAGGGAAGAAGTTGAATTCATCAACCTCTGGGACAACTTCTACAACCAGCCTACTCTGTTCCGCAAGGATGGCACTCATCTAAACCCTGTGGGTTCAGCACGCATGGGTCGTCTCCTACACGAAGCAGTCCGCAGCCATGGATCAAAAAACGCCATCCAAGAAGAAGCAGCAGTGACATAAATCATCCAACACCATGAAAAAAACAGAGGCAACCGAGGAACACCAGCGATAAGGACCAAAGACAGCGAGGACCGAGGACAGCCATGAACATAAATGTAGATCCGACAAGAACCAAAAATATTATTAACACCTTACGAGCGGCCTATGCGGTTTATTTATGTGTACCGCACAGCGGGGTGTTTTTAGCCAAAATAGGGCTGTTTACGTGATCATTTTCATGCCTAAATAAGACCCAGAACGTAAAACAAATACCTATCCCTGAAAGGGCATAAACAGAGCTTTCGAATGACACCATAACGATCCTTGTATGATGGATAGTTTTCTTGCAAAAACCGTGCAACGCGAGTGCAAAAAGCAGGTAATTCGGTACTTTCAGTACATAATTGAGTATGTAGCGAGTGAGAGAGGGAGGAGGGAGCTGAGATTTGTGTCAGTAGGTTCGCCGCGGTGGTCTGGAGCAGTCATACGCTCGCTAGTCTCCTGCCACACTTGTCTCTCTCTCAGCCACATTACGTGCTGAAATTGCCACTCGAGTTATGTCGAGCGCCGCCACATAGTCCAGCTTTTTTTAACTCGACTTATGTTGCTCGCCGCTAAATAAGGGTTAAAGAGCGTTCCGTGAGTTCTAAAATAACAAATTTAAAGGTGTTCTATACAAACGCTCGTAGCATACGCAATAAATTTTCAGATTTAGAGGAGCTAGTGTTTACAGAAAATTATGATGTGATTGGCATAACAGAATCTTGGCTCAATACAGAAGATAGAGACTTTTTAGCAGAGTATTCACTTCCCGGTTATGTAATGTTTGAGAAAAGCCAAATAAATCGAAATGGAGGTGGCGTTTTACTTTATATCAAAGAAAGTCTTAACCCTACCCTCTTGTCAAAACCTCAAATTGTGAACGTCGACGTATCTTTTGTGCTAATAAAGAATAATAAAGTTACAAAAGTAATACTTGCATTAATATACAGACCTCCAGCTCAATCAGTGCAAATTGACCGAGAAATTTACGAACAAATTGCAGATGTAAGTAACTCACAAGATACCGTAATTTTTGGCGACTTTAATTTACCTGTGACCAAGTGGGGCGATACTCTTACTTCACACTCCGGACATGACTTGTATACGAACTTGCAAGAGAGTTCGCTTTATCAATTTGTTCGAACGCCGACCCGTGGTAATAACGTTCTTGACATTGTACTTGCAACAAAAGAAGAATTAATAGAGAATTTGAATGTTGGTGATGAATTCAGTAACAGCGACCATCGTACGATAACTTTCACTTTAAAGTTTACTAGTAACGAACCAAATAGTAGCATCGAAAAAGTCCCTAATTTCAAGAAAGCAACCTTCCATAAACTTAGAGCTATGTTTAAAGAAACTGACTGGAGCTTTTTAATTCACAATAACGACATAAATACATCTTGGAAGTTATTCGAAGCCACTTACCTAAAAGCAGTGCAAGACTGCATACCATCGAAAATATGGCGTCCAGGCCATAATAATAAGCCCAAATGGTGGAATAAAGATATTTCAAACTGCCTGCTTGCTAAAAAATGTGCTAATGATAGATTAAAATCCTCACAAAATGACGAAGAACGGGTGAAATTTGTAGAGCTACGACGCAAAGCCAAAAAGTTAATTACGCAAAGTAAAAAGACCTTAGAGTTACATATTGCGAATCAAAGTAAAACAAACCCGAAATAATTCTATAGTTATATCAGAAAGAAAAAAGTAGTTACTTCAACTGTTGGACCGTTAGTCGATGAAAATGGAGAATACACCAAAGACGAAGTACAAATGAGTAATGCCCTCAATACCTTCTTTGCATCAGTTTTTACAACAGAAGACCTCAGTGATATCCCTACACCATCACCGATTCAGATTGATAATTCAGATGTTCTAAGCAATATCACCGTTACAGAGAGAGAAGTATTGAATTGTTTAGATAAACTCAAGGTAAATAAAACGCCTGGACCTGATACAATCTCGCCTAGAGTTCTAAAGGAAGCTAAGGATGAGCTCTCCAAACCACTGACATTACTATTCAATAAATCCTTGCAGTCTGGAACTATGCCCGATCAGTGGAAGCTAGCCAACGTAACACCGATATTCAAAAAAAGGCAGCAAATCCCTACCCAGTAACTATCGTCCAATTAGCTTAACCTCAGTTGTATGTAAAATGCTAGAAACGGTCATACGAGACAGACTCGTAAATCACTTTGAGGAAAATAACATACTTAAAGATACTCAACACGGCTTTCGTAAAAAACGTTCCTGTTTAACAAACCTCTTAGACTTCTTCCACGATATCCTCAACCTCTACGATGAGAGTAAAGCTGTAGATATTATATACCTTGATTTTCAAAAGGCCTTTGACAAAGTTCCCCACAAACGTTTACTGCTAAAACTAAAAGCGCATGGAATACAAGACGGTGTGTTGAAATGGATATAAAATTGGCTCAGTGACAGAAAGCAAAGAGTAGTCATAAATGGTAAGGCATCTAAATGGACCAATGTAAGTAGCGGGGTACCCCAGGGATCGGTACTAGGACCAATTCTCTTTCTAATTTACATCAACGACATAGATGAGGGTCTCACCTGTACAATCTCAAAATTTGTTGACGATACAAACATTGCAAATAGCGTACTCTCAAAAGAACAAGTTGACGATATGCAACACAATCTAGATAAATTGTCATGTTGGGCCCAAATTTGGCAAATGAGTTTCAATGCGGATAAAAGTAAAGTACTACATATCGGATACCTAAATGAGAAAGCAAACTATTCAATGAATGGCACTCAGCTTAAGAATGTAAACAGAGAAACCGATCTGGGAGTAACAATATCGAGTAACCTAAAACCGAGTCAACAATGTTCAGAAGTTGTTAAGAAGGCAAACAAAATAATTGGCTTTATAGGCAGGTCATTTGAGCATAAATCCAAAGAAGTTATCCTAACCCTTTACAATTCCTTAGTCCGCCCTCTTCTGGAATACTGCGTTCAATCCTGGTGCCCTTATTACCAAAAAGATATAAACAAGCTAGAACGAGTTCAACGTAGAGTTACCAAAATGATACCTAGCCTAAAGAACAAACCATACGAAGAGCGTCTTAGAGAATTAAATCTATTTCCTTTAACCCAGCGCAGATTAAGAGGTGACTTAATTCAAGTGTTCAAAATCATCAAAGGCATCGACAATATGAACTGTAGTAAGTACTTCACTATCGACCAATCTAATTACACGCGGGGAAACGGTTGCAAAATTATTGGTAAATCTTTTAACTCACACGAATCTAAGAATTTCTTCTTCAATCGAGTTGTCAACTTGTGGAATGGGCTTCCCCGAAACGTTATAGACTGCATCACCGTTGATTCATTTAAACTCCACCTAGACAAATATCTTGCATCAAACCCGCGACTGACTGCGTTTGTAAATGAATAACTTTATTTTATCCCCCCCTCAGTTACTAACCCATCTGTCCCCTACTAACTTCCTAATCCTGCCACGGACATTAGTTCCAAGGCAGTAATTCCCTTTCCAATGTTCCCTTACCCACTCTAAACCACTGTTTGGACACTTGATCCTCAGTGTTTTGGAGGACAAGCAACCTAGAAGGGTCACTAGATATGTTGTTGCTTGATTTCCTTTGTACTCCTTTGTAGTCCTTTGTACTACTACTATAACCATCATCATTACTACTGTCACAAATATTACCATAATTTATTCTACTGTAACCATCATCACTACTACTGCCATCATCACCATTACTATGAACTTCATCACCACAACTATCGTCATCATCACTACAAATTTCACCATCCTCACTACTACTCACCATCATCACTAATACTCACACCATCGTCACTACCATCATCACTACTGTCATTATTATCACTACAACTATCACCATTACTTGTCACCATCATCACTACTATTATGACCATCATTACTACTACTGTCACCATCATATTATCTACTACTGTCATCATCATCACTACTGTCATCATCATCAATACAACTACAACCATCATCACTACTATTATCACCATTATCACTACTATCACCATAAATCCAAATATTACTACCATCACTTCTAATGCCAACTAAACAAACTTAACCTAGCAACTGCATAGCGAGATGTTTCCGCTCTCAGAACGAATGCGTTCTTAGTATGTGAGCCCCTTCGGGGCTCACACACTAAGAATGCCATCATTGCTGGGGGGGGGGGGGGGCGGGGTCCGGGGGGGGTGGGGGGGGGGGGGCAAAACCATATTTTGGACCTAAAATCATAACTATTGCATAAATTCAAAAACAAATTTTTAACTGACGTTTGCATTCACGCAACAATTGTTCGTGTGAAATTTGGTGAAAATCCATCCAACGATCTAGGAGTTCCGAGATAGACGGACGACGACGACGACGACGACAACGACAGATTTTTTTTTCGTGTGGTACCCACTATACGGGGGGGGGGGGGGGGCGATACCAAACTCTGCTTACGCAGAGTTGATAAAATAAAATAAATAAAATAAAATTAATAAAAACAATAATAAATCAAATAAATAAAAATAAATATAAAATGAAAATATAAATACTCGATTATGGGCCTCGCCCTTGCTCTGGACCTAGGGGCTGATCCCATACACACCCTTTGGAACAGGAATACAAAAACAAATACATATTTATATAAATAAAGTAGACGTGCCATTTTGCCCAAAATCAAAACGGCATACCCAACTCTGCGATGGGTTACCATCATCACTACTAATACCATCATTAATCACAATCATCATAATCACTACTACTGCCATCATCACTACAACTGCCACTATCATCAAGAGTACTGTCATCATCACCATTACTATGATCATCATCACTACTACAATTACAATCATCACTACTACTCTCAACATCATCACTGTCCATTGTCACTAGCATCTTAATCACTACTATCATCATTGATACTACAACTATCAACCATCATTACTAATATCATCACCACCATCTTACAATCATCATTACTACTGTTAACATCATCACTACTACTATAACCATCATAATTACTACTGTCACAAATAATACCATCATTTATCCTACTGTCAGCATCATCACTACTACTGCCATCATCACCATTACTATGATCGATCTTCATCACCACAACTATTGTCATCATCACTACAAATTTCACCATCCTCACTACTACTCACCATAATCACTAATACTCACACCATAGTAACTACCATTATCACTACTGTCATCATTATCACTACAACTATCATCATTACTGGTCACCATCATCACTACTATTATGACCATCATCACTACTACTACTAGTACTGTCACCATCATATCTACTACTGTCACCATCATCACTACTGTCATCATCATCAATACAACTACAACCATCATCACTACTATTATCACCATTATCACTACTATCACCATAAATCCAAATATTACTACCATCACTTCTAATGCCAACTAAACTAACTTAACCTAGCAACTGCCGTAGCGAGATGTTTCCGCTCCCAGAACGAATGCATTCTTAGTGTGTGAGCCCCAAAGGGGCTCACACACTAAGATCGCCATCATTGCTGGATGGAGGGGGGGCAGAATGGTTGGGGGTCCGGGAGGGGGTAGGGGGCATGGTAAAACCATATTTTGGACCTAAAATCATAACTATTGCATAAATTCAAAAAATAATTTTTGACTGACGTTCGCATTCACGCAACAAATGTTCGTGTGAAATTTGGTGAAAATCCGTCCAACGGTTTAGGAGGAGTTCCGAGACAGACGGACGACGAAGACGACGACGACATAATTTTTTTTCGTGGTACCCACTATACGGGGGGGGGGGGGGGGGGTCGATACCAAACTCTGCTTACGCAGAGTTGATAAAATAAATATATGCCTAAACATATAAAATATCCCAGCACTGGAAGAAACATTCAAGGAGTGGGGACCCCCCCGCGGGCATGTAATTATGGGATTAGTACTTTACCCAAACGTCTGTGGCCGTCCAAGGGTTCACTGCTGTATATAGTGTAGAGTGTCGCATTAAAAGTCTTGTCTGTTCTTTGTCAGGCTACTGACCGTGACATATTTTTACTTACTGTGAAATTTTTGTATAAAAAAATGTGTTTATAATTCTCCACACTTCACTGTCAGTTACTTCACCCAAATAAAACTGTGTATTCGCTCAAAAAATTGCCCAAATTGGGCATACAAAATTGCCAAAAATGGGCAAAACACAACTATATTTCGTAATTACAACTTTATTATACTTCGTAGGTAGTATTTATTGATAAATATAGTGGTCTTTCAAGCGAAAATGAAGGTTTTAGGGCAATATATATACGACACACGTATAGCCTAGCTTACATTCGTAATCACAAACCTAACATAATAAGTTAGGAATGTGACTACGAATGCTTACTACACTAACCCTACGAAATATGATATAATTATTATTATTCACAGTTCACAACACTTCCACTGGGTCCATTCTAGCCGCCTAAAAACCACATGGCTGGCTATGGAGAGGCGAGCAACGAGGCACAAACAGTCACAAATCACGAGTTATATGCATAAGATATATTACATAGCCACAAATTGATATACACAGTTTTATTTGAGTGAAGTAACTGACAGTGAAGTGTGGAGAATTATAAACACATTTTTTGTGAGGTAGACTCCCGGCCCTTTAAATCTCGTCTCGCCTCCATTGCCCGCCATGGAGAGAGGAATGTGTGGTAACCACCGAGGAATATGTCTTTTAAGCGTAGTAGGGAAGGTGTACAGTAGGGTAGTGATTGAGAGAGTGAGAGTGAGAACGGAGAAATGGATAGGCGACGAGCAGGGAGATTTTAGGAAGGGAAGAGGATGTATAGATCAGATTTTTACCCTGAATTGTGTTGTGGAAAAATATCTGGAGAAGCAACAAAAAGTATATGTTGCCTTTATGGACTTGGAGAAGGCCTATGACAGAGTGGATAGAGAAGGCTTGTGGAAAGTACTTAGAATATACGGAGTAGATGGCAAGTTGCTGAAAGCAGTCAAGAGCATGTATGAGGGTGCAAAGGCGGCAGTATGTGTGGAGAATGAGCAGAGCGACTTCTTTGACCTGAGTGTTGGGTTGAAACAGGGGTGTGTGATGTCCCCATAGTTGTTTACTGTATATATGGATGGAGTCATGAAACAAATACTAGGAAGAGCAGTGGATGTTGGTGTATCGCTGAAAAGGGAGGGAAATGAGTGGAAGCTGCCTATGCTTCTGCTTGCGGATGACACAGTTCTGATGAGCGATAATGAATGGGAGTTGCAGGTTCTGGTAAATGAGTTTAGAACAGTGTGCAAAAAACGGAATTTGAAAGTAAATGTGGGGAAGAGCAAGGTTATGGTTTTCGAAAGGGGTGAAGTCACAGAGTGAGGTGAAGTTGAACGGTCAGGCTATGGAGATCGTCAGCTCTTTAAGTATCTGAGCAGCGTGTTGAGTAAAGATGGGACTGTGGATGAAGAAGTGCGGGAGAGGGTGCAACAGGGGAAGAAGGTTGTAGGAACGTTGAAAGCAGTAACAAGAAATATAGTGGTCTGTATGGAGGTAATGAAGTCCTTGCATAACAGTGTGGTAATCCCGACACTAACTTACAGAAGCAAAACATGGACGTTCGTGGAGAGACTCAAACCAAGAGTGAGAGCAGTGGAAATGAGTTACTTGAGAAGTGCGTGCGGAGTTACATGGAGGGATAGACAGACGAATGAGGAAGTAAGAAGGAGGTGTGGTGTGGAGGTAGATGTGCTGGAAAGTGTGAAAAGGAACAACTTGAGATGGTTCGGCCATATGGAACGTATGGAAAGCGAGAGAATGACTAAGAGGGTGTACGAGAGCGAGGTGGAAGGACAGAGAAAGAGAGGTAGACCGAAGGAGAGGTGGAAGGATGGAGTGAGGAAGTATATGAATGAAGGCGGTGCTGGTTGGGAGGAGGGCCGTCAACTGACTGGGGACAGAGGTGCATGGGGGCGGTTCTTTCGTGGCCACCCCTTCGGGGATCATGGCGTCAGGCAATATATAGATAGATATAGGCTACATGCGGTCAATTATTATTAAATATCAGAACATGCTAGAAAATATTGTAGGAGTATTTAAAAAAAGTACATCCGGGTATCTTTTTAGATGGCTCGAATTGTACGGTTTAAAATTAAAATGTAAAACATGCAAACTAAACAAACCAAACTTGGGACAAGGACAATATAAAGGCAAATTAAATTATCAAAATCGCTATGTGGAAACAACGCTTACTAAAATGAAAATTATTAAATAAAAGAACACAATCCACCACATAGGGTGTACATTACTACATAACCAAGTTAATCTGTTTCCCAAGCAAACTAATCGCACATATAACAACGCACTATCGTCACGTTAAAGGAAGTACAGATGTTGATATCATTTAAAATATAACATGCTTAAGGTTAGTTTTAAAAAGAAAGTCTGAGTATCTTGTTAGACGGCTCGAACTGTAGGATTAAAATATAATAGCATTTAATGCTAAATTAAAAATGTTTCACAGACGTTTATTGTCAGTTAAAATATGAATAAATGCATTTATCTACTTTCGTAGATCTTCAGTATTAAAATATGAGTGGCTGGTTTCAAAGTCAGGGATGTATGTCCTCACTTATGCGTGGATTACCAGGCACTGGTTCTTACGGCAATAGTTTTTTTTTTTTTTAATTGAGATACGTATATACAGACCATGTGACAATTAAATGAGGAAACTATAATAACATCTGAATAATGCCAACCTGACTTATAAACACAAATATGAATGTAACCAGACGACGATGCTGTTGTTTCAGTGGAATAATGGCTCTTTGAGCAGTATGTATCGCCTTACTAGTGGTTGTCCCCTCAGAGGATGGGGGGCGCTGCTCAATAAACTCGCCCCTCGGGGCAAAATCAAATCTTAGTTTAGTTTCTGAAACAATGGTAAAAATTCTGCGTGCTAGGTTGAAAGGGATATTATTTTTTGCATGCCTTGGGTGGTTTGAATTATATTCTAGATACTGCTTTGTGTCCGTAGCTTTATAGTGATTTGATTTCATTCGCTTGCTTCATAAGTTTTATATCTAGGAAGGATACCGTATCGCCAATTCTATCACAAGTGAAGTTAATTTTAGGGTCTAAATTATTCATTCGATCTATCACTGTATGAATATTACCATCACTTTCATCCCATATCATGAATACATCATCCAAATATCTCATATAATTGTTCTTGACCTTATTAGTAATAGTTTCGCCGAATAATGAGGACATTTTATAGAACAGATTATTTTCCAAATATCCAAGCACGTAAATATCCTAAAGACCTAATAGAGGGTGGTATAAATCGTGCTAAACAGATCCCCATAAGCGAACTGCGAACTACAGACAAAACAATTGATGATACGTGCAATCAAATACCATACATAACTACATACAATCCAAACTACAATGACAATTTTAATGACGTAAAATCAGCCTTTAATGTATTACAAGCGTCACAGGAAACTAAGCATATGTTTAAAGGGGTCTCCTTAATTAAATCTAAAAAACAACCCAGCAATCTAAAACACTTACTAACAAAAGCAAGATTCGATACCGTAGCGAACCCAGGAGTGGCAAAATGTGGTAACTCAAGATGCTTATTATGAACACAGATTATAGAGGGCAATCAATTCAAATTTGTTGATAGGAACTACACCTTTAAGATTAATCATAATATGAATTGTTCGACACTCAATTGTATTGATGTGATTCGTTGCAATGGTTGCAATTCCATCTATATTAGCGAAACTTCGAATCTTAGACTTCGACCAAACCTTCACAGAGATCACATAAGACACAATAAAGGGCTTTATGTAAACCAACACATCTCTGAATATGCTAAAAATATATCTCCTAATTTTAACCCACTTAACTCCAGGTAGTTATTAATAAATGTACCACCAGGGACCAGCCGGTTTTGAATTTTTTTTCTTTTCCAGAAACAATAGCGAATGGGTTAGGAATGAAGGAAAAACAACGAAAAACCGATCAAAAAGCTCAAAAAATGGTCCTACGGAGCTGCCGAAAACGAATTTTACAAGAGTAAAAAATTGATGGCAATTTCCCCAAAAAAACAGGGTTTTGCGCGCTCACGCGCACGCGGTTGGACTTTGAGAGTTTTCAACCATCGGCATGGGTGCGTGGGATACTTACACAGTTCCCATACAAATCTGAGCCCTCTAGGTGCCATAGGACCGAAGTAATTGGGACCGGAGTAACACTGACGCAACTGTTGCGTCGCTGGGGTTTAGCGTTACATACATTGCTGACGGAAACGGTGCGTCGCTGGGGCTCAGTGGGTTAACATCATGCCATTTTATAAGGTCAACGGAACGAAAACTTTTTGAAATAATTTACGACAATAATTAAAAAAACACAGGTAACTTAAAACAAAACTATTGCCGTAAGAACCAGTGCCTGGTAATCCACGCATGAGTGAGGACATACATCCCTGACTTTGAAACCAGCCACTCATATTTTAATACTGAAGATCTACGAAAGTAGAGAAATGCATTTATTCATGTTTTAACTGACAATAAACGTCTGTGAAACATTTTAAATTTAGCATTAAATGCTATTATATTTTAATCCTATAGTTCGAGCCGTCTAACAAGATACTCGGACTTTTCTTTTTAAAACTAACCTTAAGCATGTTATATTTTAAATTATATCAACATCTATATTTTAAACCGTACAATTCGAGCCATCTGAAAAGATACCTGGATGTACTTTTAAAAAATACTCCTACAATATTTTCTAGCATGTTCTGATATTTAATAATAATTGACCGTATATATATATCTTTAAAATGTGTACAGTGCACCTACCATTTTCTACACTTCTTTTGGTGTGGACATATTTTGACTTGTATATAAATTATACAGTATATATATATATATATATATATATATATATATATATATTATATATATATATATATATATATATATATATGTGTGTGTGTGTTTTCTAATGGCATTCTATTATTGTTCTGGTATAACACTATATGATTGGGCATTGGTGTATATCCAGTGATTGGGTATTTCCTGCAAGCTTTTTCAAAACCGGTACTGGATCATTTAGTTCATCTGCAACCCCCCCCCCCCCTCCCTCTCTCTCTCTCTCTCTCTCTCTCTCTCTCTCTCTCTCTCTCTCTCTCTCTCTCTCTCTCTCTCTCTCTCTCTCTCTCTCTCTCTCTCACACACACATACTCACGGCAAGGGACTGGAGTTCTCGCAGAGAGGCTCTAGTCCTGAAGTTATTCTTGACTACAGTGTGCAGGCTAAATAATCCAATATAGGGTTGATAGCCTCTGCAATTCTATTTTACCTGACTAACTCACACACACACACACACACACACACACATATACACATATACAGTATACACACACATGCCTATATAATATCCTTGTTTCCCTGGCCCGCATGTTCGTATAAATGGTCTCAAATTTCACGAACTTCACCAATTACCAACTCGGTTTCGTTTTTCTCTCTCTCTCTCTCGCTCTCTTCCCCCCCCCCCCCCCCCTCTCTCTCTCTCTCTCTCTCTCTCTCTCTCTCTCTCTCTCTCTCTCTGTCCTACTAATACTAATACAACTCTCCTCCTCCTCCTCCTCCACCGCCTTCCTCCACAAAAAGTGTTATGATTTTTTTCCTCCCTCAGACGACATACGCCCGCCATCATTTATTAGTGACCCCGACTTGAACCAAAGCCCCGACTCGTAGCCTGGTGGTTCGTGGTTCATGCAAGACAACTCCGCCGGGATTCCTCCCTCGGGCGATACTGAAGGGGGTCTTCAATGATGTAGTATGTGTGCGTGTGTGTGTGTGTGTGAGAGCGAGAGATGCTCTAGCGTTCAATTCTTTTAGTTGCACAGATGGGTATGAATAAAAACAAATGCAATACAAGGTGGGACGAGCCATTATATTTTCTTCTAACTTCTCTAGTAATGTCTTCATATTGTCCCTAGATTATGTACTTCAACATATAGTATATGCATAATTAAATTCACTAACGTCAATACTGTACAGTGTACATCTGTCACTACAAAAATGGATTATGTACAATAGGAACTCCGTTAAGTTCTGCACGTCTTAAAGGCCCACTGACACCAACTAACTTACTTTGCACATTTCATATTATTGAAGAAAAAAAAAATATATATATATATATAAGTACACTATATAACTCCTATCAGCTGACTAAGTGTTATATTAGCTATTATGAATAATCAAAGTATCTAAAACTAATTCCCATGGCAACAACATGACGTCATGTTGGATCAGCAATAATGGCGCAATCTTTAATATTGTTCCCACTTAAACAAAAAGTGATAATTATAAATGTTATACCAGGATTTTTACCAGGATTGTATATTAGTTATAGTCAGTTCTATCAAGACTGGGGAATTCAGAGTTCATACAATACATGCAAAGAATCAAATAGAGGATATACAATCATATAACACCGAGATATAGTTTAAAGAATAGTTTTAATTATCTTACATTCTACGTACATTTATGATAGATCGATATACTTGTAATAAATGGCATCAGTTTATACAACATGAAAATACTGGATTCGAGCACAATCGAGGATCTAGATGGAGCTCAGGTAAACAAAATAAGTTTAGCTGTCCTCTTGCACAATACACAACAATAATACCTTCTCGAAATACTGACGAGTCGGATAATACCCGTGCATAGATTTACATTCACATATGATAACTATTAACACATAATAAACGAGGTTTTACACTCAGTTAATATAATGAAGTATAATTTCCTTAATACACTAGTGGAAGATTAGACAGAGTCAATAGGTTGGAACTCTAACTTTGGAAAACATTGAATATTATACGTTGGGACAATGACTCGAGGATACCTCGTCACTGGTATCGACTTAATTCAGATATCTATTATATCTCCAGAATTTACACTTGGAGTAAAAGTTGAGGAAGCAGCTTGCAGTCGTCTGGGTCTCCGTTGGCCGTCCAGGTTGGCCTGTCGTGTGAATTAGTTGTTTAATTACAGATGGAGTAATGAGTATAAGGTCTTAATATAAATGAGGTTCCTTAGTATCATCACACTGGGCACCTCATCGGACTAACGCGAGTATGTATTAGATACTCGACTATCCTTATCGTTATATTACTCGGTGATGAAGTTCTGTTCAGGTACTCTTGACTTGGGGTCTTTAATATAATGCCTATGTCATGACACAGTGACAAGATATCGAGCTAATGCAAGTAGATAGTATGATTATGACCAATACTATTTTCCCTGACTACCACTCACCTTTATAAGAGGTTCAAAGAACTCGGGGCGGTGTTTAAACCTTTTGATTATTATTGCCAGCTAACATGTCAGTGGACAAAAGTAAAAAAGGACTTCTATATGCTGAGTGCCGGTTAATGTATCTCGCAGAGCCCTGAACTACTTGGGGGGACCTTAGCATGCCAAGTATCCTTTGGTAGTTTTGGTAATGCAGTTTTAATAAATGAAGTCAATTGGGGACATGTCCATTCGAGCTTAGACTTCCTTTATTAAAGGTGCATGCCTATTAATGATTTCGATGTTGCCACTGTGTCATGACACGCAAACAACAAAGATTCCTCAATAGGTAAAATAACTCCTCAGACCTTGTGGGATATTGGGCATGCCTTATATCGCCAACTGAATGGGAGGGTAATTTTAGGACTACAAACCACTAGTATGCCAGTGTTATTTGAAACCCTAGAATTGCTTGCCCTGTTCAGTTTTCTCCAGCATAGTGATGACATTGGCTGAGATGTCCCAGGGTTGATATGTGGGAGGCAAAAGTCATAAGTGCGGTCAGGGGTTAATCTAGGGGATTAAGGGGACCCTCTAGAAGCTGGGAGGCAAGTACTTTGACCTTTGGGTGGAACAGGGGTGTAAGTGTTGTCTCTGGTCTGGTGGTGGGTATAGGAGTCCTTCTCGTCCTGGCTGAACACTATCTTTCATTTTGCTTGTTGCTTGTCAGAAGACATCTTCATGTTTTTTCCGGGTGTAGTACGGCATCCCGATGTAATGGTGGCCACCTGGGTTTCTCTGCAGCCCCGCGAGGGTTCGAATCCATCAAAATCCTAAAGTTTTTTTAGGCCTTAGTGACGGAGAGAATTGTATTATGGTTCCTCTCTAACCAAGCTGCTATCAGCCTGTGTTAGCCTACACATCTTCTCGCCAATTCAAAGTGCATCTGCGTTTGTACTTGGTTGGAAGCCAGGTACCTAACAGTCGCCAAAGGTCGCATGTGACCTCATAGTTAAGGTAGAATAAGTGTTGTACTGTACCTAGGCTTAAGGAAAGCTTTGTAGATTTTCAGCCTCAGGGCTGCTATGAACAATAAACCAACAATTATTATTATTTATTATTATTACACGCAAATACACACACACACACACACACCACTGTGGTGACAGTGGCAGAGTGCACTGAGTCACTGTACTCTAATAATTTTGCTCAAGGAGCGCGAGTTCAAATCCAGCTACCTGTGGGAGAGGTTTCTCTCAAAACTTACTTGGTTGTGGAGGTTAGATGTGAATGCGCCACCTCTGAGTTCCACCTGGTTCCCTGCCCACAACCTACCCCCTTTGAGGGTAGATTAATTATTAGTTAGGTTAAGGAATTTTATATTAACAGCCTCATTGGCTGCTGTCTCGATTATTATTATTTACACACACACTGAATCGATTGATACTCCCTCTCATATTAAGAACATAAGAACATAAGAAAATGGGAGTCTGCAAAAAGCCGATCGGCCCACACAAGGCAGATCCCTGTCACACCCAACACCAATTACAAGGCCCAATTATAGGCCCAACTCACTAATTCCTTGAGCACTGACCCCACCAAAACGGTCAGGGATTAACACAAGATTACGGGGATCTGCTGAGCGCCGATTTGCCAACACCCGGCAGATCCCCTTCACACCCAACCCATCTCGTCCATATGCCTATCTAATTGTATCTTAAAGCTCTCTATCGTTCTTGATCCCACTATATCACTTGGTAGCCTATTCCACCTATCTACAACTCTGTTACCAAACCAATATTTGCCTATATCTTTTCTGAAACGAAATTTATCTAATTTGAAACCATTTGTTTGAGGTCTTTCGCTATCAATGACCTTCAGTACGTTTGTCATGTCTCCTTTATTTATCCCCCTAACCCACTTGAACACTTCTATTATATCCCCTCTAACTCTGCGTCTTTCTAACGAATGTAAGCCTAATTTGTTCAACCTTTTTTCATATGGTAGATTTCTAATATTATGAATAATTTTTGTCATTCTTCGTTGTACTCTCTCCAACGAATCTATGTCCATTCTGTAATAAGGACACCAAAATTGGACAGCATAATCCATATGAGGTCTCACTAATGACAACTAAAGTTTCAAGATAACATCGGCAGTTCTATTACTTAAGAACATAAGAACATAAGAAAATGGGAGTCTGCAGAAAGCCGATTGGCCTAAGCAAGGCAGATCCCTGTCCCACACAACCCCAATTACAAAGCCCAATTATAGGCTCAACACTCTAATACCCTGAGGATCATCTTACCAAACCGGTTAGAGATTAACGCAGGATTACGGGGGTCTGCAGAGCGCTGATTGGCCCAACCCGGCTGATCCCCCTTCACACCCAACCCTTCTCGTCCATATGCTTATCCAATTTTTTCTTAAAGCTCCCTATCGTTCTTGATCCCACTATATCACTTGGTAGCCTATTCCACCCATCTACAACTCTGTTACCAAACCAATATTTGCCTATATCTTTTCTGAAACGAAATTTATCTAATTTGAAACCATTGGTACGAGTTCTTTCGCTATCACTGAGCTTTAGTACATTTGTCATGTCCCCTTTGTTAATCCCACTAACCCACTTGAACACCTCTATCATATCCCCTCTAACTCTGCGTCTCTCTAACGAATGTAAACCTAATTTCTTCAACCTTTCTTCATACGGAAAATTTATAATATTATGGATCATTTTTGTCATTCTACGCTGAATTCTCTCCAATGAATCTATGTCCATTCTGTAATAAGGACACCAAAATTGGACAGCATAATCCATATGAGGTCTCACTAATGACAAGTAAAGTTTTAAGATAACATCAGCAGTTCTGTTACTCACACTCCTAGAGATGAACCCGAGAATCCTGTTTGCCTTATTACGAACGCTTATACACTGTTTTCTAGGCTTCAAATCATTGCTAACAAACACACCTAGATCTTTCTCGCAGTCTGAATTTTCTAATTCTAAATTAGCTAGTTTATATTTAACATTTGTTTGCATCTTCCCTATCTTTAATACCTTGCATTTGTCAATGTTAAACTTCATCAGCCAATTTACTGACCATTCATGTAAGGTATCTAGATCCCTTTGGAGGCACTCTATATCGCTATCTGAATCAATTGATCTCCCCATTTTAGTATCGTCTGCGAATTTACTTATCCTACTAGTTATACCTAAATCTAGGTCATTTATGTATATAAGAAACAACAGGGGACCTAATACCGATCCCTGGGGGACACCACTTTTGACTGCTCCCCACTCTGACTTGGTACCATTTATGCTGACTCTCTGTTTCCTACCAATTAGCCATGACCTAATCCATCCCAACAACGACCCTCCTATTCCATGTGCCTCAACCTTTCTCATCAATCTCTCATGAGGGACTCTGTCGAAAGCTTTACTGAAATCTAAATATATAATCATATGACTTGTCACTATCTACTGCTTCATATACCTCTGAGAAAAAGCTAAGCAAATTAGTAAGGCAAGAACGTCCCTGAGTGAATCCATGCTGAGAAGAATTTATTAAGTTAAATTTTACTAAGTGGCTTCTAATTTTCCTAGCAATAATGGACTCTAGCAACTTTCCTATGATTGATGTGAGACTAATGGGACGGTAATTGGATGCTATCGATTTATCACCTTTTTTGAAGATCGGAACTACATTGCAAGCTTCCAAGCTTCTGGAACTAAACCTGTTTCTAATGACTTGTTAAATATAAATGTTAATGGACTACTTAACTCATCTCTGCATTCTTTTAATACTCTAGCATATACCTCGTCAGGACCAGGCGATTTTTGAGGTTTCAGTCTGTCAATTTCCTTAAGCACATCATTTCTACTTATACTAACTGTACTTAACATATTTTCTATACTATCACTATATACCATATTGACTTCTGGAATCTGTGCCAAATTTTCATTAGTGAAAACGGAAAGAAACTGACTATTTAATGTACTGCACATTTCTAAATCATTTTCTGTTATTTCTCCTATTGAAGTTTTTAGGGGGCCTATTACATCTCTAACTTTAGATTTATATAGTTGGTAAAAAGCTTTAGGGTTATTTTTTGAGTCGCTGGCTATCCTTATTTCATAATTTATTTTTGCTTTCCTGATTTCCTTTTTGACCTGTCTTGATAGAGTCTGATAGTATATATGTAAATGATTTTCACCTTTCTTTATTTTTCGATATATTCCTTTCTTTTTTCCTATAAGATCTATTAGCTTATTAGTCATCCATTTTGGTTGGTTCTGCGTCGATCTAAATCTTCTTTTAGGGATATATTTATTTTGAGCATTGTGGAGTGAAGCAATAAACTGGTTATATGTAGGTGGCAAGTTTAACTCTGGCATATCCTGACTTAATTGCTTAACAATAGGGTACTTACACTCCTTGAGATGAACCCTAGAATCCTGTTTGCCTTATTGCGAACGCTTATACACTGTTATCTAGGCTTCAAATCGTTGCTAACAAACACACCCAAATCTTTCTCACAGTCTGAGATTTATAATTCCGTATTAGCTAGTTTATATTTTGCATTAGTGTTCGTCTTCCCTATCTTTAATACCTTGCATTTGTTAATGTTAAAATTCATCTGCCAATTTACTGACCATTCGTGTAAGGTATCTAGATCCCTTTGGAGGCACTCTACAGTATGTCGCTATCTGAATCTATTGCTCTCCCTATTTTGGTATCGTCTGCGAATTTACTTATCCTACTAGTTATACCTAAATCAAGGTCATTTATGTATATAATAAACAACAGAGGACCCAATACAGATCCCTGGGGGACACCACTCTTGACTGATCCCCACTCTGACTTAGTACCATTTATGCTGACTCTCTGCTTCCTACCAATTAGCCATGACCTAATCCATCCCAACAACGACCCACCTATTCTATGCGCCTCAACTTTTCTCATCAATCTCTCATGTGGGAGTCTGTCGAAAGCTTTACTGAAATCTAAATATATTATATCATATGACTTGTCATTATCTACCGCTTCATACACCTCTGAGAAAAAACTAAGCAAATTAGTAAGGCAAGAACGTCCCTGAGTGAATCCATGCTGAGAAGAATTTATTAAATTAAATGTTTCTTAGTGGTTTCTAATTTTCGTAGCATTAATTGACTCTAGTAGCTTTCCTATGATTGATGTGAGACTAATGCAGTGGTCAGCAACCCTTAAAGCTAGAAGAGCCATTTGTTCTAAGTTGAATAAAAAAAACATTACTGTCGGAGCCGCAACACACAAAATTGGTCTCATAAACCGAAATCTACAGTATTTCAGAAATAAGAGACTATACTGGTAGCCTACACTACTTGTGAACTAAACAGATTATAGTGATATTTTTCAATATTGGCCTACTTTTATTCACAAAACTTAGGGAATTCATAGGACTATGTGTCACATTTCTAGAAATAACGATTGATACCTACAGTATATATATTTTCGAAGATGAATAAACAAATCGAATGTTGCCTTGAATGTGTTATATGATGCCTTTGTTTTGAATGAAGAATTATTATTTCTGAAGTTTCTGGAGCCACACAAGTGTCCTGAAAGAGCAGCATGCGGCTCCTGAGCCGCAGGTTGCCGACCCCTGAACTAATGGGACAGTAATTGGATGCTATTGATTTATCACCTTTTTTTAATATTGGAACTGCATTTGCAAGCTTCCAAGCTTCTGGAACTAAACCGGTTTCTAATGACTTGTTAAATAGAAATGTTAATGGGTAACTTAACTCATCTCTGCATTCTTGTAATACTCTAGCTAGCATATACCTCATCCGGACCAGGAGATTAATGAGGTTTCAGTCTGTCAATTTCCTTAAGCACATCATTTCTACTTATAGTAACCGTACTTAACCTATTTTCTATGGGCGGATGCCCAACCCCGAAAGTGGTTGAAATAGGGGAGCTATCCCCCCGCCAAAGGCGGCTTTCTAGGGCCTTTCCTAGCTGATGCTGAGAGGATTGGGTTCTAGTCATGTGGTGATGGGCTGGTCTATCAGAGTGAGAAATGAGCGATCTCTGCCATACCCATAGCTTACTCTGACTGTTCCTTTTACTTATATATTTTCTAGATCTCAAGTGACGGCGTCTCATCCGTGGATTGACCTCCCAATCTACCAAGATTGGAAGCCAAAGCGTCACATTTTTCCTTTGCCCCTCAACTTTCTCTTCATAATTGCTGAGGGGCACAGGGCCCTGGGTGGGGCTTTGGTTTCCCGGGCGTTTCCGCACCCTCCTCCGCTCCCCGCCATGGAGTGGCTTCGGCCACCCAGGCTTTATTGTGGTCGGCAGGGAGGGTTCTGTGGGGGCGCTCGGTTATGGCCTTGCTCGGGGCCTTGGGGCTGTTCGGCCAGGCAGCTTGGGGAACAACAACAACAACAACAATAACAACCTATTTTCTATACTATCGCTATATACCTTAGGGACTTCTGGAAATTGTGCCAAATTTTCATAAGTGAAAACGGAAAGAAATTTATTATTTAATGTACTGTACATTTCTAAGTCATTTTCTGTCATTTCTCCTGACAAGAATACGCTTCTTCCACAATATCTCTCTCTCTCTCTCTCTCTCTCTCTCTCTCTCTCTCTCTCTCTCTCTCTCTCTCTCTCTCTCTCTCTCTCTCTCTCTCTCTCTCTCTTTCAACACGAGGTTCTCATGTGCTGGGAGAACACTAACTTGCGCTGTTTTTTTTTTTATAAAAATATAAGAGAATGCAAGATAATAACCACAACTAATATATATGATAACACTTCATTCCAATGTGGAATTAAATCGCCTGTTCGTAGCTTGGATACTAATTATATAGCATCACATGACTGTAGGGAACAGGAAAGAAAAAACATCATAATTATGAAGTACCCATTTAACATATTATATTTCCAATCATAGGGAGATATTTCTTACTAAATTAATATGGTATTTTAAGAGGTATAGTATTGGTCGCATTATTTCAAGAAAAAAGCTAAAACAAGAATCCTTTGAAATACTACAAGAAAAGGTATAGAAGAGAAAGAGAACACTATATTGTACGGTACACTCGGATGCCATAGTCTCTAGCCCACTCATTACAATTCGTGGACCCCCTATGTTTTTCTTTATGCAATTAAGTTTATCAGGATTGATTTTTGGTTAGAATTTGCTTATCAATAAATAGTATATATAATGTTGCAGTTGATGTATAGACAATATTATTAATTAATTCGTTTCCATAGATATACAGTACTTCCATAATTAGAAATAGGTGCAGTCCACGAATTCTTATGAGTGGGCTAGATACTATGGCATCCGAGTGTACAATGTTGTCTGATAAACATGATCCTAGTTTAGACATTTTATAGCACTTAAATTATTAAGTTTAAATATACTGTTTTAGGTGCTTTAGTGAGTTTGTATATTGATATGTGTGTGTGTGTGTGTGTGTGTGTGTGTGTGTGTGTGTGTGTGTGTGTGTGTGTGTGTGTATTTACCTAATTTACCTAATTGTATTTTACAGGATTGAGATTACTCTCGTAGTGTCCCGTTAGCCTTTAACTTATCATAATTTACTTTAAAACGTGTAAAAAACGTGTAGAACGTGTGTGTGTGTGTGTACCCAAAGCGTAGGCGAGTGTTCGTGTGAAATCCAGAAAAATAGTTATTCAATGAACGTGTAGTCGCTTACTATTCAATCTGTACGAACGCCGTGTGTGTGTGTGTGTGTGTTTGTGAGTGTGTGTGTGACCCTTGGTAGTGTTGCAAGTCTGAGCGAGAGGCTGCCAGGTATATTGATGAAGGTCGAAGGAAGGGTGGTGTGTTTAAGATCTAGAGATGGTGAGTTTGGTGGTGATAATGGTGTGTTGGTAGTAGAGATACAGACTATATTGTTCACTGTATCATATCGAGACCAACGCGTGCCGATGAAGGTTGTGTATTAGTGAAAATAGAATAACGGTGATAAGGGTGTGATTGTGAGTTGTATTACTATGGGTACCATGGACTGCTATTTAAAGATTATTTGCGTTGCACGGTCATTTGGATTGTTCTAATCTTTGGAATATCCCTTTATGGTCATTTTTCTCGTTTTCAATTATATACAAGACATCCTTCGAACACAGTGTGTCCATAAATTAACTCAAACATAGTATTAACCTTTCTATAAACTTCATATGTATTGCTAGTAACCTCCAGAAGACCTTATTCATCGTATCTTGCCTATATTTTCCATGTTGTGTTTGTCAGCCTTCCATGCATAACCTCACTTACCTGAAATATGGAAAAAACTAAATAATAATTATAATATTAATAATAATCATCATAATAATAATACTAATAATAATTATAATTCCTTTTCAAAGGAACGTGTAATGCACTCTCTCTCTCTCTCTCTATATCTCTCTCTCTCTCTCTCTCTCTCTCTCTCTCTCTCTCTCTCTCTCTCTCTCTCTCTCAAACTAGCATTGGACCTCTAAAGGATCCAGGCCAACTACATACCTCTGACACTGATATAGCTAAATATCTAAACAACTATTTTGCTTCAGTATTCACAAGGGAAAATACCAGTGACATGCCAAGTCCAGGATTAGTGCATGAGGGTGAAGTTCTTAGCATAATCAGATGTACCCCAGAGGATGTAGCAAAACAATAGATAAGTTAAATAGGTTCAAGTCATCTAGCCCAGATGGCTTTCTTCCTCGAATTGTACGTGAAGTGTGAGATGAAATCTCACCTTTCTTAGCAGACATCTCCAATAAATCACTAGAAAATGGAGAAGTCCCTGAAGACTGGAAACTGGCCAATGTGACCCAAATCTTTAAGAAAGTGGATCACGAGTGTCCCAAGAATTATTGGCCAATTAGCTTGACTTCTATCATAGTAAAACTCTTAGAAGCGATACTAGTAGACATGATAGCTGACAACCTAGAAATCCACAATTTATTTACAGATTCCCAACATGGATTCAGACGACATCGATCATGTCTTACCAATTTGCTGAAATTTGTCCATGAAATGCTGAGTGAGTATAACAAAAGTAGAGCCATAGACATCCTTTACTTAGATTTTCAAAAAGCTTTTGAAAAAGTGCCTCATTGCAGGTTAATGTCAAAAGTGAGTGTGCTAGGTATCAATACAGAGGTCACAGACTGAATAGAAAATTGGCTAACAGGTAGACAACAACGAGTGGTATTCAATGGTGTTTCTTCTGAGTGGACTGCTATCACTTCTTGAGTTCCACAGGGATCTGCCCTTGGCCCACTTCTGTTGATCATATATGTCAATAACATCGATATTGGTCTGTTGAGTGTGATCTCCAAGTTTGCAGATGACATTAAGCTTGGAATGAATGTGAAAGACCCCAAAGGGGTTGAACAGCCCAGAATGGACCTCAACAGAGTGGGTGAATGGTCGGAGACATGACCGATGCCTCTAAACTTGGAAAAGTGCAAGGTGATACATATCGGACAAGCAAACCAAAATGCAGGCTATTCACTATTGGTAAAGCCTCTGGAAGTGACTGACTTGGAAAAGGATTTGAGTGTTCTAATTAGCAGTGACCTAAATTTTCCAAGCAGTGCATTGAAGTAGAGAAGAAAGCTCAGAAATTATTGGGCTATATTAATAGACAATTTAAGTATAAATATAAGGAAATAGTCCTCACACTTTACAACGCTATGAGACAGCCTCTCCTGGAGTATGCTGTTCAATTCTGGTCTCCAGCACTCAGAAAAGATATAGAGTGACTGGAAAGAGTACAAGCTAGGGCTACAAAGCTTATTCCATCGCTTAGAAGAACGAGCTATGAGGACCGGTTGAGAACTCTTGATATCTTCCCGTTGGAGATACAGTACGTAGACTACGAGGTCAGCTCATTGAAGTTTTCAAAATACTTAATTGGTTTGACAATGTAGATTATAGCAAAATGATTAGCCTCAAAATGAATATAACATGCAACCACAACTGGAAATTAGAATTGAAAAGGTTCAGCACTAGTTTCTGTGGAAACCTTTTTCATAAATAAGATCTGTTCTACCTGGAACAAACTTCCCTCCGAAGTTGTAAATAGTTCTTCAGTAGAGCAGTTCAAGAAGAGAGTAGATAGTATTTTGCACAACCTGTAAAGAGTGTAGTGCACTAAACAGTCTCTCTCCTTCCACTTCGAGTATATCTTCGGAATGGACCGCAAGGTCTCTGAGATACTAACTCTTTATTATAACTCCTTGTAACTCTCTCTCTCATAATATATTATATACATATATGCCTACGTCAGGAGGGCACTCTCTCATTTCTCCTCTTGGCGGGACACCCACCTCGAACTCAACCACCTCACACAAGTCCTCGTAAATAACGGCTACTGTAACTCCGACGTTGACAAAACCATAAAAAAAACATTGAAAAATTGTACAATAATGAAGCCCCCAACACCACCAGCCCTGAAGACATCAACATTTTCTATAAAAACTACATGTCCTCAGATCATAAAACAGACGAAGCTGTCATAAGAGACATAATCCTGAAGAATGTCCAGCCCACCAACACTGACAGCAATATCAAACTAATAATATATTATAAATCTCCCAAAACCTCCCAACTTGTTCTACGTAATCGCCCCGCCAAAGATAAGAAACAACTGAACCTGGACCATGTCGTGTACCAACACTCTTGTACCCACGGGGACTGTGGACCCCGTACAACGTACATCGGCATGACCCAGACTCGCTTGAGTCGTCGTCTTACCCTCCACCTTCAATCTGGCTCCATCAAAAATCACTACAACAGCCATGACCACCCTAATTTAACCCGTAAAGACCTTGACACTAACACCTCCATACTAGATATAAGCCCGACCCTAGGCGCCTCCCCATCCTTGAAGCCATATACATACAAACACTCAACCCTACCCTCAATAACCAGACCTTGGACATCCAAATTCTCTCCACAGCGAGGAGATCCTATCCCCGCAGAAATCCTGATGGAAATGAACACATCACTACTACCCCGAGCCAACGCCCACCTGACGATGCCCCCATGCCCAGCCAGCCAATCAACAGACGCAGCACAAGCATAGCAGCTACCAACCAACCACACACGCAGATCGCCGACTAGCCCCGCCCACATGTGCAGAATATGCGGCGCGTGATCCAAGCTTTCCTATAAATACCCCTGTTCTCCCCTTTAACTATCATTAACCACTTGTATGAATATGACTAATGTTATAGTCGAAACGTCACAACCTACTACAACCTCTACAACCCAGCAACCTACTACAACCTCTACAACCCAGCAACCTACTACAACCTCTACAACCTCTACAACCCAGCAACCTACTACAACCTCTACAACCCAGCAACCTACTACAACCTCTACAACCTCTACAACCCAGCAACCTACTACAACCTCTACAACCCAGCAACCTACTACAACCTCTACAACCCAGCAACCTACTACAACCTCTACAACCTAGCAACCTACTACAACCTCTACAACCCCGCAACCTACTACAACCTCTACAACCCAGCAACCTACTACAACCTCTACAAATAGCAACCTACTACAACCTCTACAACCCAGCAACCACTACAACCTCTACAACCCAGCAACCTACTACAACCTCTACAACCCAGCAACCTACTACAACCTCTACAACCCAGCAACCTCTACAACCCACTACAACCTCCACAACCCAGCAACCTACTACAACCTCTACAACCCAGCAACCTACTACAACCTCTACAACCCAGCAACCTACTACAACCTCTACAACCCAGCAACCTACTACAACCTCTACAACCCAGCAACCTACTACAACCTCTACAACCCAGCAACCTACTACAACCTCTACAACCTCTACAACCCAGCAACCTACTACAACCTCTACAACCCAGCAACCTACTACAACCTCTACAACCCAGCAACCTACTACAACCTCTACAACCCAGCAACCTCTACAACCTCTACAACCCAGCAACCTACTACAACCTCTACAACCCAGCAACCTACTACAACCTCTACAACCCAGCAACCCACTACAACCTCTACAACGCAGCAACCTACTACAACCTCTACAACCCAGCAACCTACTACAACCTCTACAACCCAGCAACCTACTACAACCTCTACAACCCAGCAACCCACTACAACCTCTACAACCCAGCAACCTACTACAACCTCTACAACCCAGCAACCACTACTACAACCTCTACAACCCAGCAACCTACTACAACCTCTACAACCCAGCAACCTACTACAACCTCTACAACCCAGCAACCTACTACAACCCAGCAACCTACTACAACCTCTACAACCCAGCAACCTACTACAACCTCTACAACCCAGCAACCTACTACAACCTCTACAACCCACCTCTACAACCTCTACAACCCAGCAACCTACTACAACCTCTACAACCCAGCAACCCACTACAACCTCTACAACCCAGCAACCTACTACAACCTCTACAACCCAGCAACCTTCTACAACCCAGCAACCTGCTACAATCTCTACAACCCAGCAACCTACTACAACCTCTACAACCCACTACAACCTCTACAACCCAGCAACCTACTACAACCTCTACAACCCAGCAACCTACTACAACCTCTACAACCCAGCAACCTACTACAACCTCTACAACCCAGCAACCTACTACAACCTCTACAACCCAGCAACCTACTACAACCTCTACAGTCTACAACCCAGCAACCTACTACAACCTCTACAACCCAGCAACCTACTACAACCTCTACAGTCTACAACCCCGCAACTTACTACAACCTCTACAACCCAGCAACCTACTACAACCTCTACAGTCTACAACCCAGCAACCTACTACAACATCTACAACCCAGCAACCTACTACAACCTACTACAACCTCTACAGTCTACAACCCAGCAACTTACTACAACCTCTACAACCCAGCAACCTACTACAACCTACTACAAGCTCTACAACCCAGCAACCTACTACAACCTCTACAGTCTACAACCCAGCAACCCACTGATAACTTCGGTTCCCTTCTGTACCTACTGAGTGACCGACAATGCAAAATTACACAAGAAATTGAATCTCTGAATAAAAAACATATAAATGCTAAATATGCTGTTTTAATTAATCTCACATGCCTTCAAGAAAATATATATATATATATATATAGATATATATATACCTACCTAAGGTTCACCTAAGGTTGTGTTCGCCACTCTCCTAGTAGCACCGAGGAGCGCGTCGCCCCTCGTGGTGGATTGTGTTTTGGTGCAGCAGTCTATTTGAAGAGACAGCACGCTCCCTTGCGAAGATGGGCTCGTCTGGCACTTTTTGCAGTTCGACAACGAGGGCTCTCTTGAAGTTGTCAAGAGATGCCCCTCATATCTCTTACTCGCCGTGGGAGTTTGTTGAAGAGACGTGGGCCTCTGTGTGATAACCAGCCCTCTCGCAGAGAGCCCTTAGCATCCCTGTTATTCATCTGGGGGATATTGCATTCCCAGCCTCTCCTATCACTGAATTTCATGACTATCGGAGTATGTAGGTTTGGTACTAAACCCTCTGCGATTTTCCACGTGTATATTATTAGGTAACGTTCTCTTCTACGTTCCAGCGAATACAGTTTTAGTTCTCTTAAACGATCCCAATAGTGTAGCTGTTTTACCGAACTTATATGCGAAGTGAAATTTCTTTGTACACTCTCTAAGTCATTTATTTCACATGCTTTGTATGGAGATGTTAATACGCTACAGTATTCAAGCCGCGGTAGCACTAGAGATTTGAAGAGCGTTATCATAGGTAATTCACCACGTGTTTTAAATGAACGTAGAATCCAACCCGTTAAACGTTTCGCAGCCGCAACTTTGACCTGGTTATGTTCTTTGAAACCCATATTTTCAGACATTAACACCCCAAGGTCTTTCACACTGTCTTTCCGTTCTATTATGTGGTTAGATTTTGTTAGGTAGTTTGTGTTCTCTTTAACGACATTATTATCTCCGTACCTTATTAATTGGAATTTTTCTTCATTGAATTGCATGTTGTTTTCCCTGGTCCACTGGAACACTGCATTTATGTCTTCCTGCAGCTGGCCTGTGTCCTCTTGTGTGTTTACTATCTTGCTTAGTTTTGTGTCATCTGCAAAAGACGACACCGTACTGTGTCTTGTGTTGGTATCTATGTCACAAATTAGAATGAGGAACAGAAGGGGCGCTAGCACTGTTCCTTGGGGCACTGAGCTTTTGACATCCGAAGGCTCAGATGTGACTTGGTTTACTGCTACTGATTGTTTCCGGTTTACGAGGAAATTGTATATCCACCGTCCGATTTTCCCCGTTATACCTTTTGCTTTTAGTTTGTGGGCTATTATACCATGGTCACATTTATCAAATGCCTTAGCAAAATCGGTGTAGATGACATCAACGTTTTTCTTGTCTTCTAGCGCTTTCAGAATTTTGTCATAATGTTCCAAAAGTTGTGAGAGACATGATCTTCCTGCTCTGAACCCATGTTGACCGGTGTTGTGTAGTTCATTTGCCTCCATGAATGCTGAGATTTTGCTTCGCAGGACTCGCTCGAAAACTTTAATGATGTGGGAGGTTAGAGCTACCGGGTGGTAGTTTTTTGGTAGTGCTTTACTCCCTCCTTTATGCAGTGGGGCAATAATTGCGTTTTCTAAGCTATCTGGTATTTCACCAGTGTCTAGACTCCTTCTCCACATTATAGCCAGGGGTTTTGAGAGGTTTTCCTTACATTTCTTCATTAGGATCGAATTCCATGAGTCCGGGCCTGGTGCCGAGTGTGATGGCATGTTGGAAATGGCCTCTTTTATGTCTTTTGGACCAAAATCAATATCCAGCATCTGGGGGGTTTCCGTGAGGGAGGTTTCCATGAAAAATACATTTTGGTCTCTGATGGCTTTTGTTTCATCTGGTTCACTGAAGGCCATATCATACTGCTGGCGTAAGAGTTCGCTCATTTCGTTTTTTTCCCCTGTGAATGAACCATCCCCTTTGCTTAGTGGGCCGATGTTTGATACTGATCTAGCCTTTTGTTTGGCATATGAAAAGAAGTACTTGAAATTTTCCTTTTTACCTGCAATAGCTTTCCTCTCTTCTTCCATATGTTGTAGTTCATATGATATTCTTAGTCTTTGTTCAATTTCCACAATTTCTCTATCTATTTTGGTCATATGTCTATCCTGTAGATTCTGATGTGTGCGCCTTTGTGTGAGTAATTTTCTTCTTCTGTACAGCTTCCTTCTTTACCGATCCTGTTTGCTTCTTCGTCTTGTTTGTCTTGCAGGTATATGGTGGTTACAAATTTGGGTCATGGTTTCTGTTATTAGGAATAGACATTCTGCTGATGTCAGTTTATTCATTAAATCTTCCCAATCTATTTCCTCCATTTCTTGATTTATCTCTTCCCACCTAATATTTTTGTTATTGAAGTTAAATTTACTGAAAGGGCCGGTTTTTTGGCTCGATTCTGAGGTTGTCTGTACACTTGCTAAGGTTGTTTTGATCTCAATTAGTTTATGATCTGAGTATGTTGTGTCCGATATGTTAATGCTGTGTACTAGAGAGTCGTTGTTAGTGAAGACCAAGTCTAAGATATTGTTTTCCCGTGTGGGTTCGGCAATATGCTGGGTAAGACTAAAAAAGTTGCAGCAAAGTTTAACAGCTCTCTCGTATTTGTATTTGCTTCTCCTGTGTTATTTGCCACTACCTGGTTTTCTAGATGTCTCCATTTAATGTTTGGTAGGTTAAAGTCTCCTAGCCACATTTGGTGTTGGGTTCCCCAGGGTTTCCACTTCTGATTTAATTTTGTTGAGCTGGGTGTGAATTCTTCTAGGGATGAGTCTGGAGGCCTGTATGTTACTATAACTGCTAAATTTATGGATTCTATTTTAACTCCCAGTATTTCCACCACTTCATTACTGTTATTTAGGAATTCAGTACATATCAGTGAGTCATGTATATACAAGGCTACACCTCCACATGTTATATGCGTTCTGTCCGCCCTGTGTAGGTTATAACCAGCAATCCATACTTCACTATCCTCTTGATCTTTAATGTAAGTTTCTGTGAGAGCCGCAAAAATAGCGTTTCCTTCTTCTAGCAGGCCCATAATAAATGGTACTTTGTTAGTGGTTCTGTTTTTTAGGCCTTGTATATTTACAAACAAGAGTGGGGAGAGATTCTTTGGAGTACTATGTGTTTCTAATAGTCTTCGGGAAGTATTCGCCACTATTTGGGGGCCAGGAGGTGCTCTCTGTATTCTATGTGCTCTTCCATCTCCCTCGATCTCTTCATCTTCATCTGCCATTTCCCTCCTTGCTTTCTTCCTCTGTCTTGTCCTCGCGAAGCTGGAAAGTTTTTTTGGTTACCAGTACCATCAAAATGTACCATCAGTGTTTCTTGCATACCTCCATGTACCTCTAATATGAAAATCATGGTAGTTAGTATCATAGCAGGTCTTGTTTTTAAGTGACGAATTTGTATCTGCATTTTCCACCAAATCTGCAGCTACCATCAATTATCAGTATGTTCCAAATTTGTGGGTGTGCAAATCTACATCTTCCTCCAATATCACCGTTTTACCCAAAATAGCACCGTCTTTTCAGATAATATCTGCATATTGGTGAAGGTGGCTGAGAACGGTTTTGTGGTGAGCTATACTGAGGGACTAGCTGTGTCTGAGATGGGGAGGCCTGGTAGTTGGGGGAAATAGTGGTGCGGTTAAGGGATGGTGTGGTGTTATGAGATGGTGTAAAGAGGGGCTGGGTGTCCTGGTCTGCTGGGAGTAAGTGGGCAGATGGCAGAGGTGTGGAGGTGTGGAGGCGGTGTGGACGGGTCAAGTGGGGGGCTGTGGCTGGCGGAGCCTGTTAAAGGGGCGTGTTGCTTCATATCACTGTAGTGTGCCAGCCAGTAACTAAGATCTTCTATGAATCGCGAGCATGATGTTAAGTTTGTTGGGGACTGTGTTTTGTTGTCAGAATGTGGTGAAATATCTTCATTTAGCAAGGCCATTTTGACTTTTTGGCCAATTATCTTCATTACATCAGTAAATTCTTCTTGTAGCATAACAGGGGCGTCTTTCAGCATTTTATTTAGTTTAAGTTCATTTAATTCATTGAAGCAATGTACACATGTAAGTCCTTTTTTTCCTTTGTTGTGTTTACCCATGCAGTGCTGATGAAATAGCAATTTACATTCTTCACATTTGGCAGTTTGGTCCTCGGACTTTTTCTTACATTTAGTACATGTATTGGTATCCATCTTTGATCGTAGTTTAGTCTACTTTCCTTTCTTTTCTTTTTTTACCGATTTAAATATCATGGTGGGGAGGGTGGAGGGGTGTGACGCATGGTGCTGTGTGGGTGACCTGAGGAGGAGCTGGGTTGGCGGCGTTGTTGTAGTGGCGGCTCGCCAAGGTCAGCCAGCGGAGGGGTTGTAGGGAGGCAATTTTATTGGTATTAATATTTTAACGTACGGCTGTTTAAAGTTTATCTTTTAGGCTGTATGATATTTGTTTTTGGTTTTTTTTTTGGGGGGGGGGGCGGGGGGGGCGAAAAATTCGTCAGGAGGGCTGGGAAGTTTGACTATTTTATGTATATCTAGCCAGGTATTTGAATGTTTAGTTCGATACGGGTGGGGACTAGTAGAGAGAGGGCCGGTATCCAGCATCTGGGGGGTTTCCGTGAGGGAGGTTTCCATGAAAAATACATTTTGGTCTCTGATGGCTTTTGTTTCATCTGGTTCACTGAAGGCCATATCATACTGCTCGCGTAAGAGTTCGCTCATTTCCTTTTTTTTCCCTGTGAATGAACCATCCCCTTTGCTTAGTGGGCCGATGTTTGATGCTGATCTAGCCTTTTGTTTGGCATATGAAAAGAAGTACTTGAAATTTTCCTTTTTACCTGCAATAGCTTTCCTCTCTTCTTCCATATGTTGTAGTTCATATGATATTCTTAGTCTTTGTTCAATTTCCACAATTTCTCTATCTATTATGGTCATATGTCTATCCTGTAGATTCTGATGTGTGCGCCTTTGTGTGAGTAATTTTCTTCTTCTGTACAGCTTCCTTCTTTACCGATCCTGTTTGCTTCTTCGTCTTGTTTGTCTTGCAGGTATATGGTGGTTACAGATTTGGGTCATGGTTTCTGTTATTAGGAATAGACATTCTGCTGATGTCAGTTTATTCATTAAATCTTCCCAGTCTATTTCCTCCATTTCTTGATTTACCTCTTCCCACCTAATATTTTTGTTATTGAAGTTAAATTTACTGAAAGGGCCGGTTTTTTGGCTCGATTCTGAGGTTGTCTGTACACTTGCTAAGGTTGTTTTGATCTCAATTAGTTTATGATCTGAGTATGTTGTGTCCGATATGTTAATGCTGTGTACTAGAGAGTCGTTGTTAGTGAAGACCAAGTCTAAGATATTGTTTTCCCGTGTGGGTTCGGCAATATGCTGGGTAAGACTAAAAAAGTCGCAGCAAAGTTTAAACAGCTCTCTCGTATTTGTATTTGCTTCTCCTGTGTTATTTGCCACTACCTGGTTTTCTAGATGTCTCCATTTAATGTTTGGTAGGTTAAAGTCTCCTAGCCACATAATATTTGGTGTTGAGATCCCCAGGGTTTCCACTTCTGATTTAATTTTGTTGAGCTGGGTGTGAATTCTTCTAGGGATGAGTCTGGAGGCCTGTATGTTACTATAACTGCTAAATTTATGGATTCTATTTTAACTCCCAGTATTTCCACCACTTCATTACTGTTATTTAGGAATTCAGTACATATCAGTGAGTCATGTATATACAAGGCTACACCTCCACAAGTTCTATGCGTTCTGTCCGTCCTGTGTAGGTTATAACCAGCAATCCATACTTCACTATCCTCTTGATCTTTAATGTAAGTTTCTGTGAGAGCCGCAAAAATAGCGTTTCCTTCTTCTAGCAGGCCCATAATAAATGGTACTTTGTTTGTGGTTCTGTTGTTTAGGCCTTGTATATTTACAAACAAGAGTGGGGAGAGATTCTTTGGAGTACTATGTGTTTCTAATAGTCTTCGGGAAGTATTCGCCACTGTTTGGGGGCCAGGAGGTGCTCTCTGTATTCTATGTGCTCTTCCATCTCCCTCGATCTCTTCATCTTCATCTGCCATTTCCCTCCTTGCTTTCTTCCTCTGTCTCGTCCTCGCTAAGCTGGAAAGTTTTTTTGGTTACCAGTACCATCAAAATGTACCATCAGTGTTTCATGCATACCTCCATGTACCTCTAATATGAAAATCATGGTAGTTAGTATCATAGCAGGTCTTGTTTTTAAGTGACGACTTGCAGATGGATGGGTGGTGGTATCTGCATTTTCCACCAAATCTGCAGCTTCCATCAATTATCAGTATGTTGCAAATTTGTGGGTGTGCAAATCTACATCTTCCTCCAATATCACCGTTTTACCCAAAATACACATGTAAGTCCTTTGTTTCCTTTGTTGTGTTTACCCATGCAGTGCTGATGAAATAGCAATTTACATTCTTCACATTTGGCAGTTTGGTCCTCGGACTTTTTCTTACATTTAATACATGTATTGGTATCCATCTTTGATCGTAGTTTAGTCTACTTTCCTTTCTTTTCTTTTTTTACCGATTTATATATCGTGGTGGGGAGGGTGGAGGGGTGTGACGCATGGTGCTGTGTGGGTGACCTGAGGAGGAGCTGGATTGGCGGCGTTGTTGTAGTGGCGGCTCGCCAAGGTCAGCCAGCGGAGGGGTTGTAGGGAGGCGATTTTATTGGTATTAATATTTTAACGTACGGCTGTTTAAAGTTTATCTTTTAGGCTGTATGATATTTGTTTTGTTTTATGTTTGGGGGGGGGGGGGGGGGGGGGGCGAAAAATTCGTCAGGAGGGCTGGGAAGTTTGACTATTATATGTATATCTAGCCAGGTATTTGAATATTTAGTTCGATACGGGTGGGGACTAGTAGAGAGAGGGGTTAACGTCGCCCTGGTGATATGGTGCCAATAGGAGCTTTTTACTTTAAATATATATTTTCCGTCTATCCCTATTACTTCTTCCTTATTTTGTGGGCTATTTTGGGGCCAATTTTACGTAAGGGGTCTGAGCTTTGGGCTTTTGACTTTTTGTTTAGCGAGTCTTTTGAAAATAAAGTTGTATCGTGTTGACGGAGGTAGTACCGGTACTGTGAGCAGGCGCGGTGGGAGAGTGTTGGCACTATGTGAGTGGCAGTTTGTATTATTTAATCTAGATTCTCATTTATTTTCACTTGATAACTTTTAACACTTTAACAGAACTGAATCTCTCTTTCAATTTAGCTATTGATACTACTTTATAATCCACTTTTGATATACGTTCAGAGGAAATGCGTATACATTATTACGATTGGCGTTAGTGGCAACTCGATTTTCGCGAGGTCAGCATTTCTTCCTGGCATCAGAGCACTGGCACCTATTTGAGAAACCGTTGGAAACAACACTAAAACAGGCTTTTCTTCACTTGCTTGGTCGTAATTTAATATTTGTTGCACTCAATTCATTCACTATGACGAACTAGATCCGCTTGCGAAGTATTGTCTATTTATCTCCATTATATCCCTGGTAAATTGCCCTATACCGGAGAGCAAAATCGACACTCCCTCCCACAACACGACACACATATATATATATATATATATAGTATGTATACGTACAAACATTTCATTAGTATCTTATTCAAATATTTCATTAGACTTATATGTTTCTCAGAGCTATATATCACTTTTCCTTCTCCCTCTTCTGTAAACACCAGCCCATAAAAACACCATGGACTTAACTCCAGGATAAACTATATCACAACATTCACAACATATCCAACAAGATAAATAATTTACTTCACTTTAGAAACGTGAACAGCAATAACATATATATATATATATATATATATATATATATATATATATATATATATATTTTTTTTTTTTTTTTTTTTTTTTCTTTAATACATACGAGGTTGAAAGAAATGGCAATTTCTGCGTTGGAAATTTTATTATTCAAAGTTTCCAGGTCTCTGATGAGTTTTCGCTGGGTGGCAGGAAGTAGATGAAGGAGATGAGCAAAATTCATGGTGGTACAGGGTTACATTAATGTACATGATGATACAGGATATACGACGCGTTTTACTGGACAACCAGCATTATCAAGTAAGGATAGAATGATATAAAAGGTAAACAGGAATGGTATATATAGAGGGTGGAGGATCAGAGGAGGCGAAAATCAGGGGGCAAAAGTCTGCTATTGGTGGAGGGGTATTCTAGGAGAGAGAAAGAGAGAACCGCTTCACGCATGCGCACTGGATGCAGGATGGTGGTCGGTTGGCGGGGTCGAAGCTGATTGGCTGCGTGTCGAGGGGCGTGGCCTAAGTTCTGTAGTACGTGTCGTGCCTGCGGAAGACGAAGCTGAAGGAGGTAGCGCGGGGGGCTGCGTCAAGGGCACCGGGGGGCGAGGGGGTGTGTTAGGTCCTGTAGGAATGTGCCTTTTGGCAGAAGGAAGGATCTGAAGGTCCAGAGTTTGGTTGTTGATGTTGGGATGTAAGGCTTGGATATATAAAGCTTCGAGTATAGGTAATCTCCTTGGGTCACTTTCTTTATCAAGTATGGTGGTGTGTTTCTCTAACTCGTTGCGTGTGAGGTGGGGGTGGTTAGGGGTGAGATAGTGGTCTTTGATGGCTCCAGCCTGAAGGTGAAGAGTTAACCGACGTGAAAGACGAGTCTGCGTCATACCAATATAGGAATGAGGTCCACAGTCCTCATAATTACAGGTATGTTGGTAAATGACGTGATCGTCGGTCATCGGGCTCTTTATCTTGGTGGAAGCTGGTTTGTTGCGGAGAACGAGGTTGGAGGTCTTGGGAGATTTGTAATAAATTATTAATTTGATTTTGTTTTCCGGGTTGGTTGGGTGGACATGCTTGGAGATTATTTCTTTTAAGACGGCCTCGTCATTTTTGTGTTCAGAGGACATAAAATTGCGGTAGAAGATCTTAATTTCATTGGGGGGGTCATTGTTGGGAGGGCTTTGGGTGTATCATTTTTCAAGATGGTGGTTGATGGTGCTGGAGATGTCGGAGTTGGAGTATCCGTTATTTACTAAAACTTGGGATAGTTTTCTAGTTCCTGGTGGGTGTCGGCCCAGGTAGAGCAGTGCATGAGGGCTCTCCTAACATAGGCGGAGATGGAGGATAGAAGATAACGGCGGGGGCATTCACTATCGCCGTTGAGGCATTATCCTGTGTTAGTTGGTTTAATGTAGATGGTGGTTTTGAACCCATGGTCGTTCAGAGCTACGAGGATGTCGAGGAAGGGGAGTTGTCCATTGTTAGATTTTTCAAAGGTGAAGTTAAGTCCGGAGGAGGTCATGAAGCGACGCTGGAGTTCCTGTAGTTCGTGGAGGTCCTTGATTTGCACGAAGATGTCATCCACGTATGTACAGTAGATGGCGGGTCGTTGGGCAGCTAGGAGCTCTTCCTCGATGGTACCCATAAAAAAGTTCGCAAAAAGAACTCCTAGGGGGCTGCCCATCGCCACACCGTCTATCTGCTTGTACATGTTGCCCCGGGGGCAAAGGAAGGGGGCCTCCTTGGTACATAGCTCCAGTAGTGTTTTCAGGGCCTTCTCCGGGATGTCCAGTGTTGGTGTATCAGGGCAATGGTAAATTCGACGTAGAATCATGTCAATGGTCCTATCCACTGGCCCGTTAGTGAACAGGCTTTCAACGTCGAGAGAGGCGATTGTGTGGTTGTTGTTACGGGGGACGTCTCGTAAAATTTCCAAGAAATCGTGGGCTGAGTTAAGGTTGAATTGGCTGGGCACGTAGGGGGTGAGGAGGTTGTTCAGGGCCTTGGCGATCTGGTAGGTGGCAGTGGGGATCTGGGAGATGATGGGGCAGAGGGGGTTCCCAGGTTTGTGTGTTTTGATGGTTCCGTACGCATAACCAGGGGTGTATTCTCCGACGAGTTTTTTAAGGTGGATCCCTCCTTGTTTGGCGTTGATGGCGGTGATGGTGGTGTTGGCAGTACGTTTGATTTCGTCGGTTGGGTTGCGGGTGATCTTTTTAAATTTGGTGTTGTCACTTAAGATGACGTCCATTTTTCTAAGATATTCCTCCTTGTCATGAATCACGAGGCAGGAAGCTCTATCTGCACGACGGATGATGATGTTGGGGTTGTCTCTTAATTGTTTGGCAGCTTGGAAGTGTTGTTTGTTGAGGATTTTGCTATGGTGAGTTCCTCTGGTTTTGGCGGCTTCAGCGAGGAGAGTAGGTAGTAGGGCGGGAGTAGTGGTGACCTTGCCATCCTTCTTGAGTCGTAGGATGTCGTCCAGGAGGATTTCCGTTTCTAGGCGTTTCCGGTGGGGGCCAGGTTTGGAGCTGTAGTGGCAGTTGAGGCCTTTGTTGAGGAGGTCTTCTTGGTCCAGGGTCAGAATGGTGTTAGTAAGGTTTATATATCGTTTTGTTGGTTTGGGAAGTTTTAAGTTTCCGCCATAAAGACGGGCAAGCCAAGGCCCTGAACAACCTCCTCACCCCCTACGTGCCCAGCCAATTCAACCTTAACTCAGCCCACGATTTCTTGGAAATTTTACGAGACGCCCCCCGTAACAACAACCACACAATCGCCTCTCTCGACGTTGAAAGCCTGTTCATCAACGTGCCAGTGGATAGGACCATTGACATGATTCTACGTCGAATTTACCATTGCCCTGATACACCAACACTGGACATCCCGGAGAAGGCCCTGAAAACACTACTGGAGCTATGTACCAAGGAGGCCCCCTTCCTTTGCCCCCGGGGTAACATGTACAAGTAGATAGACGGTGTGGCGATGGGCAGCCCCCTAGGAGTTCTTTTTGCGAACTATTTTATGGGTACCATCGAGGAAGAGCTCCTAGCTGCCCAACGACCCGCCATCTACTGTAGATACGTGGATGACATCTTCGTGCAAATCAAGGACCTCCACGAACTACAGGAACTCCAGCGTCGCTTCATGACCTCCTCCGGACTTAACTTCACCTTTGAAAAATCTAACAATGGACAACTCCCCTTCCTCGACATCCTCGTAGCTCTGAACGACCATGGGTTCAAAACCACCGTCTACATTAAACCAACTAACACAGGACAATGTCTCAACGGCGATAGTGAATGCCCCCGCCGTTATCTTCTATCCTCCATCTCCGCCTATGTTAGGAGAGCCCTCACGCACTGCTCTACCTGGGCCGACACACACCAGGAACTAGAAAGACTACCCCAAGTTTTAGTAAATAACGGATACTCCAACTCCGACATCTCCAGCACCATCAACCACCATCTTGAAAAATGGTACACCCAAAGCCCTCCCAACATTGACCCCCCCAATGAAATTAAGATCTTCTACCGCAATTGTATGTCCTCTGAACACAAAAATGACGAGGCCGTCTTAAAAGAAATAATCTCCAAGCATGTCCACCCAACCAACCCGGAAAACAAAATCAAATTAATAATTTATTACAATTCCCCCAAGACCTCCAACCTCGTTCTCCGCAACAAACCAGCTTCCACCAAGATAAAGAGCCCGATGACCGACGATCACGTCATCTACCAACATACCTGTAATTATGAGGACTGTGGACCTCATTCCTATATTGGTATGACGCAGACTCGTCTTTCACGTCGGTTAACTCTTCACCTTCAGGCTGGAGCCATCAAAGACCACTATCTCACCCCTAACCACCCCCACCTCACACGCAACGAGTTAGAGAAACACACCACCATACTCGATAAAGAAAGTGACCCAAGGAGATTACCTATACTAGAAGCTTTATATATCCAAGCCTTACATCCCAACATCAACAACCAAACTCTGGACCTTCAGATCCTTCCTTCTGCCAAAAGGCACTTTCCTACAGGACCTAACACCCCCCCTCGACCCCCCGGTGCCCTTGACGCAGCCCCCCGCACTACCTCCTTCAGCTTCGTCTTCTGCAGGCGTCACACGTACTACAGAACTTAGGCCACGCCCCTCGACACGCAGCCAATCAGCTTCGACCCCGCCAACCGACCACCATCCTGCATCCAGTGTGCATGCGTGAAGCGGTTCTCTCTTTCTCTCTCCTAGAATACCCCTCCACCAATAGCAGACTTTTGCCCCCTGATTTTCGCCTCCTCTGATCCTCCACCCTCTATATATACCATTCCTGTTTACCTTTTATATCATTCTATCCTTACTTGATAATGCTGGTTGTCCAGTGAAACGCGTTGTATATCCTGTATCATCATGTACATTAATGTAACCCTGTACCACCATGAATTTTGCTCATCTCCTTCATCTACTTCCTGCCACCCAGCGAAAACTCATCAGAGACCTGGAAACTTTGAATAATAAAATTTCCAACGCAGAAATTGCCATTTCTTTCAACCTCGTATGTATTAAAGAAAAAAAAAAAAAAAAAAAAATATATATATATATATATATATATATATATATATATATATATATGTATACAGTATATGATATCGTGCAGTTGTCCGCCAGGGTATATTATTTTCATTAAAAATAAGGTTACTAGGAAAAGAAGCATCCCCATTTTGATAAATTTATTTTCAAACTTGCAATATTTCGGACGGTCGTCCATCATCAGGCTCTACATACGTGATCCTATAAATGAATGAATACACATATTTTTAAATTCAGCATAGGAAAGATCTAAAATTTATCTATTAAAATATTTAACACAAAATTACGAAAGAAGGTTATATAAAAGGTAACTATAAATGAATGAATGAATACACAGATTTCTAAATTCAGCATAGGAAGGATCTAAAATGTATCTATTTAAATAATTAACACAAACTTACGAAAGAAGGTTATATAAAAGGTAACTGACCAAGTTAAAGTTATTAAGTAATTTTACAAAAATATGAAAACAATATTATAGCAACAATACCTTCACCTCGCCATGACAGCAGTCAGACTGAGACAAAGGTTGTGAAATCAGGCACCAACATATGACGGTCACATCAAAAAACAAACAACAAAGTATTGTTCCCATGAACCCCGAATGTACTGCTAAAATGAAGCACGCATTTGAGTCCAAACCCGAATTAACGTACCAAAAAATTAAACATTTAAACACAAGGTAAATATCATATAACATCAAATTTGCGAATTCAATTCGGGTGTCAATGAAGCTGACGCTGCAAACCCAAATCGATGTATCAAAACAAAGAGTGAAACAATTAATCACACAATACATACAGAAAGAGTATACAACATTTATAAATTCAGTTCGGGTTTCAACGAATTTATGAAGATTTTCTCCCCTAAAAAAGTAATCCTGTCCGTTATTAAATATACCCAAAATGCTAAAATCTTTATCTGAGAAGGGAGGATCCTGCTCATGGGAATGATTTCTTATAGCAGAAAATTACATTTTATTTAATAAATTACCTGTACGATAGCTCCGTCCCCTGTGTTCGAATATTCGGATCTTAAAATGTCTGGAAGTACATCCAACATACCTTGCATTACAGCTAGGACAAACAAATTTGTAAACTACATTCGAACGCATGTGATCGGGAATGCTATCTTTGTATGTAAAAAAAGATCCTATGGTGAAATTATTCGTAAAAATTACTCTAACATTGACTGCAGGAAAACTGTTCTTTAGGTACGTTAACAATTTCTTACGAAAAATGGAGCTCGTCTCGCCATAAAAGGGTAGCTTAATATATTTAATGAGTTTGGGTATGTTCATGACTTTGACTTCGTCCTTTCGTTTTTTGTATAAGAATTCTTTAAGAACTTTATTGAAGATATTTAGTGTATTTAGCCGACTGGGAGGCTCTTCGGCAGTACTTCTTTGATTTCCCATGGAATGATTTCTGCTTCCATGGCCGAGGACCCTCGGAGAGTGCTGAACGCATTACCGAGGTAATCCTATCGGGCATGGAAGCATACATTCCATTCTCTTTCTCTCAGACTAATGCTAAAAAATCTTGGTTTACTCACGCCTGTTCTACTGCTGTCCGCAATAAGGAGGAAGCATTCAAACGGTACCGACGCCTTAAAACTCAAGACTCTCATTCTTCATATGTTTCTGCCCGGAATCAAGCCAAATCTGTTCTTCGACTTGCCAAACACTCTTTCATCAATAATAAATGCACTGAACTATCCAACTCTAGCTCTTCCAAGCTTTCTGGCATCTAGCCAAAAACCTCCAACAATTTATCTTCCTCGTCTTTCCCTCCCCTTTCCCACTCTGATGGCACAACCATCACTTCTTCCTCTGACAAAGCTAAACTCTTCGCTCAAACTTTTGCTAGAAACTCCACCTTGGATGATTCCGGTGCTATTCCTCCCTCTCCGCCCTCCTCTCTCTTACTTATGCCTAATATCCTAATCTCTTCTAAAGATGTACTTTCTACCCTCTCTGGGCTTAACACTAATAAGGCGTACGGTCCGGACGGTGTTCCTCCTGTTGTTCTCAAAAACTGTGCTTCCGTGCTGACTCCCTGCCTAGGCAAACTCTTTCGTCTCTGTCTATCCTCTAACGTCTTCCCTTCATGCTGGAAGTTTGCTCACATTCAACCTGTCCCAAAGAAGGGTGACCGCTCTCAACCCTCCAACTATCGTCCAATTGCTCTTATCTCTTGTCTTTCTAAAGTTTTTGAAACTATTCTTGCTTCCAAATTTCTTAAGCATTTCTCTTCTCATAATCTGCTCTCAGATCGCCAGTATGGCTTCCTTAAGGGTCGCTCTACTGGTGATCTTCTTTCATATCTTACTAACTCTTGGTCATCCTCCTTCCGGGACTTCGGTGAGACTTTTTCTATTGCACTAGACATATCGAAAGCCTTCGATAGAGTCTGGCATAAATCTTTAATTTCTAAACTACCCTCCTTCGGTTTCTATCCCTCCATCTGTGCCTTTGTCTCTAATTTCCTTTCCGGCCGTTCCATAGCCGCGGTTGTGGACGGCCATTGTTCACTTCCTCACCCTATAAACTCCGGTGTTCCTCAGGGCTCTGTCCTATCTCCTATTCTCTTTCTAATTTTTATAAATTATCTCCTTAACTGTACCTTAATTCCCATCCATTCATACGCAGACGACTCAACCTTACACTACTCCATTAGTTTTTCAGAACGCCCCAGCCAGCAATCCCTCAACGACAAACGTAATGAAGCCATAGAACTCTTAAATTCTGATCTAAATACTATTTCCAATTGGGGCAGAGAAAACCTTGTTAACTTTAATGCTTCCAAAACCCAATTTCTCCATCTATCTACCCGTCAGGATCTCCCAGCGGACTATCCCTTATTCTTCAACAATACAAAAATCAACCCTTCATCTTCTCTCAATATTCTTGGTGTCTCTTTTTCTTCTGCTCTCATTTGGAAGGACCATATTACCAGTCTTGCTAAGGCAGCCTCCCAGAAGCTGGGTGTGCTCAACCGCCTTAGGGGGTTCTTTTCCCCTGCACAGCTTCTTGCTCTGTACAGGGGCATAGTGCGCCCTTGTATTGAGTATTGTTCACATGTGTGGGGAGGTTCCTCTCACACCGCTCTCCTAGACAAAGTTGAAAGGAAGGCCTTTCGTATCATTAACTCCCGTCCACTCACCAACTCTCTGCAATCTCTCTCTCTCCGCCGCAATGTTGCATCTCTCTCGCTATTCTATCGCTACTATAATAATCAGTGTTCCTCAGAGCTATCCCAGTGCATACCACCTCCTTTACGTAGGGCACGTGGTACCCGTCTTGCAACTCAATCCCACCCCTACTCTGTGCAACTCTCCAACCCAAGAGTGAAACGTTACTCTCAAACTTTCTTCTACTCAACAGCTGAGCTCTGGAACTCTCTCCCAGAATCAGTCTTTCCCTCTTCCTATGACTTAAATTGCTTCAAACTCCGTGTGTCCAGGCATTTTGGCTCGAACGTCCCTTGATTTTGGCCCTGTCACTCTTTCAACTATGGGGGAGGCACTCGCTATAGGCAGTTATGCCTTTTGCCTCCCTCAATCACATAGAAAAAAAAAAAAAAAAAAAAAAAAATAGTTATTCCTTAATTAAGATTTTTTTTTTCAAGTGTTCAAATTCTAAATGCAAGATGTTGTAATTAGAGCAAATGTTATAGGCACGATTCAGTAGAGTTGTGATTGAGTTTATTTTGAAGACGTCAGGACAGAAGCTAAGCCAATTGAGACCCAAACCTGTGAACGTAGGTTTTCTGAACACGCTAGTTGATAATCCATTGCCAGATTTGCAGTTGTATTTATCAATTAAAGATAACATTGGCTTACAACATTTTAATGATTTATATGCTTCGGGAACCTTACCTGGAATCATGTATGGATTGCCTAAGATACATAAACCTAATATTCCCTTTCGGCCTATAATATCAACTATAAATACTACTGCTTACAAACTAGGAAAATTTCTACTACCATTGTTAACTCCATTTACCACTAATGAATATACTGTAAGAAATTCAAAGCTATTCGTAGATGAATTGTCAAAACTAACTTTGCCCCAAGAATTTGTTATGGCGAGCTCTGACGTTGATTCCCTATTTACTAATGTCCCACTTCATGAAACTATAGGAATAATTTTAGATAACGTTAATCCTGAGGACTTCTATGGACTAACCAAGAACATTTTAGGTGATCTTTTATAATTTGCCACTTCAGAATCTCTGTTTTTGTTTAACAAAATTATGTATAATCAGATAGACGGAATACGTATGGGATCAAGACTAGGACCAGTATTTGCAGAAACGTTCTTATGCCATGACTAGATAACTGTCCCACTGAGTTTAAGCCTATTTTTTATAGGCGTTATGGAGATGACCTGTTTCTAATTTGAAAAAGAAAAGAAGACGCTAGCAAATGTCTAAATTGTTTCAATGATCAACACTGCAATATTAATTTCACTAAAGAAGATGAAGAAAATCATTCTCTTCCATTCTTGGATGTTAAAATGTGCAAATCTGGCAATGGATTATCAACTAGCGTGTTCAGAAAACCTACGTTCACAGGTTTGGGTCTTAATTGGCTTAGCTTCTGTCCTGACGTCTTCAAACTAAACTCAATCAAAACTCTACTGAATCGTGCCTATAACATTTGCATTCGTAAGTTTGTGTTAATTATTTAAATAGATACATTTTAGATCCTTCCTATGCTGAATTTAGAAATCTGTGTATTCATTCATTCATTTATAGTTACCTTTTATATAACCTTTCGTAAGTTTGTGTTAAATATTTTAATAGATAAATTTTAGATCTTTCCTATGCTGAATTTAAAAATATGTGTATTCATTCATTTATAGGATCACGTATGTAGAGCCTGATGATGGACGACCGTCCGAAATATTGCAAGTTTGAAAATAAATTGATCAAAATGGGGATGCTTCTTTTCCTAGTAACCTTATTTTTAATGATAATATATATATATTTCACTCTTCTATCGCTATTACAACAATCAGTGTTCTTCAGAGCTCTCACAGTATATACCCCCTCCCTTGCAGCGAGTGCGAGGCACCCGCCTTACAGCACAGTCCCAGTCCTATTCGGTCCTGCTATATCCAACCCAAGAAATGGCAAATTTTCCCAGTCTTTCTTCTACTCAACAAGTGAACTCTGAAACTCTCTTCCTCGATCAGTCTTTCCTTCATCCTGTGAATTAGCCTGCTTTTAGCTTCGTGTGTCCAAGCATTTTGAATCCAACGTCCCTTGAATTTGGCTCTATCGCTCATTTACCTTTGGGGGGAGACACTCGTTACAGGCAGCTTGCCTCTTGTCTCCTCCATGCACATATATATTTTATATATATATATATATATATATATATATATATACGGTATATATACATATACGGTTTATATACAGTATATATATTTGTTTTTATTTATTTATTTATATATTTATATATTTTTGTTTTTTTTCCTCCATCAAACGTCGTAGTTCCTGAGAAGGATTGTCACGAATCGCTAGGTCAAGTTGCCTGGGCATTTACATCTACCAGTGACTGTTTGACAGTGCAGGGTTGATTCTCCTACCCTTTCATCAGCAGCCTAAAGCAAGTGTCATACTATGCCGAATTAAGTGCCGACGCTCTACGACTTAAGGGTCGTAACGAGGTCTTTGCCTACATCGCTGCGCGACATTGGTGGGCGTCAACTCAAGTGAGACGTCGGGAGAGGTCGTCAGGGGCCTCAGGAAAATTTCGACACGAACAACTCTCATAAGCTGAGACGGCGGTAGCTTAGGTCAAGGACATGGACGGGATGGGGACGCTAGGCGGGCAGCGTCCAGTAGGTGTCAGCCGGTAGAAGGGCATCGACCTGTCTGCGTTAGATGCCGCTATAAAGTAGGTCGCCGTCAGACAGCGACCGGGTAACGCCCAGGCGGCGTCATAGGGGGAGGGCATACCGTGAGTCCGTGACCTGGCAATGTCGCACGGGACATTGTTGATGGAGGGTTTTGGGGGTGTTTTTTTATAGCTTGATGGAGGTCTAGCGAGGAAACTTAAAAATAAATTAATATATAAATAAATAGACCCCCTAATATCACCACTGTCCCCTTAATCCGATCCCATCAACGAGTGACTATCTATAAACCCTTTCAATAGCGGTGGCGTCTGTTTTGCCTTAGTTCTGCCCTACTTAGACAATTTGATGCAGCTTAAGAACGGTCTGTGGGAGTTAAGAGAGATAAATGAGAGGAATGGAGGTCTTGTGATTGCTACAGGCCCTTCGTAAGCATAATACAATAACCTAATAGTTGCCAGACTATAACGAGAAATACGTCACTGGTACTGAAAGCGTTAACTATAGATGGCCTTGTTTTACCAATTACTCAAAGTACCACTTAATTAAGTGAAGATGAGCGTATTTATTTGCTCATTTATGGATTTTTGTATTATGTTTTTAGTTTCCTCCCTCGATCTCAAGCTTAATCCCCCCCCCTCCTTCCCTCCCCCATATACACACAAAAACATCGCCTCCGACGGACCAGTTTGCCTCGGTCGGGGTCAAGTGTGACGGGGTAGGGGTCCAGTGTGACAGGGTGGTTGTCCATCGCCGCTGTATTATCTATAGATGCCGCCCTACCTCCTTTAGGCGCCGCTCGTCAGGAGCAGTGTCGCCAACCATTTTTTTTTTTTTTTTTTTTTTTTTTTGTTAAGAGACAATGAACGGAGGAAGGAAAAACACAGATAAAACAAAAAGGTCCATGTGCCTAAAGGCATCCTCCATTCATAAAATGTTTGTAACAACTGGATTTAAACATTTGTTGATTGTAAGTTTGTGGAAAGCAATTCGAGGGAAGTGAATTCCAAAGAGTAGTAGCTCTGGGGATAAATGAATTCTGATAAGCAGAAGTTCTGCATTGTGGAGGAGAAAGTGTAAATTCATGGGCGCTCTCAGCTGCCCTAGTTCTACGGGGAAAGATGTGGAGAGGCGGCACAATTGAAGCAAGTTCCTCGGAACAATTGCTGTGAAAATATCTAGAATAATGCAAGGGATGCAAACGTTTCTTCGTATGGCTAATGTAGGAAGGTCCTGTGTGATTGCAGGGTTATTGATTAATCTAATAGCTTTATTTTGAATTTTGTCCAACTGCCTCAATGCAACCACTCCACTTCCACCCCACAGAGGTGAACAGTAATCCATCTGAGAGCGCACATGACTTTTATATTACGGCCAACTGCTCGTCAGTGAAGAATTCTCGAACTCTGTACAGGAGTCCCAGTTTTTTAGAGGCATTCTTAGCAATGCTTCTAACATAATGTGTCCAGCTCAAGTTAGTAGTTAATGTTACACCGAGAATGTCAATACTAGGGGAAGTGGGAATATTTACATCATTAAAAAATATATGGGAGTCAGTGAGATTCTGTCGGTTAGAAAATTGAATGTACTTGGTTTTCTGTGCATTAAAGGAAACTAGATTCTCTTGTCCCCATTCATTAATTCTAGAAAGGTCCTGGTTCAGAGAAATTGCAGTGTTTATTTTTGAATTTATAAGATCGGGTTGGGTGAAAGAATTGGTAAATGTGAAGGAACTGTGGAGTGTTGAGTCATCTGCGTAGGAATGTATTGGATTATGAGTGGTAGATATGAGATCATTGATATGAATGAGGAACAGAGTTGGGGCCAAAACTGATCCCTGGGGAACACCAGCATTTATTGAGTTAAATTGAGAATAAAGGCCATCTACCATTACACATATTTTTCTGTTATGAAGATAAGAAGAAATTAGTGGAACTAATGATGCAAGGCCGTAGTGTGACATCTTCGACAATAAGGATTGATGCCAGACTCTATCAAATGCCTTTGATACGCTACGGCGCATGATGCCAACCCCCCGGTGTCACTTATCTCCCTTAGGTCTTGCATGGTTGTCGCTCGACCACGTTCAGTTGCCGTTAGGCGGAGTGCCCGTCCATAGTGTCCGCCATAGGCGTCCCATACCTCGATCACCCACGTTACTCGGCAGTGGTCTCGCCCTTCTATCGCCACTCCTTAAGTCGTGGAGCGTCGGCACTAAATTCGGCATAGTGTGACACTTGCTTAACCCTCTCGCATCTATAGGACGCGATCGAGTCATAACGCCACCCCTCCCAGAGTGCTCGTATGACGCAATCGCGTCATAATGCCACCTGTAAGTTAGAAATATTCGAAATATTAGAAATATTCGACTCGATTTTGACTCAATTTGGACTGGTAAGTTAGGCATCAGTAAGTTACAAAAGGAAGTATCTAGCAACCCCATAGCGTCCCTCTCTGAGGAGCGCGGGCCTCTGTAAAGTCAGTAGTTTCCTGGCCCCAAGACTGTGAGGCAGGGTCCCAGCCCTTTAAATTCTGGGCTCCCTCCCTCTGGCCCACCATGCCTAGCTATAGGCAGGCAATTATGGATTATTTCATCTACCCAGTGAAAGTGTTTAGTGAATAATTCGAAATATATATGTATATAAGATGTTACTTGTGACTGAGGGGAGTGAATCTTGGTTAACCCCTTGAGTATTGATGCAGTTTTGTCTAGGTATCATTGATGACTTTACACTATTTTTTGCTTGAAAGACAAATATAATTATCAATAAATACTGCCTACGAAATAAATACATTATAATCACGAAGATGTCACAGGAATGCTTACAGAAAGTATGGTAAGTACTCTATGGAATTTTAGTTATATTACAGTATATTATTATATATATATATATTATATATAGCCTATATACAGTATATAACAGCCCCAAGGTCCCGAGCAAGCCCAAGGCCCATAATCGAGTATTTATATTATTATTATTATATTTTGTATTTTATTTAAATATTTATATATTTGATTTATTAGTTTTTATTTATTTTATTTTATTTATTTCATTTTATTTATGTTTATTTTATTTATTTTATATATATATATACCGTATATATTTGTTTTGTTATTCCTGTTCCCCAGGGTGTCTAGCAGATCAGCCCCAAGGTCCTGAGCAAGCCCAAGGCCCATAATCGAGTATTTATATTATTATTATATTTTTTATTTTATTTATTTTATTTATATATACAGTATATATAATTATATATAATATTATATATATATTGTTATGTATCTTGATCCTCAAGTGGTTAACTTGATGAATCTAGATAGCACACAGATATATATTAAGGTATCAGTCAGCTGAAGGCAAAACAAAAGTAAAATCTAATAAAATAATTTCCTGTTGTTGCTTCCTTTCCTTTTGGATCTTAGGACTTAGTAGCCTTTATTGACTGATACTCTTTAATTATGTAAAATACTGAAACTAATTAAAGTCATGTAGTATTTATAAAGAATTATTATTTAACCGAAGCTTAGTAGGCTATGGTTATGAACCGAAGAAGTATATCTAAAGAAGGACTATTAATTCTATAAAAAGTCTTGAAAGATAAATATTAAAGTAAGAATATTTCTGTCTCCTACCCTTTTTGAAATGAATAGATAGTTTTCTTATATGTCCTTTTATTTATATTTAATGTAATTATTCTTGGTTCTTGTCTTACGTTAATAGTATTATATTATTATTATCATCAGGATTTATATCAAAGTCACATAAAAAGTTAGATATATATTTAATAATTAGTTAAATGTATTTCTTAACCACGTAACATTGAGGTTTGATTATGAGTAAATAAAGTTACAGGATCGCTTCATAGATTCGATTCAGGTCTCACTCAAATAATATGAAAAGCAAACTATAATATTTTGAAGCAAAAGAATTTTCTTCAGCTTAGGAAATCACTAGAAGTAATATTAACACAGCCATGTTAGTCTAAGGCGATATTACTAATACGAGACAATAGCATCACCGTACTAAGCACCGTTAAGCAATGTAAGCTTAATTCAAAGAAAATGAAAGAACTCGTAAGTATTAATATAAAACAATAGTATTACTTTCATCATAACCCAATTACTTAAAGAGTTGCTTTAGTCCACAAGTTAGTCAACTAAAATAGTTAAGTACATAATAATAGCGTTAACGTTAATTCCCAATCAAATAGTTAAGTATATAAATAGTAGCGTTAACGTTAATTCGCAATCAAATAGTTAAGCACATAATAGTAGCGTTAACGTTAATTCCCAATCAAATAGTTAAGCACATAATAGTAGCGTTAACGTCCCAATCACATATCTCACTAACCAACATAACGTAAGTGTTTACACCGAACACACTTAACACACACTTATATAATCTGACTGACAGTCACAAACCCATTATAATACTTCACCCCGTCTTCCTCCAGCTGCAAGTTCACCTTCCCCAACTCCAAATGAGACTGATTTGAATGCCCACAACTCGGGTCTTATATACTAAACAATGATGGTGTAGGAACGAATCAGGAGGCGGGGGGTGGTGCCCGCTCCAATCACAGCTCCTCGAGTTGCATAACAGGTGCCTGGTCCATTCACAGCTACTGGCGTCGATCATACGTCATAGCGTCGGGTAGTTTGCAGGGTCCCCTATGACGCACGCAGGTGTGAAGGCTTGTTTGCTGGTATGCAGCGAGCTAGTTTCCCCACTCGCTAGTTCGCTCGCTAGTTTGCTTCGCCGCTTGGGTAGTTTGGCTCCTTCAACTCTAATTCTAACTCTTAAATTAACATACAGGGCTCTGTATGTCAGAATATATATATATATATATATATATATATATATATATATATATATATATATATATATATATATATACCCAGTATGTATATATTTTGTTTTCTTTATTATTCCTGTTCACCAGGCTGTCTAGCGGATCAGCCCCAAGGTCCCGAGCAAACCCAAGGCCATATCGAGTATTTATATTATTATTCTTTATTATTATTTATTTATTTTATATATATATATATATATATATATATATATATATATATATATATATATATATATATATATACTGTATATATATACGTATATATATTTGTATTATTATTATATTTTTTATTTTATTTTTTTTATTTATATATACAGAAAATATAATTATATATATATATATATATATATATATATGTTTCTAGTCTCTCAGTGGGGATCGAACCATCGACCATCAGGATGATAGCCGACGCTTTAATCAATTACACCACGGCAGTCTTTGATTGATTAAAGCGTCGGCTATCATCCTGATGGTCGATGGTTCGATCCCCACTGAGAGACTAGAAACATTTAGTGGCTCACGTGTATTTGTGATATATTCTCAATATATATATATATATATATATATATAAATATATATATATATATATATATATATACCCGGTATATATATATATATTTGTTTTCTTTATTATTCCTGTTCCCCAGGCTGTCAAGCGGATCAGTCCCAAGGTCCCTAGCAAGCCCAAGGCCCACAATCGAGTATTTATATTATTATTATTTTTTTATTTATTTTTTATTTTATTTATATATACAGTATAATATATATATATATATATATATATATATATATATATATATATATATACGTATATACTCGGTATATATATATTTGTTTTCTTTATTATTCCTGTTCCCCAGGTTTTCTAGTGGATCAGCCCCAAGGTCCCGAGCAAGCCCAAGGCCCATAATCGAGTATTTATATTATTATTATATTTTTTTGTTTTTTTTTTTTTTTTTCATATATACAGTATATATATATAATACATAAATATATATATAATACATAAATATATATATATATATATATATATATATATATATATATATATACCCGGTAATATATATTTTTGTTTGTTTTATTATTTTTTTTATTCCTGTTCCCCAGGGTGTCTAGCGGATCAGCCCCAAGGTCCCGAGCAAGCCCAAGGCCCATAATCGAGTATTTATATTATTATTACATTTTTATTTTATTTATATATTTATTTATTTTATTTTATTTATTTTATTTTATTTATATTTTTATTTCATTTATTTTATATATATATATATATATATATATATATATATATATATTTATATATTTATATAAATGTTGTACATTGTGGCAAAGATATACAACTGTATAAACATTCTATATATATTCACATAACAATAACAACGCATGGAAACAATTGTGCATAGCTCGTGAACCAAGAACGCTATATTATTTTTGTTTTCACCATTAGAAAGAGCATAATTTTCCGATGACGGTGATATAAACAGTTATATACGTATCCGAACAAATAAACCAATGCCGAGGTGGGGAACAGCTCGGAACCCGGCTAGCATTGGCGGAAAAGAGACGGGTGAAGTGTAAATATTCGCATTTTGGCTCTTCATTTCAAATATTCATAGCGCAAAAAGTATTTGTCCTAGGAACTTCTAGTTTATTTTATACTCATCAGCATTATTTGCCGTATTCATACAGCTTAAATTTAAAATCCAACACTTCGTAGCGACGAAATAAATTGAAAATGTTATAAACCATATCTAATTTTTGTTTTTCGGTCACTGCATGGAAACAATTGCGCATAGCTCGCGAACCAATTACGCTATATTATTTTTGTTTTCACTATTGGAAAGAGCACAATTTTTCGATTCTGGTGATATATACAGTTATATACGTATCCGAGCAAATAACGCAACCACGAGGTGGGGAACAGCTCGGAACCCGGCTAGCATCGCCGGAACAGAGATGGGTGAAGCATAAATATTCGCATTTTGGCTCTTCATTTCAAATATTCATAGCGCAAAAAGTATTTGTCCTAGGAACTTCTAGTTTGTTTTATACTCATCAGCATTATTTGCCGTATTCATACAGCCTAAATTTAAAACCATACACTTCGTAGCAACGAAATACATCGAAAATGTTATAAACCATATCAATCAAAAAAAAAAAAAAAAAATCGGTCACTGCTTGAGAACTATTGAAGATAAACAATTTCTGTTTTCAGATTTGGAAAGAGGAGAAAAAATACTATTATTTGAGCAAAAAAAAAAATATGGTCATCACTCACAATTTAGAGCTAGGACGGTGTGAAGACAATTGCATGGGAAATAATTGTATTCCGGACTCATTTACACTTTCATATTTCGATTTATTTACATTTGTTTTTGTTTTATCATGTACTATAAATATTCCTCTTTCCATTGACATATGATACATTACAATAAACAGCATTCTGGTGGATGAAAATACAGAAAAACACAAGGCTTCGAAAACTCGCCCAGCCTGATATTTCATGGCAAATTAAAGAAGGTCTTACCGTAAGTTAGATAATTAAGTTGCTGGATGCGGGAGGGTTAAGCTCTACTGACTATGCCACGACTCACGACTCGCGCAATACAATATACCGGTACGTAATATGTCATTATGTTAACCATTTACCGATATGTTAAAGTAATTAATTATACCTACCGCCAAATAATATTATTTTTATTAGGAGGGACCAATATAGGCCTATTCCAATTATTTAAAACTTAATAGATAGTTCCTATCAGACCTTAACTTATGTACTGTACCGGTACTGTCTAGTAGTTTTACTTAACTTCAGAATTAAGTGAGTATCGTCAACTTATATAGACTTTTATTTCATGCTCTAGAAATGTTCATTAGTATATACATGATATTTAATTATCGTTATGGTAACTTATATACTGTAGAAGGATTGCATAGGCTACTGTACGGTCATATTTACAACAGTCCATCACTCGCTGCAGATCGCGAAATTGATGTATAATATTATACTGGAACATACCGTATATCTTTAACAAAAACATTGTAGCATCCATTAAGGTATTAGTATAATGCAGCACAACAAACTCACTGGGACGGTGACAACTATGTGTTTATGTAATATTATATTGATATGGTCTGGGTGTTATGACTGTGTGGGGTAGGGGAGGTATATATATGTGTGTGGGGGCATTGTGTGGGCAACATACAGTACAGTTAACTCGGATGCCATAGTCTGTAACCCACTCATAAGAATTCCTGGACCTCCTTTTTATTTTTTTATTTTTTTTTTTTTATTATTTTTTTTTTTTTGCAATTATAGCCATCTGGATATTGTTTTGGAAAGAACTTGCATTTCAATAAATAGTACCGTAACTCGGGCTGAAGTGATGTCATTTCATTTTCTCCCCGCCAAACATGAAATTCATTAAAATCGCTTTAACCCGAGTTACGTAGGGTACTTGTAAAAATCCTTGTATTTTATCCTGGAATATGGGTCCTACAACTTGCACATGTATTAGACTACATTCTCCAAGTTGGATTTCCCTTCTCCATAATATAAATAGAAAAAGGTTAAGTATCCATTATCACACCGTGGTGTAGTGGATTAAAGCATGGACACTCGTCCTGACTGTTTGTGATTCGAGTCCGGCTGAGAGTATATACTGTATATATATTGCTATGCGTTGCTGTAATCCAGCATGCTTTATATGTATGTTCTTATAAGCCCTATGAAGGAAACTCGGAACGTGATACTGCTCGACAGGAGTATAACTAGCATTGATATACATATTCCATAGTTCACTCAATCTTCACCAAAGACAATGAATACACCAGTTTGGTATACAAGTTTTATTTCTTAATAAGCTAGGGTACAGAGCACAGAACACATCCGGATCTTAGTTATAGAACTCGAAGTCCTATGTTATAATTAGTGACTAAAATAAGTCGAGAATATCTCTACTCATTTATAACTAGAGGTGTCACAACATAATATCAAAGTTAAATGGTTGTTGTTGTTGTTGTTGTTCCCCAAGCTGCCTGGCCGAACAGCCCCAAGGCCCTGAGCAAGGCCAAGGCCATAACCGAGCGCCCCCACAGAACCCTCCCCGCCGACCACAATAAAGCCTGGGTGACCGAAGCCACTCCTTGGCGGGGAGCTGAGGAGGGTGCGGAAATGCCCGGGAAACCAAAGTTAAATGGTAATAATTCATAGTATAAGGCATAAATGAAAATGACAATATGAATAATAAATATAATATTCAAAGAGAAGCATAAAGAAGTACAAGTGGGTAAAGGTTAATGCAACCTTGAGTCAAGGTAGGAGCGCGGTTGAGTTACTGTGAGGTATAGGTCAAACAGGTAAACACACAAAGATACCGCGCCTAGAGGGGGGGGGGGGGGGGGGGGTTCAATTCTACTGAGAGGGCGGATAAATAAACAAAGTGAATATAAAATTTGAAGACTAGGATGTATATGTATTAATTTGACTTTAGTCCTAGTTATAAGAATATATAAATTGGATTTAAATTACAAACTCAGAATGGTGAATAAATATACACCAAGTATAAGCAAAATAAAACTTAGTCGAAATCGTGGCCAAATGGAATAGTAATTCGGGAACTTAAATTCACAGAACGTGTAGTGAATACAATTAACCAAAAGAGGTTAGAACAACAGTAATTATGAATGAAACTTTACAGAACTGGAAAATAGAATAGGGATCGGCAAAATAAATGGTGAAACGAATAATAAGATAAAATTACTTCACAGAAATGGTAGTGAGACGAAATTAGCCAAAAATGGAGGCTAGGAACACAGTAAGGTAGAATAGAAATTCCCGAACTGATGATAAAAATAATTAACCGAATAACGTGGTTGACCGAATGTAATAGTAAATTATGTATAGTGAAATTACATTATTTTAGGGTTTTTCAGCTCCGGTTGCGTGATCGCCACAGGATAACCCGTGGTGGTACAAGGATGATTCAGGTGTCATTGGAAAGCTCTATTATTGCCCTTTCACGGGTATATAATTGTATTACGCTCTGGCTCTTGTTTATGCCTGAAAAAGAGCATGGAATGAAGCTCGTTATAGGGTACATATGCCCGCCTGGCAGGTAGTAGAAGTTACAAACATCCACGTCGGTTAAGAGTTAATAATGGTCTTAAAAATATAATGTACATGGGAATACATGGGTTATGTTATTCTTTATTTATTAAGATTAACCCTTAATTATCGGCTCCCGACTTAAGTCCGTTAGAGAACCAAGGCCTAAAGAGCGGGTCCCGACTTAAGTCCAATGCGATGTTGAGCACATAATCGGCTCTGAGAGAGAGTCCGAGCGGTGGGAGGAGCCCGGGCGGTTCTGACCGTTCAGCGTGGACATAGTCCCGCCTCTGACACCACCACCACATGTCTACACCTCCCTAGTCCTGCAATACAAGGTAAAAACTGAGGAAATTACTGTATTTTAGGTTTTTTTCCTTCGTATTGCAACATCCTTGCAAGAGAACCCGTGGTCGTACAAGGATGGTTCAGGTGTCATTGGAAAGCTCAATTATCGCCCTTTCAGGGATACATAATTGTATTACGCTCTGGCTCTTCTTTATGCATGAAAAAGTGCATGGAATGAAGCTCGTTTAGGGTAAATCTGCCCGCTTGGCAGGTAGTAGCGTTACAAAACCAGCCACTAGGGAGGTGTTAAACTTATATTTTAGAAAGCTGATCTGTGGGCATGGTAATTAGTTTACATTTCTTATTGCTTTTATCTATTATTAACAGTTTTTGTAAAGCTTTCGTTACTAATCATTAATTTTCTGTTGCAGTTGTTGGTGGCCTTCATCGCTGTAGAGGGGGTCATTCTGGTTGAAACAATTGCTATAGAACGTCGGATGTTGGTGGGTCATTTGCATAAAAGACTCCTCATCATAATTTAACACCTTACGAGCGGCCTATGCGGTTTATTTATGTGTACCGCACAGCGGGGTGTTTTTAGCCAAAATAGGGCTGTTTACGTGATCATTTTCATGCCTAAATAAGACCCAGAACGTAAAACAAGTACCTATCCCTGAAAGGGCATAAACAGAGCTTTCGAATGACACCATAACGATCCTTGTATGATGGATAGTTTTCTTGCAATAACCGTGCAACGCGAGTGCAAAAAGCAGGTAATTCGGTACTTTCAGTACATAATTGAGTATGTAGCGAGTGAGAGAGGGAGGAGGGAGCTGAGATTTGTGTCAGTAGGTTCGCCGCGGTGGTCTGGAGCAGTCATACGCTCGCTAGTCTCCTGCCACCACTTGTCTCTCTCTCTCAGCCACATTACGTGCTGAAATTGCCACTCGAGTTATGTCGAGCGCCGCCACATAGTCCAGCTTTATTTAACTCGACTTATGTTGCTCGCCGCTAAATAAGGGTTAAATCCGGTTCTAGTTGATTGACCTGGGTAGGGGAGCGGGTCATGTGATATGCTTGGTAGCGCAATATTATCCCTAGTGAATGGCCTCTGTACTGTGGGTATTGGTAGAGGGCTCTGTGTTACTAGGGGGCACTGTGTTGTTTCCATTTCCGACTTTTTTAGGGTTTTTCTCTTGTTTCTCCTCCTTGTTCTTACGGTGGCTACCCTGGATCTTGTTGGTTGTGGTTCTTCATGATTTGGAGGCAGATATGTTGGGGGTTTTAATGCGGCTCCTTCTAGCCCCGTCATTTCATATATATATATAGCCGACGCTTTAACCAACACCACCACGGCAGTTGGTTAAAGCGTCGGCTATCGTCCTGACGGTCGGCGGTTCGAACCCCACTGAGAGATTAAAACATATGTATACCGTCAAATGGGGCAATTGTGGACACCTAGGGCAATTGAAGACAGTTCATTAAAACCTCAGTGATAATTATTCAGAATTTCTGAATTTTAGCAAAATTATGGCTTGGTGGGTTGCCATAATTTTGCTAAAGACAGAAATGCTGAATAAGTATACTTGAGGTTTTAATTAACTGTTCTCAATTGCCTTATGCCCCTTTCACACATGTGCTACTTCATACGATTTTCGTCGCCGAGGACGTAGTCTTGTCAATTCAAATCTAATTTCTGCGACGTGTACGATTTTGACTGTTACAAACAGATTACTAATTATACTCGGCGAAGATGTCACCGGTGAATGAGATGCAATCGCCGTCATTCTGCGACGTTATCGGTGAAGTGAGCGATGATTCGGCGAAGATCTCTGCGAGGAATGACACGTTTTCAAAAATATCTTGCGGCATCATGCGATGGTCAAAGAAGACTCGCCGAATGTTCTGCGGCGTCTTCGGTGGTTCAAGCGATGGTCCGGCGATTACTTCGGCGAGGTTGTCCGAATATTTTTCCGGGCACAAATTCCTGCGATGCATGAACGAATCCACGGCGATCGCCGCCAACGCCATCGCAGATACGTCGCCGAGGTGTCCGTACCTGAGCGAATGTCACGTGAATGTGCTAAATTCAGTGGGATTAGCATCTACTCACGTTACAATCGCGCAATTAATTGGCCCCAACAACCACCCACAACCCCCCAAACCTTCCTGTGGTATACAAAGACCTTGACTGGGTCACAGAGAACAATCTGGGTTGAGCAGCCACACCGAGCATAGCTACTCTTCACCACATTATAACCTCGACCCTTGAACGTGCCTGTTGAATCTTGAGATGGAGAACATTACGCAGCATCTACGGAGGAATGAACGTGTTGAGCGGGCCCTTGCCACCCAGCGGACGGATCTACTTTATTTGAAATGCCTATTGGAGCTTGCCAGAAGGGAGAAGAAAGCTGACAGGGCAAGGAAGGAAGCTGAGAGGGAAAGGAAGGAGAAAGAGGAGAGGATAAAACAGATGAAGAAGCGGAAATGTTGGACTAGAGACTGGCTGTTAAGGCGAGGTCAATTTGGGGGATATGAAAATCTCCTGAAAGAAGTTGAAGAAGAGGACCCAGCGGATTTTATAAACTTCATGAGATTGGACCACGCACTCTTTCAAGAAATTCTCAGAAAAATTCGACCCATCATTGCCAAAAAGGACACACACTGGAGGAAAGCCATAGATCCTGGTTTGCGTTTGGCAGTGACGTTGCGTTACCTAGCTACAGGTGACAGCTACAAGAGTCTCAGTTACTTGTTCAGGATAGCGCACAACAACATCTCCATAATTGTTCCCGACGTCTGTGAGGCTATTGTCAGTGCATACATGGATGATGTAATTATTTGTCCAACAACACCAGAAGAGTGGAAGGCTGTTGCAAATAAATTTGCTAGCAAGTGGCAATTTAAACATGCTTTGGGCACCTTGGATGGCAAACATGTTGCCATCAGAAAACCACCCAAAGTTGCCTCTACCTTCTACAACTATAAAGGTTACCACTCCATTGTGCTGCTTGCCATCGCTGACGCTAACTACAAATTCCTCTACATCGATGTTGGTGCAGAGGGATCAGCATGAGATGGTGGGTTGTTTCTACGAACCCCTATTCGTTTGCTGATGGAGAGGAATGACGTTGGTGTTCCTGAGCCTGAACCGCTTGAAAATATGAATGAGGATATTCCATTCTTCTTCATTGGTGACGACGCATTTCCACTGAGGACCTGGCTGATGAAACCTTACCCAATGAGAGGTTTGGATGATGATCAACGCATTTTTAATTACCGCCTATCCAGAGCCCAGAGAGTGGTTGAAAATGCGTTTGGTATAATGTCTGCCAGGTAAAAGCCAAATTTTAAAAAATATGTCAATTGTTTTAATGTATATATAAATATATGTATATAGTTACATTACCATACATAAAATTATGATTTAATATATATATATGTCTATACATATTGTCACGGACCTATAGGCTCTGACTGTACGGGTTCACTTCCACCCTTCAAACGCATCAACCAGTCTGAGATCGGGGTCGGGGCTTCAAGCAAGCAAACCAACAGAGGCCCGAAACTTCGCATCCCAATATCCTTCTTACTTCTATCCCTCTCATTTTGATCGAGCAGAGTTTCGAAGTCTCACTCAATAAATATGTAATTCAAATTAAAGTTCAATGCTATCTCTGCTCATGAACACCAGGGGGTGGAAGTTTATTTTCTGGTCACATTAAATTTACCGTAGTCAATGACGGGGGGGGGGGGGGAGTAATGAGTGGGGTCAGTGTTATCTTAGACTTTCTCGGTGCAACGTTCTCGGGAATATCGCTTCCAGAGAGCGTTGTTTTTAAAACTCCAGGAACTACCCCCCTTCGGTTTGACTACGGGAGATATCGTGACTATAACTTATATTTTCATTTTTATTTTATTTTTGTTTTCATTTTGTATAAATTAAATATTTTGCATTAATATTAATTACCATTGTATTTGTTTTATTTTGTTTTATAACTTTAAATTATAATTATATAATACATAATGATTTTGTTATATTACTTAAATTTGATTTTATTATATTAACAAAAATTGTGTATTCTATTCTTATCCATATATATTTATACCCTTATGATTAAATGAAGTGAGGAAGATTAACCCTATATAAGATCCAGAAGACTACTTTGAAATCTGATTAAAATACGAGAACAACTCTTAAAATTAAAATATCATCTTAGTAATAAATATTAAAATACGAGAACTACTCTTAAAGAGACTTTACCTTAATACAAGTACTAAATTAATAAAAGTACTTATCCATACTGAACACCCTTAAACTAAAGTTCAGTCTTTGTGTTCAACCTAAAGGTCACCCTCTAGACTCCTTCGGGGCCAAATCTTTAACTAAGCTAGTTCCACTAGTCTCTCCAAACTTTGTGTTGTAACATATTGGGTGCCTGTCCGGGAGCTTTTCTGATTAATCTCTGCACTTCATTATATGAATTGGGTTTTCTAATGTTCATAGTAAATTCATAAATTTAATTATTTATCTTTTCGTCACGATATCTTTAGCCTGAATTATTATATTACTCCTGATGCTTAAATACATTCCTTTCCCTTTAGTCGGTTTGTGCATTTAGAGGTAATGGCTCAGGTTGGTCATAAGTTGGGGAAGTTCTGTGGTTTACGAGATAGTCAGAATCACTCGTCATCTCAAATCCTCATATTCATCCATGTTCATTAACACTAGGCAGACGGTGGTGGACATTGTGTATCAATCTCTTAATCTTTTGTTACGTCCTGGGATATATAAACACTGGGCTCTTTCTATTGGACTAGGTATGCGGCAACAAGCAACAACGGAAAACGCTAGATCCAACCCTTATCTATAAACCCAGGCAACAAACCACCCTAAACCGTCAAGAGTCCTCCCTGGACAACGAGGTATCCTATGACTCGGTTACAGGGTGCACGCACTATAGACTGCTGATAGTCAAGCAGGCTATATAAAAGATCACACAATTAAGTTGACTTAAAGCTTCAAGGAAAAGATAGATAACGGAATTAAATTGCAGAAACAATTTAATAACAAACTAGAAGAAAGTACATTTAACGTTACGTTAATTAATACAACTAATCACCCCTGCGTGAAAGAAGGTGAAAGCAAACAGTCCTCAAAACATCGTACAGGTAGACATGATGCGGGTTTCTAAACTGCATGCGGCTACTGTAGGATCTGATGCTTAGCAAAGAAAATATGTTACGGATTTAGAGAACTCTTAACTCATAAGCAGGAATAAATACTAGTGATAGGATATACAGTGTATAATGGCATAGGTATAATTAAATAAAGGCAGCTACTCGCAACATAACCACATACAGGTGTGCTTCTCACTCTTAGTCAGGCAAGCCTGCTCGGACAGAGTCTCTAAGCCCCACCCTGAATCACAATGCTCACAAAAACGGTAAACTGTGGCACAATAACAATCATACAGAGATAATAAACCCCTACCTGTTAATCTGCCAGGTGGCAGAGGTCTAGCCGGAAGGATATAGGCTTCGGATACCCGGGCTGAGCCACCTGCTCTAGCCTAGGGACGTTCCCAAGTCTGTGCGCCAAATTACTCTAATTGAAAGGGTGCTCTCTTGACAGACTCCGATCGCAAGTATCTGACTCTCTCCGGGCGACCCTAAAACAAAAGCAAGACGTGCTAGCGCAGTGCTGAGTGGACTAGGCAAGGGCCCTCACACAACACAACACTAGACACACAGGGACACAGACAAGAAAATGCCCCCAGACTCCCACGGGTATCCTAGTAAAGTCGTGCGGATCCACAGGACTCGCACCAGCAGACTTTACTTAAAGGATCGCAAAAAGCCTCCCCTCCGGTCTAGCCCCTGCTAACCTGACACAAGAACACACTAGCAAGCATGAAACCACCAAATATGAGACAACAAAAAAAGCTTCCTAAGTCTCATTAACAATTACATCTCTGCATAAGGCCCAAAATCCTATCTAGTTATCTGAGAGCTCGTCGTTAATACAATAATAGATATAAGGTCTATCAAGGGGATGGGATAATTAAATAGATTGGTGAAGTAGTGGAAGGAAGGTATACAAAGTAAGAGAGAAAGTTTCTAAGTGGGGTTGAGAGGGATAGATATCAAGGGGGTCCGAAGGGTACGACAGTGAGGTGAGCTCTGAGTCTTGAATCTGTCTGGACCCCGCCCTAGGCATGCAGAATACATCCCATGCTTGGCAACACTCAACACAGTTGCCGGGTCAAAATCCTCTACCCCGTGCGTGAGTCGAAACTAAGCCTAACGTTGCAATCAAATGCATATGGCAACGCTTCAGGCTAGTCCCAAGCTGGCAAGCGAAGCAACGTCCCAAGCCGGTCTCTCTCTCCCGCTCGTCTCCTCCCACCCTCACTAGACTTACATCTTATATATTATAATGAAACAATCAACTATGGAGACTAAAATATACTAAGATGCGTTGGTTAAGAATAAGGGCAGCTACAAGCTGTGAAACAACATAAGAATATCCCAGACATTAGTTACGTTGTCGTAGGATATATACTAAGGAAAAGCCTGCCGGCCGGCTGCCAGCAGCCGGTTTCTAAACGGATGGGCAGCCGACGCGCGCGCATGCCCGCACGTGGCTACTATGCAGAAGCGTCACACCTCCCCCAAGATATAAGACCCTTGACTAAGTTCTTCATATCTAACAGAAAGCTTCTCATAGTACCACACACTGTTACGACACAAGACACTATATATAAAAAAAATAAAGACTGTTGCGCTCCACCGAGCAAGTTCAACTAACTTAGCGACAATAAGCGAAAACATTCAACGTAGATACTGCTACAACATGTCATACAAAATTCTACACGTTATAAAAAATAAAGAGTTTTTATAAGGTTTTTGCTTTTTTAATTTGTTTTTTTCGGCTGAACTACAGTGACAGCCTATTTTCCTCCACACTCAACCCTCAATCCTGTGGCAGTCTAACCAACATCATCCACCCTTGATAGACAATCCGCTATCACGTTATCAGAACCGGCAATATGGCGTATGTCCAGATTATACTCCTGAAGCATGAGTGACCACCTGGTCATCCTCATATTCCGGTTATGAAACTGATTCAAGAATTTCAGAGGGTGATGATCGGTAAAAACCACTACGACTGGTCCGAAAGCAGGAACATATACATCGAAGTGCCTGAGCGCCAGCACTATCGCCAGGAGTTCTTTTTTTCAATTACAGAGTAATTCCTTTGTGCACCATTTAATTTTTTACTGTAAAAACTCACTGGATGTTCGATACCTTCATCATCTGTCTGTAACAAGACAGCCCCAGCCCCTACGCCACTGGCATCAGTCGCCAGCTGAAAAGGTCTGCTGAAGTCCGGGGCCCTGAGAATGGGGTGGGTACATAACAGGTGTTTCACCAAGGAAAACGCCTCTGCACACTCAGGAACCCACCGGAACTTCTTGTCCTTAGATAATAAGTCAGTTAAAGGTGCAAGTACAGTCGAATAGCCTTTGATGAAGCGACGATAATAGCCTATCATACCTAGAAACCGCATGATTTGTTTCTTAGTCGTAGGCTGGGGAAACTGATCGATGGCTTTGATCTTTGTCTGTGGAGGGCACACCTGACCCATCCCCACCTCGAACCCCAGGTACAAAACTGTGGCTTTGACAAAATCGCACTTACCCAGGTTTACCACCAAACCTGCTTCATTCAGTTTATTAAAAAGCTGTCCGATGTGAGCACAGTGACTGTTAAAATCATCGTCGTATATTATGACATCATCTAGGTACACCGTACAGTTGGGAATGTCGGCTACAATGTCGTTCATTAATTTCTGAAACGTTGCAGGGGCATTTTTCAGCCCGTATGGCATAACATGGCAACGATATGTGGCACCGTCCACCACAAACCCACACACCTCTCGCGCTCGCTCAGACAAGGGCACTTGCCAATAACCCTTAACAAGGTCTATCTTAGTGAGGAACTTGGCTTTTCCTATCTTATCCACACTGTCGTCCACGCGAGGGAGAGGGTAGGCATTTGTGGGGGTTAAACCATTCAACCTGCAGAAATCTATACAAAACCGCACCTTGCCATCTGGTTTGGGCTGCAGTGTGACTGGGGAAGTCCACCTTACTGCACCCTCAGAAATCACCCCACGTTTCAGCATATAATCCAGCTCGTCCCTAAGTGCTGGTAATTTAATAGGGGGAACACGGTATGGCACTGATTTAAAGGGCAGGTGGTCCCCAACATCGACATCGTGCACCGCTTGAGTAGTGAGGCCAGGATGCTCCGCGAAAACAGCTGGGTTTGAATCAAACAAGTGCTGCACAGCTACACGCTGTTGCTCAGGCAGGTGCAATATCAACTCGTGAGCCACTTGTCTAGAATTCCCCGCCCACTGATCCGCGGAAACATGACAATCCCAATTATCCTCCCCCGCAGCTTGACTGTACCTTCCTCCTTCTCCACCACGATCGCTGCAGATCAACACCGGGACAGTGAGAGGCTCGGAGGGGCGCCTCACATACTCTTTCATCAGATTTACATGGCAAAGTTGGTTCTTTTTCTTACGATCAGGAGTAGCTACTAAATAGTCTAGATCAGAAACCTTCCTTACAACCCGATACGGACCAGAATACTTGGCAGACAAGGGGTATCCCACCAGAGGCAGTAGTATCAGTACCTCCTGATCTACTTCAAACTCCCTCAGCTTCACCTTCTGGTCGTATCTGTCCTTCATCTGAGCTTGTAAACTCTCAAGGTTCCGACCCGCTACCTCCAGGCTCTTTAGCATTCTCTCACGGCTTTCAACAACATACTTTAGAAGCGAGCATGGCTTTGTGACTCCCTCCCAGATCTCCTTGACTATGTGGAGGGGCCCCCTGACCCTGTGTCTAAAAACCAACTCGTTCGGGCTAAATGCCAAGCTCTCCCCAGGTACTTCTCTCGCAGCAAATAAAACGTATGGGAGACCTAGATCCCAGTCCTTCCCATTTTCCATGCAATAACATCGCAACATACTCTTGAGAGTCGAGTGCCACCTTTCCAAAACTCCCTGACTCTCGGGATGGTAGGCAGATGACACCACAGACACTATCCCATGTTGCTGCATGGTCTGCTTAAACAGAGCAGAAGTAAAATTGGATCCCTGATCAGACTGGATCTCCTGAGGGTAGCCATAACGAGAGAAATAGACAAGTAGGTTTTTGACAACAGTCTTAGCCATCCCGTTGCGCATGGGGTAAGCATCTGGATACCGTGTTGCTACATCCATTACAGTTAGTAAACATTTATTGCCGGCACTAGTGGGGGGCAATGGGCCAACCATATCGATAACTACTTTGCTGAAGGGCGGTCCAATGACAGGGATGGGTTGTAACGGGGCTCTCGGGATGACCTGATTGGGTTTCCCAACAACTTGACAAGTGTGACACTGTGACACCCATGACACAACACTCGCCTTTAACCCAGGCCACCAGAAAAGCTTGCTCAGAGCTGCCTCCGTCTTACGTGCCCCCAGGTGCCCTGCCAAAGGCACATCATGAGCTAATCTCAATAAGCTCTCACGGCACACCCTCGGTACTACTAACTGGTCCACTAATCCTGACCCGCCATCCCACTTTTTCTTGGGATCCTGATGTCTCCGATACAAGATCCCCTCGGACAAGAAAAAATCACCAGGCTGCGCATCCCCATCGCTCTCCAGTTCGACAGCACCATTACCACACGCCCTGACTTCAGGATCTTCCAGCTGCAAGGAACATATATCAGCAGGTGCGAGATTATCCAAGTTCATCTTAAATAATTTATTTCCACCTCCAATGTCCCGCTGAGCCATCCTTTCCTCACGCTGCGCATAACGATGCTGTCGCAGAGTCTCTTCCTGCCCTGCACCTGCACTAGCGGGGACAGGCCCCGGGGCCTCTCCAGACTCTAACATAGGTGCCAATAATGAGTCACCAAGAAACACTGCCGGCTCAAAACTCTCCAATTGACCAACACTTCCCGTTTTCTTGTGACCTTTCCTCCGCGGTTTGATAGACTGAGGTGGTGGCTGCAAGGCTCCGGATGTCTGAGAACGCGTCACAACACACGCCATGGTTTGTACGCTACACTTCTCAACCCCCTCCTGTTCCTCCCTACTAATGTCGGCCGCCTTCTCGGCAACGACCAAGGGTGAAATCTTAGAAGCAGGCACCGCAAAGTCGTTGCCGAGGAGGAGGTCGACGCCCCCAACAGGCAAGTTCTCTACAATTCCTACATCCAGCTCCTTCGCCACACCACCCACCTCCAGCTCCATCCGCACCAGCGGGTAGGACTTCGTAGCATTGATCCCCTGAACTACCACCACCGGAGCAGCGTTAATCGGTCTACCAGTAAAGTTCTTTAACACCTTACGAGCGGCCTATGCGGTTTATTTATGTGTACCGCCCAGCGGGGTGTTTTTAGCCAAAATAGGGCTGTTTACGTGATCATTTTCATGCCTAAATAAGACCCAGAACGTAAAACAAGTATCTATCCCTGAAAGGGCATAAACAGAGCTTTCGAATGACACCATAACGATCCTTGTATGATGGATAGTTTTTCTTGCAATAACCGTGCAACGCGAGTGCAAAAAAGCAGGTAATTCGGTACTTTCGGTACATAATGAGTATGTAGCGAGGTGAGAGAGGGAGGAGGAGGGAGCTGAGATTTGTGTCAGTAGGTTCGCCGCGGTAGTCTGGAGCAGTCATACGCTCGCTAGTCTCCTGCCACCACTTGTCTCTCTCTCTCAGCCACATTACGTGCTGAAATTGCCACTCGACCTATGTCGTGCGCCGCCACATAGTCCAGCTTTATTTAACTCGACTTAAGTGGTGAGCCGCTTTTTAAGGGTTAACAAGGTCTGAGAAGCCCCCGTATCACGCAATAGCTTAACTCCTCGCCTTTCGCCAGCCCACCTCACAAAACCATGCCCTCTATGACCCCCAAAGACGTCGCGGACAGGGTTCGAGCCTTCCGGACTCTTGAACACAGGCTGTGTCCCAACCTCTGACGAACTACCCTTGGCAAACTCAGAAGATATAGGCGACACCCCTATGCTGCGGGCCAATGACACAACCATGTTTGGTGGCTTGTTCGGACAAGCATTTGAAAAGTGCCCCTCCTTGTGACATGCAAAGCACTCTTTACTCTTTGGTTTCCCTTGGGAGTGGGAGGTACCATTAGACTTCTTATACGGGACGGTATTTGGTTTATGTTCAGTTTTATTGTCAGTGCTAGATGGTTTTGTGTATTTATGTGTATCAAAATTCTTGGGAGGGGGAAGGGTACGATCCTTTGCACCCAACTCACTCCTAGCTGCTGCTCCGCACCCTCGAATTAATGACAGTCGGAGGTCATCCATTTCTGCTGCCTCCTGGAGAGTTCTAGGATTTTTTTCCTTTATATTTAATGTTAAGTCCCCGCCTGTGCACTTAAAGAACTGCTCCAAGAGAACCAGCTCACTCAACTCCTCAAAAGTAGCTGCCCTCTCAGAACGCAGCCAATGTCGTAGTGCATCAGACAAGTCCCGGGCGTGTTCTAGGAAGGTACTATCCTTGCCCTTAGTAACACCCCGAAACTTCAAGCGGTAAGTTTCTGGTTGTAACTCATAGGCCCGTAGCACAGCCTTCTTTAGCTCATCATAAACTACACAGGACTCTAAAGGTAGTGCATCATACGCTTTTAGCCCCTTTCCTAGGAGTCTTGATGAAACTAATACTGCCCACTTTTCCTGAGGCCACTGGTGTTCCTGACACTTCTTCTCAAATCGCATAAAAAACTCAGCCACACCTAATTCATCGAACACAGGAACTAGTTTAAGCAGGTGTGACAATGATTGGTCCCGATGCCTGTTACCTCCCCCAATATTTCGCCCTGTTACCTCCACTCGAGATCTCTCCAGCTCCCTGTCAGACCGATACCTAGTAGACTCTGCCTGCAGTTCAGCCTCTCGTATAGCTGTTCTCTCTGCAGCCTCAGCCTGCACACTAGCCTGTCTCTCGGCAGCCTCAACCTGAGCTCTAGCAACCTCAACCTTGGCCATCTCAAGCCGAAACAACAAATCTGGAGTCAACCCTTGAGGAGGGGAAGGTGCATTTAATGGAGAGGGTCCCTGTGATTGAATTCCACGCTGCCATTGACCATCAACTTGGGGGTATGTACTAAATTCAGGCACCCTGACGTTTGATATGGGGGTAGAGTGGAGGGGGGGCTGGGGACCGGGGCCCCCAGTCGCCTCTCCACCCAGGTCTCTCCCTTCTAAACCCAATATCAAAGTCCTCAGCTGATCTTTCCTCATGCCACTTAAACCCTGGTGACCCTGAAGACCTGCCACACAATTTAAGCCATACTTATTCAGCTTCAACACCCTGGCAGCGGTAAGGGGCACCTCTAAAAATCTTCTAGCACCCTCCTCGCTATCGACTAGCCACTCCACAGGTCTTTCTCCCTCCGAGCCCGTATCGTGACCTGACCCATCACTGTGTTCTGATGTATTAGACATGTTTGTGTACTGCAGAAATTATCACGGTTATAGAATGTGCCTTATCTCCTATGCAAGTATGTATATACTAATGTTATTTAAAGTCTTTAATGTGTTATATTGGTTGCTCCAAAAAAAAACTCTATATCCACTGTATTCCTGTAATCATAAGGAATCTCAAAACAAATGACCACTATATTCCTCTGTTCAGTAAATCCTATGCAAGGTCGCCATTTGTTACGTCCTGGGATATATAAACACTGGGCTCTTTCTATTGGACTAGGTATGCGGCAACAAGCAACAACGGAAAACGCTAGATCCAACCCTTATCTATAAACCCAGGCAACAAACCACCCTACACCGTCAAGAGTCCTGCCTGGACAACGAGGTATCCTATGACTCGGTTACAGGGTGGACGCACTATAGACTGCTGATAGTCAAGCAGGCTATATAAAAGATCACACAATTAAGTTGACTTAAAGCTTCAAGGAAAAGATAGATAACGGAATTAAATTGCAGAAACAATTTAATAACAAACTAGAAGAAAGTACATTTAACGTTACGTTAATTAATACAACTAATCACCCCTGCGTGAAAGAAGGTGAAAGCAAACAGTCCTCAAAACATCGTACCGGTAGACAAGATGCGGGTTTCTAAACTGCATGCGGCTACTGTAGGATCTGATGCTTAGCAAAGAAAATACGTTACGGATTTAGAGAACTCTTAACTCAAAAGCAGGAATAAATACTAGTGATAGGACATACAGTGTATAATGGCATAGGTATAATTAAATAAAGGCAGCAACTCGCAACATAACCACATACAGGTGTGCTTCTCACTCTTAGTCAGGCAAGCCTGCTCGGACAGAGTCTCTAAGCCCCACCCTGACTCACAATGCTCACAAAAACGGTAAACTGTGGCACAATAACAAGCATACAGAGATAATAAACCCCTAGCTGTTAATCTGCCAGGTGGCAGAGGTCTAGCCGGAAGGATATAGGCTTCGGATACCCGGGCTGAGCCATCTGCTCTAGCCTAGGGACGTTCCCAAGTCTGTGCGCCAAATTACTCTAATTGAAAGGGTGCTCTCTTGAGAGACTCCGATCGCAAGTATCTGACTCTCTCCGGGCGACCCTAAAACAAAAGCAAGACGTGCTAGCGCAGTGCTGAGTGGACTAGGCAAGGGCCCTCACACAACACAACACTAGACACACAGGGACACAGACAAGAAAATGCCCCCAGACTCCCACGGGTATCCTAGTAAAGTCGTGCGTGTCCACAGGACTCGCACCAGCAGACTTTACTTAAAGGATCGCAAAAAGCCTCCCCTCCGGTCTAGCCCCTGCTAACCTGACACAAGAACACACTAGCAAGCATGAAACCACCAAATATGAGACAACAAAAAAAGCTTCCTAGGTCTCATTAACAATTACATCTCTGCATAAGGCCCAAAATCCTATCTAGTTATCTGAGAGCTTGTCGTTAATACAGTAATAGATATAAGGTCTATCAAGGGGATGGGATAATTAAATAGATTGGTGAAGTAGTGGAAGGAAGGTATACAAAGTAAGAGAGAAAGTTTCTAAGTGGGGTTGAGAGGGATAGATATCAAGGGGGTCCGAAGGGTACGACAGTGAGGTGAGCTCTGAGTCTTGAATCTGTCTGGACCCCGCCCTAGGCATGCAGAATACATCCCATGCTTGGCAACACTCAACACAGTTGCCGGGTCAAAATCCTCTACCCCGTGCGTGAGTCGAAACTAAGCCTAACGTTGCAATCAAATGCATATGGCAACGCTTCAGGCTCGTCCCAAGCTGGCAAGCGAAGCAACGTCCCAAGCCGGTCTCTCTCTTCCGCTCGTCTCCTCCCGCCCTCACTAGACTTACATCTTATATATTATAATGAAACAATTAACTATCGAGAATAAAATATACTAAGATGCGTTGGTTAAGAATAAGGGCAGCTACAAGCTGTGAAACAACATAAGAATATCCCAGACATTAGTTACGTTGTCGTAGGATATATACTAAGGAAAAGCCTTGGCTGCCACCAGCCGGTTTCTAAACGGCTGGGCAGCCGACGCGCGCGCATGCCCGCACGTGGCTACTATGCAGAAGCGTCACACTTTCATGTGACGAAATTAGCGTTTTCGCACATCGGTCACCTATCTGAGTCACCCCTCTTTAAGTAGAATCTCTTCAGAATAGGAATGACCAGTTAAACTCGTCTTTTATAGCAAATCAAAATTATAGGAGACCATCCACGATCACCTAACATATATCTGTAACTAGAAGTAGGATCTCCTAACGCACATAAATCTCATGCCTTCTTCCTTTAGTTTTGATATCAAGGGATCGTATCTCACGAGGTTCACTAATGGTCAGGTTCTTGTCTGTCGTCCTTACTTATCAACCCTCCGGTTGTTGTCGACCATAGTTCGCTCAACAGGTGGGAGTTACTCACACTAATCATATTGATTTGGGATATTAGTGTCAAGCTGACTATTAGGTAACCCGTCTCTACTAGGAATATCCCTAGTCCATATAGTATGCACTTGTTAATAGTTATCCAGGGTTAGTAATCTACCATTACCGGTAACTATAAAGCGAGTCCATATTAGTCAATATTGCCGTTCATTCCAGTCTTTATATTATACAGTATGTGAAGCTATAGTAACCCCATCCTCTATACATTAGCTGTCAGTCTAGTATAAATTGAGCGGTAATCTTTTCTACCTCATCTAGTCCTAATTAAAATCAAAATGGCAAAGTTTAATGCTAAATTTTGTTGTCAAGAGCCCTCTATAGACAAACTTAAAGGTCAGGTGATCTCCAAGGATGATTGGAAGTTTATAGCTTATTCCTTTGACATAAGCTATGAGAGTTCGCACACTAAGGAAATCCTGGAAAACACAGTCATAGAAGAACTGACAAATAAGAGAAATCTTACCTGCTGAAGCTGTAGATTCACTTACTCCCATGAGTAGTTCAATGATAATGGCTGATAATGATGAAGATTCACAGAGTACCATACAGGAAAACTCCCAGGGGAAACACTCTCCATCTCCTGAGCCGTGGTCAGAAGACAGACTAGATTTTGAAAGGGAGAAGTTTCGGCAGCAGCTTCTGCACGAGGTTCAGGAGAAAGAGAAGCAGCTTCTGCACGAGGTTCAGGAGAAAGAGAAAGATCGGCAACTAGAACTCTTGAAACTTGAGACACAACAACGGGAGAAAGAGAAAGACAGAGAGACACAACAAAGGGAGAAAGAGAAAGACAGAGAACTAGAAATTGCTAAAATTCAAAACTTGGAAGAAACAAAATGCCTCAAAGAAGAGAAATTACAGTTGCAGAAGACTGAAATGGAAGCCAAGATTCCAACTATCTAAAAACATCTCCCTAGTTACCGGCTAGTACCACCCTTTGACGAGAGTGACCCAGAGAAATCTTTCTCCACGTTTGAGAAAACTGCTGAACACCTTAAATGGCCAAAAGAGGAATGGCCATGGCTTCTCAAACCCAAACTCGTAGGAAGAGCTCAGAAAACTTTCAATCACCTGGAGGACGTTAATGACTATGACTTTGTAAAGAGCGCTATATTAGATGCTTATGCTATCACCGCTGATCATTACCATAGAACTTTTCGGAACTACATCAAGCCAGAAAAACATACATTTTTGGAGTTTGCCATGGATAAACGACGGATGCTTAAAAAATGGTTAGCTGCTAAAAATGTCACCACCTTCACAGAGTTAGTTAACCTTGTTGTTCTAGAGGAGTGGAAGCGTAGGTTACCGCCCAGTATGCTAGTATATATAGAGGAGAAGGGAGTGAATGACCTTACCAAGGCTGCTCAATTAGCTGACAGCTATGCTTTAATCCATAGGGTTGTACCAAGCTATGATAGGACAAAAACCCCAAATGTGAGATTCTCCTCAAGCTATAACCCTGTGTCTAAAGTCATGTCGCAAACAAATGCTCCCAAAAGCCCATCTCAAAGTCAAGGAAAGTCTGAAGACTTCTGCTCATATTGTAAACAGACAGGGCATAACATCATGCAGTGTACACATCCTAAGTGTAAGACCTCTGCTGCATACAAACTCACACTTGCCACTTCTCAAAGACCTCAAAAACAAACAAAACCTTCTGGGGCACCTATAACATGTATACATACCCAGAATGCATTTTCTGATCCTATTTCTGCCTTAAAGGTACCTGGAACTGTCTCTCTTCCAGATGACCCACAGACTTACCCAGTTACCATCTTAAGAGACACTGGATCAGCCCAAAGCTTGTTGTGTAAGACTGCCTTGCCTTCAGTTGAGAACCACCACACTGGGGGAAAAGTTACACTTAAATCTTTAAGCTCTGGTCATACTGCAGACATGGATGATATACAGATAGGCAGTGACATGATCCAGGGGTCAGTTAGAGTAGCCGTCTTGGATACAGATCTTCCTATTCCGGGGGTAACTTTCCTTTTAGGAAATGACTTGGCTGGACATGGGATGATTCCTGACATGATAGTGAGAGACAAACCCATGTTACACAGTCCTACTGCAAAGCTAGATCAGGAGAAACCACATATTTTCCCGGTTTGCGCTGTCACCCGTTCACAAACTGCTGCAGTGTCTAATGACTCTCTCTCACCCTCAGGTCAGGATACCTTGTTCACCCAGATCATGTCTAGGGAAAACCTCATACAAGCTCAAGAGGCAGACACTTCACTTGCTAAGCTCAGGCACATTGCTGATGACAAACCCATAAATGGGAAAAACCCTAACATCTACTATCACAAAGGTGTCCTTATGCGTAGTTTTCACCCGCCTGATAGGCCTGACTCAGATACTTGGTCTATAGTACATCAGGTAATCATCCCTACCTCCATCAGATCTGCTGTAATGGGATTAGTTCATGACGGAAGAGGTAGATAAGAAGATAGCCACTGCGTACAGACCTCAGACCCAGGGTTGCCTAGAACGCCATCATCAATCTCTGAAATCCATGATAAAAAAGTTTTGTTTTGAGACTGAGAAAGAGTGGGATGCCAACATTGACTGGCTTCTTTTTGCCGTTAGAGAGTGCCCTCAAGAGTCACTAGGATACTCCCCTTTTGAGTTGCTATATGGGCGTCAGATCAGAGGCCCTCTAAAGGTCTTGAAAGATTCTTGGTTTGTGGAAGTATCTGATCATCCTTCTCGCACAGTTGCAGAGTACATAAATGAGTTAAAACTTCAGATGTCAAATGTAAGAGCGCTAGCACTGGCGAACCTCGAGAAGAGTCAGTCAAGAATGAAAACCCACTACGATCGCAAGTCTGAAAGTAGAACATTTAGTCCTGGAGACAAAGTCCTTCTCTTCCTGCCCATTCCTGGTAGTCCATTAAAAAGCAAATTTTGTGGCCCATATGTAGTCTCTCAGAAACTTTCCAAGCTAAACTATGTTGTTCGCACTCCTGATCGAAGGAAGGATCAAAGGATTGTTCACTTAAACCAGATGAAGGCGTACATAGAAAGGCCGCTTGAGGAGAATACCCCAATACTAGCTGTAAATACTGTACCACATTCTGTACCAGACTCGTGGGAATTGCAAAAGGTAGGAGACTCTGATGTGATTGAGTTTGGTGATCTTCCTTCACCTTGTGGAAGCCCAAAGAACAGCGAACTATTATGTACCTTAGATCAATATTTGTCGGACATGTCGCCATCACGTAGAGATGATCTTAGGAAATTGCTTGTAAGTTACCCTTCAGTCACATTGGATGTCCCTGGCTTTTGCAAGGACCACCATCACGATGTTATCTTGACCTCACCAGAAGTAAGACCTATCAAACAATCACCATACAGACTAAACCCTCAGAAGCAAGAGATCATGAGAAAGGAAATTGATTTTATGTTGGAGAAGTCCTTAGTGGAACCAAGTCATTCCCCTTGGGCGTCACCCTCTTTATTAGTCCCAAAACCAGACGGTAGTAGTAGGCTGTGTACTGATTACAGGAAAGTAAATGCAGTGACAGTCCCTGATGCATATCCACTACCTAGAATTGATGACCTAATAGATAAAGTAGGGGCTGCTAAGGTAGTATCAACCATAGACTTGCAGAAGGGGTATTACCAAATTGGGATGACCGATAGAGCTAAAATCATCTCGGCTTTCACCACTCCTTTTGGGCTCTTCCAATATAGAGTCATGCCTTTTGGCATGATGAATGCTCCTGCCACATTTCAAAGGGTCATGTCATATACTATTCAGGATTTAGAAGGTGTAGACACTTACTTAGATGACATCGTGATTATTTCAGATACTTGGGAGGATCATCTTTCTAGACTGGACGGGCTGATGGAGCGCTTGGCTGCTGCTGGCTTCACCATCAACCTAGCCAAGTCCTGCTTTGGACGTGGATCAGTGACCTACCTTGGCCATGTGGTGGGTCAGGGTACTGTACGTCCCAAGAAAGCTAACGTGGAGACCATCACCGCCTTTCCCCAGCCAACTGACCGCAAATCCATCATGCGTTTTTTAGGGATGTGCGGATTCTACCGCAGATTCTGTCCGAACTTTGCAGCCATATCAGCGCCCCTCTCAGATCTTACAAGCCCCAAAATTAAGTTTGTCTGGACTCCCACCTGTACTGCTGCCTTTGACCAACTGAAGTGCCTCCTTTAATCCTACCCGGTACTTCATGCTCCTGATTCCGCATTGCCTTACCATCTTCAGGTTGATGCGAGTGATAGAGGAGTCGGGGCAGTACTTCTGCAACCAGATAAGACAACTGGCGTCCTACATCCTGTCTCGTACTTCTCCACCAAACTGAAGAGACACCAGAGGTGTTATTCCACAGTGGAGAAGGAGTGCTTGGCGATGGTATCAGCGGTGAAGAAGTTCGAATGTTATCTCCCTCAGCACTATCCACCAATCATCATCTATACTGACCACAACCCTCTTACTTTTCTGCACAAGATGTAGAACAACAACTAACGACTTCTCCGGTGGGCTCTAAAGTTACAGGAGTACCATCTCATTGTTCGCCATATTCGTGGGGTAGACAATCGGATTGCAGACACCTTGTCAAGAGATCTTCCACCTACAGCGAAGCCTATTCCTCCTCTCGCTACCTAGTCCTCTTCGCTCCCCTTCGAGGACTTTAAGGGGGGAGGTGTCACGGACCTATAGGCTCTGACTGTACGGGTTCACTTCCACCCTTCAAACGCATCAACCAGTCTGAGATCGGGGTCGGGGCTTCAAGCAACCAAACAAACAGAGGCCCGAAACTTCGCATCCCAATATCCTTCTTACTTCTATCCCTCTCATTTTGATCGAGCAGAGTTTCGAAGTCTCACTCAATAAATATGTAATTCAAATTAAAGTTCAATGCTATCTCTGCTCATGAACACCAGGGGGTGGAAGTTTCTTTTCTGGTCACATTAAATCTACCGTAGTCAATGACGGGGCGGGAATAATGAGTGGGGTCAGTGTTATCTTAGACTTTCTCGGTACAACGTTCTCGGGAATATCGCTTCCAGAGAGCGTTGTTTTTAAAACTCCAGGAACTACCCCCCTTCGGTTTGTCTACGGGAGATATCGTGACTATAACTTATATTTTCATTTTGATTTTCTTTTTGTTTTAATTTTGTATAAATTAAATATTTTGCATTAATATTAATTACCATTGTATTTGTTTTATTTTGTTTTATAACTTTAAATTATAATTATATAATACATAATGATTTTGTTATATTACTTAAATTTGATTTTATTATATTAACAAAAATTGTGTATTTTTTTCTTATCCATATATATTTATACCCTAATGATTAAATGAAGTGAGGAAGATTAACCCTATATAAGATCCAGAAGACTACTTTGAAATCTGATTAAAATACGAGAACAACTCTTAAATTAAAATATCATCTTAGTAATAAATATTAAAATACGAGAACTACTCTTAAAGAGACTTTACCTTAATACAAGTACTAAAATAATAAAAGTACTTATCCATACTGAACACCCTTAAACTAAAGTTCAGTCTTTGTGTTCAACCTAAAGGTTACCCTCTAGACTCCTTCGGGGCCAAATCTTTAACTAAGCTAGTTCCACTAGTCTCTCCAAACTTTGGGTTGTAACAATATATACAGTATAATTATATACATATCAAAATGTAATGTGTTTGTGTACATACGTTACATCCACATCCTACGCCCGTATGGCTTCAGGCCCATGTCGACTAATAACATTTGACTATCTTTAAAAGCTTATAATAACCTGCTGGCTTCCCTTTAATATTTGGGATTGGAGTTCGTTGTTAAAAGGATCTGACTTGTGTGGGTTGGTCACCCTAATCGAGCTTCCCATTTCATTCTCTTATAAAGTTTTCATTGAGAAACTAATATATTTTTTCCCCAGACTAACTATTAATTTTAAGCATTCTCATTACAGGTTCTGGTGTCTGCTAACGACCATGCCTATCCATCCGAATCGAGTTGAATCCATTGTGATGGCCTGCTGTTGTCTACACAATGTCCTTCGTGACAGGAATCCCTCTGATCGACGCGGTCTTGTCGTGGAGGAGAACATTGCAACAGGAGAAATCGTAGATTTGGTACGTCCGGCCGACATTCTAGACCGTCTTGGGAGGCAGCGGGGAAACACGGCTACTAATGATGGGAAGACTCTTCGTGACAGTCTCAAACACTATTACAACTCACCAGCTGGGAGTGTGGCATGGCAAAACACGATAATAGGACGAACCCCATCTGAAACCTAAAACATACCCTAATAAAATGTAAAGATAATGTGATAATTGTTTAATTTCTACTCCATGTCATGACCAAGTTATGTGCGTAGCAAGAAGGCATTCGTTGTATGATAACTTATTTTATTCAATTACATCTGGCTAATGTCATATTGGGTGAATATTCGAATTACGTAGACATAATATTATTTACTAGCTACGAACATCTTGTATGACAAAAATTTACGAAACATACAACAAAATTCCTCTCTATCTGGACCATGGTGAAACCTGTCTAAAGTAGAACCAGGTGGCTAATTACCGGAGACACCCACCCCCACCAACAGTCACACACTGTTACGCTGGCCAGCTTGCCAGAATGTGCTCGTACTCGCTAGCGCTCGCCAGGGCAGTGAAATGGGCTATAATAATCGTAGAATGATGTTCTTTCTTTCCTAGTATTCATGTTGTCACAGACAGATCAGTGGTGGTCTTTATTCTTGTCTGTGACACTTGGAAGTATTTTATATCAGTGATAGAGTATAAGATGTGTAGTGTGAAGTTAAGGAGAGAGCGAAGGAGGCAGCATGGTGGTATTATGTGCGTGTGTATGTACGTGTGCCTTCCTCGCTCGGGCGGGGGTTCCCACGCTTTTGATTGGCCGGCGGGCCTGGCTACGTCATAGGACACTTGCTCTTCATGACGTAGTGGTCTGTGATTGGGTGCCGCTGTCATAGTGTTGGTGCTGGAGGGCTCCTGCCCGCGTGTCTCCTTAGAGCTTGGCATGGTGTGCTTGGTCCTAGATGTCCCTTGCAATCTGTCCCCAATCTAACCCCCTGTACTACTGTTTCTCTCTCTGAACTTCTTCTTTTCCTTTACTTCTCATCTTTATTCAATTACTTATCCCTTCTGGTTCTGCATACGACTTCCATAGTCAGCCAGTCGTATTACCAGCACCAGTTCTCACATATATGTTTTGCACAAGCATTAGGGATTATTAGTCATAGTCACATGGAGTCATATTATCATTGGGTGCTTCTAATTATTGAGTTGTTCTTTGTTACTATTTAATGCTAGACAGTGGAAGGTATCTTTGGTCGTTGTCTGAGTTATGTATATGGCAAGTCAGAGCCTGTACGACTTAGACGGAGTGAGGTAGCCTGTAACCTTTGTACATATTATTCCTTTGTGAGTGTAGCAGTATACAAGCGAAGGGCGTTTGCCTACTCTTGCTCGTATGCTCGCTACCTCTTTGTGTTGACCTTTGTGGAGCGCCAGGGCAAGAGCAGATACTTGAGATCTGGACTTACCAAGAGAGCCTCCTAGTCACTTAACATAACATAAGGGAAATCTGTTCAAGGGGAGACAGTAGGGTACGAGCATGCTTGCACTCTGCCTAGCCTCCTGGTACCTTTTATGCCGCTGCTAGACTTTATTAGTAATAAAGACAGCATTGTGTTTATTAACTTTAACTGCGTATGTTTTAGGAATTATTCACATATTATTTTAGCCTAGGTTGATGCATGGTGCACAACCCATACTAAAATGGGGAGATCAATTGATTCAGATAGCGATATAGAGTGCCTCCAAAGGGATCTAGATACCTTACATGAATGGTCAGTAAATTGGCAGATGAAGTTTAACATTGACAAATGCAAGGTATTAAAGATAGGGAAGATGCAAACAAATGTTAAATATAAACTAGCTAATTTAGAATTAGAAAATTCAGACTGCGAGAAAGATCTAGGTGTGTTTGTTAGCAATGATTTGAAGCCTAGAAAACAGTGTATAAGCGTTCGTAATAAGGCAAACAGGATTCTCGGGTTCATCTCTAGGAGTGTGAGTAACAGAACTGCTGATGTTATCTTAAAACTTTACTTGTCATTAGTGAGACCCCATATGGATTATGCTGTCCAATTTTGGTGTCCTTATTACAGAATGGACATAGATTCATTGGAGAGAATTCAGCGTAGAATGACAAAAATGATCCATAATATTAGAAATTTTCCGTATGAAGAAAGGTTGAAGAAATTAGGTTTACATTCGTTAGAGAGACGCAGAGTTAGAGGGGATATGATAGAGGTGTTCAAGTGGGTTAGTGGGATTAACAAAGGGGACATGACAAATGTACTACAGCTCAGTGATAGCGAAAGAACTCGTACCAATGGTTTCAAATTAGATAAATTTCGTTTCAGAAAAGATATAGGCAAATATTGGTTTGGTAACAGAGTTGTAGATGGGTGGAATAGGCTACCAAGTGATATAGTGGGATCAAGAACGATAGGGAGCTTTAAGAAAAAATTGGATAAGCATATGGACGAGAAGGGTTGGGTGTGAAGGGGGATCAGCCGGGTTGGGCCAATCAGCGCTCTGCAGACCCCCGTAATCCTGCGTTAATCTCTAACCGGTTTGGTAAGATGATCCTCAGGGTATTAGAGTGTTGAGCCTATAATTGGGCTTTGTAATTGGGGTTGTGTGGGACAGGGATCTGCCTTGCTTAGGCCAATCGGCTTTCTGCAGACTCCCATTTTCTTATGTTCTTATGTAACCCAGTATGGCTGTTACTTTGGCTAAGGAAGTACTGTTTTGAGTGGCTATTATTAGTGCTGTCACAGAGTTGTTGCACTCCCTTGTTTTATATAGATATGTATCCTACTTGTTGGTGTATTTAAGATACACGCTTTGGTGTCCTGCCCCTGCATTATTTCTGTTCTATATTGACGAGCATCTTAGAGCATCAGACGTTTTCAGAAGATTCCATATCTCTTTGCTGTAATACTAGACTTCCAGTGTTTTCATAGAGCATTGAAGAGTTTAGTGTTGAGTACAGACTCACACTAAAGTTAACGTAAGCATATACTCCTTTATTTAATCTTATTATAGTTTATTTAAGCATTGTTATTACTTAAGAGCATTTTATTAACGTAAAGTACTCCTGTTGTGGGTAGGCTTTGCCGTCACCGGAAAGCCTTTGTAGAAGTGCACTAAAACCCAGTTAATTGATACCCCGTTATCCATTAGATTAACTCTGGAGGGTTTTAAGTGTTTTGTTCACCGACGTAATAGTTCGAGGGTTTGAAATTAGCGTACCGTTGTTGCAGATATAGCCTATCATCTAGTCCATTATTAATTAAGTGCCCTTGTTTATTTCGTAGTGCCGGTCGTAACAACACACACGTACACACAAACATACACCCACACCCACGTGGTTGATTGCCCCAATGGGTAATCTCTAACACGACCAACCCTCCAGCCTGCGGCAGTGGCTGTCAACCAGATACTCACACACACACACACACAATTTAATAATTGTGTACTTTGTAGAGGAATGATTTGCTTACTTTTAGCGTATGTATTATAATATAATAATACTTTTTAGATTAAAAAAGTTAGTCAACTATTGGCATTCAGGTATATAATTAATATTTACTATTCATTGTTAACACCTTACGAGCGGCCTATGCGGTTTATTTATGTGTACCGCACAGCGGGGTGTTTTTAGCCAAAATAGGGCTGTTTACGTGATCATTTTCATGCCTAAATAAGACCCAGAACGTAAAACAAGTACCTATCCCTGAAAGGGCATAAACAGAGCTTTCGAATGACACCATAACGATCCTTGTATGATGGATAGTTTTCTTGCAATAACCGTGCAACGCGAGTGCAAAAAGCAGGTAATTCGGTACTTTCAGTACATAATTGAGTATGTAGCGAGTGAGAGAGGGAGGAGGGAGCTGAGATTTGTGTCAGTAGGTTCGCCGCGGTGGTCTGGAGCAGTCATACGCTCGCTAGTCTCCTGCCACCACTTGTCTCTCTCTCTCAGCCACATTACGTGCTGAAATTGCCACTCGAGTTATGTCGAGCGCCGCCACATAGTCCAGCTTTTTTTAACTCGACTTATGTTGCTCGCCGCTAATTAAGGGTTAAGATAATGTTAAGATAATGTGATTATTCTTTATTGTGTACTCCATGTCATGACCAAGTAATGTGCGTAGTAAGAAAACATTTGTTGTATGATAACATATTTTATTCAACAACATCTGGCTAATGTCATATTGGGTGAATATTCGAATTACGTAGACAAAATATTATTTACTAGCTACGAACATGTTGTATGACAAAAATAAACGTAACATACACACAAAATCCTCTCTATCTGGACCGTGGTGAAACCCGTCTAAAGTACAACCAGGTGGCTAATTATCCAAGACCCCCACCCCCACCAACAGTCACACACACACGCACACAAAAACATACACACGCACACACAAACATACACACACACCCACGTGGTTGATTGCCCCAATGGCTAATCTCTAACACGACCAACCATCCAGCCTGCGGCAGTGGCTGTCCACCAGATACGCTCTCACACACACACACACACACACACACTTTAATAATTGTGTACTTTTTAGAGGAATTATTTACATACTTTTATCTTACGTATAGTAATATGATAGTACATTTTTATATTCAAAAAGTTATTCAAGTTTCAGGTATGTTATTAATATTTAGTATTCATTGACTAACATTTGTCTGGTTTTCATTTTGTGTCTAGGAAATATATGAATCATTATCTTGCTTATATATTTTGTTTTTTTCATAGGTAAAGTAATATATTAATAATCTCTGTTAAGGTAACATACGTCTTTATCATTAATACAAATTATTCATTGATTTTTACTTTTATAAGTTTTATTGTGTGTAGCACACACAAAGACACACACCCATGCTCATTGTGGCGTACGTGACAATCGACATTGATATGTCAGTCGTACAAACATACACGCATTGTATTTTATATTTCATTAATCTCACCACCACACCAAAGACTACCAATGAAATTATTCTAATTATTATATGAGCCACCTTGAATCGAACCCGTGTTAGCGCACGGCTTGAATGAACTCTTCCATCGCTTTATAAATAGATTGTATCATTGTCAACTTGTTTGAGTATTTGAATAAGCTATTATTTTCGTAGGTATATAATTATGTTAAAAGTTTTTTATATTCACAACGTATCAAGTATTAACATTCAAGTCATTCGATATTTTTTAATATTCTTTTATAACAATTTGTATGTATATTATTTCGTATATTAAATATTAATATTATATATTATTCATATATTAAGTTCTTCTTATGATCTAAATTTTGTATATAAGAAATATATAAGATTTGTTTTCTTTGTTAAAATGTTATATTATAGATATTGTACCGCCAATGTCTCATAAATAAGTTTATTTAATTTATTCAGGTATTTGCTGAATCACTGTACATTTTAACTTTAGCGGAACAATAATTTAGATAAATTTTTAACAAAGAAGCGAACTAAATTTTAAAGTATACTTTATCATCAATGAAACCGGGAATATGGGAAAATAATAGAAAATTATAGTTTTTTTGTTAATACCTTTATTTATATAAAAAAATAAAAATAATGTCATCGTGGTGACCGGTGACATGGCCACTGGTGGTTGCCCAGGCGACAACATTGGGAAGACCCCAGGTGAAGGTGAAGGTGAAGGTGAAGGTGTTGTCCCTGGCATCATCGTGGTTGGGGTAGGGAGACGTGGAGATTGTCCATGGTAGGGTACTGTGTAGAGTTGAGGAGGTTGTCCCGGAAGAAGTGGATTAGCAGGTGTATGAAGGAGGTGACCTGGCAGTTGTGTAGGCGCCCGCGGGTCGCCCGGAGGGTACGCCAGTGGTAGCTGGTAGTGTACAGGCGGATAATTTAATGGGGCCACGTAGGTGTTGGTGGTTGACACAATTGGCAATGGTGTCACCGTTACTGTTGTGTCCGCCAGGCTCGTGACCACAGGAACTGTGGTTGTAGCTTCCGCCACAACTGCAGGTCTTGATGCCTTGATTGCCTGTAGTGCCTGCCGATTTTGTTTTTTTTTGTTTTTTTTTCTATGTGATTGAGGGAGGCAAAAGGCATAACTGCCTATAGCGAGTGCCTCCCCCATAGTTGAAAGAGTGACAGGGCCAAAATCAAGGGACGTTCGAGCCAAAATGCCTGGACACACGGAGTTTGAAGCAATTTAAGTCATAGGAAGCGGGAAAAAATGATTCTGGGAGAGAGTTCCAGAGCTCAGCTGTTGAGTAGAAGAAAGTTTGAGAGTAACGTTTCACTCTTGGGTTGGAGAGTTGCACAGAGTAGGGGTGGGATTGAGTTGCAAGACGGGTACCACGTGCCCTACGTAAAGGAGGTGGGATGCACTGGGATAGCTCTGCGGAACACTGATTATTATAGTAGCGATAGAATAGCGAGAGAGATGCAACATTGCGGCGGAGCGAGAGAGAGATTGCAGAGAGTTGGTGAGTGGACGGGAGTTAATGATACGAAAGGCCTTCCTTTCAACCTTGTCTAGGAGAGCGGTGTGAGAGGAACCTCCCCACACATGTCAACAATACTCAATACAAGGGCGCACTATGCCCCTGTACAGAGCAAGAAGCTGTGCATGGGAAAAGAACCCCCTAAGGCGGTTGAGCACACCCAGCTTCTGGGAGGCTGCCTTAGCAAGACTGGTAATATGGTCCTTCCAAATGAGAGCAAAAGAAAAAGAGACACCAAGAATATTGAGAGAAGATGAAGGGTTGATTTTTGTATTGTTGAAGAATAAGGGATAGTCCGCTGGGATATCCTGACGGGTAGATAGATGGAGAAATTGGGTTTTGGAAGCATTAAAGTTAACAAGGTTTTCTCTGCCCCAATTGGAAATAGTATTTAGATCAGAATTTAAGAGTTGTATGGCTTCATTACGTTTGTCGTTGAGGGATTGCTGGCTGGGGCGTTCTGAAAAAGTAATGGAGTAGTGTAAGGTTGAGTCGTCTGCGTATGAATGGATGGGAATTAAGGTACAGTTAAGGAGATAATTTATAAAAATTCGAAAGAGAATAGGAGATAGGACAGAGCCCTGAGGAACACCGGAGTTTATAGGGTGAGGAAGTGAACAATGGCCCTCCACAACCGCGGCTATGGAACGGCCGGAAAGAAAATTAGAGACAAAGGCACAGATGGAGTGATAGAAACCGAAGGAGGGTAGTTTAGAAATTAAAGATTTATGCCAGACTCTATCGAAGGCTTTCGATATGTCTAGTGCAATAGAAAAAGTCTCACCGAAATCTCGAAAGGAGGATGACCAAGAGTTAGTAAGATATGAAAGAAGATCACCAGTAGAGCGACCCTTAAGGAAGCCATACTGGCGATCTGAGAGCAGATTATGAGAAGAGAAATGCTTAAGAAATTTGGAAGCAAGAATAGTTTCAAAAACTTTAGAAAGACAAGAAATGAGAGCAATTGGACGATAGTTGGAGGGTTGAGAGCGGTCACCCTTCTTTGGGACAGGTTGAATGTGAGGAAACTTCCAGCATGAAGGGAAGACGTTAGAGGATAGACAGAGACGAAAGAGTTTGCCTAGGCAGGGAGTCAGCACGGAAGCACAGTTTTGGAGATCAACAGGAGGAACACCGAGGATTGAAGTTGCATATCAACTCATCCACCATCAGAGGATCTATCCTCAGGAGCTTACCCTCCAGGGCATCACAGTAGCTCCGTATCTGTACGTGGAGCAAGGATTTACTCTGGGCCGGCTTTTCCCGCGTGTCGACGGAGTCCTCGTATTTGTTGAGGAGCTGAATAAGTAAAAAAAATTACATTAATGTCACAAGAATATTAACCCGGCAAGCGCGATAGGCCTCACGGAAGGCTTCCTATAGGGAACGTGATAGGCCTCACGGAAGCAAGACCATAAAAAAAGCCTTCCAAAAAAACAAAGGGCCCATCAAAACAAAGGATTTTGTCTCTACGGGAGATAATTCCCCTCTAGTACTCATCCATGTGTTTCTCACCCCTCCCCCTCCCCTCCTTCCCCACCTTATTCCCCGCTCCCCCCCCTCCTCAATTATCACCTATTTATCCTCTTATTATCATCATTTATCGGTTATTTTTCTCTCCCGCGATAATGTAGCACAAGTGGGTTGCATAAAAGATCGTTATGCAACACCCAGACACCGGCACACACCGCCCCGCTCGTCTCAGTTGACTCCCAGACAGCGAGAGGGGAGGGCTGCCTGTGGCTCTCTCTCGCCTGAGATTATGACCGGGTGGCCAATATCTTCGTTTTTCACCACCCAAATGCTTTTCCCACTTATTTTAGCACTCTTGAAGGTTCATATATACATCATATATGTAAAATAAAAGCATACCGAAAACAAATAATGCTTTATATTGTAAATATAACGAATTCTGTCAGAATCTAGGGCTAGAAATGCACAAATAACTACCCTAGCACCTAGGTCTATATCGCGCTTGTCAGGTTAATTAAACAATATTTAATGACCCAGATGAAGTGTGATGATGGAAATATGATTTCTGTTTTCTGTTTAAAGAACTTATAAAGTATGAGTAAAAAGGCATAAATAAATTTAACCCTATAAATATAGATATATATATATATTATATTATATATATACCGGTATATTTATATACTTATAAAGTATGAGTAAAACGCATAAATAAATTTAACTCTATACATATAGATATATATATAATATATTATATATATATATTACGATTAAATGCTTACCTTGTTCAAATACAGGGGATCGTCTTTAGCCGGGGGCTCCGCCAGACGTCCACGTTTTGCCCCCACACGCTTTCTGTCTGTTGAGGGCATTACGGAAGAGTTTGACAGCTCTTCCCATGGCTGGCCCATCGCGTCATCCACCTGTGTATGTTCCTCCTCCACGACGACCACCTCCTCCTCGTCCTCCTCCACCTCCACGTTCTGCTGTGGCTGTGATATTTTCTGGATCTGAAAGTAAAAAAACAATAAATACCATATCGAACTTGTCAAGCATTATAAAGTCAAACATAGTAATAATTTTACACACAACCGAAAGTTAATAATTATGAGCATGTAAATATATGTTACTATATATAGCAAATGTTTTCATATATCATTGTTCGTACCTTCTACTGATCCTTGGTTCCTTTTGGGAAACATTTTCCTTAAGGAAGGAAAATGTGTCCCAAATCCACTGATCCCTCATTGTCCGGGTTTTGCCTTTGGAGCCACTCTTCCTGGTGAGGTTGAGGAGTTTGCCGCACCGTGTCCTCATGTTTCCATAAAATTTGGACACATGAGCTGCTGAAAAGGAAACGGGAGAGAGTGCATTACAAACATCAAGAGAATATGTCGATATTTAAAAAATAAAATAAAAGGGGCAAGCGCAGCGCTAGAAATCGAAATAAATATAACATTTTTCACGGGTCATGTTGTTAGATTATTGTGTAAATGTGTTCATAGCACCACGTTCATCAAACAAAATATTATATAGATGTACAAATAACTCATATCCACTTACCTGGTAAATTCAGTTGCTTCCCTTTCTCCTCGAAAATACGCACCTTGTAGTTCTTGTCGTGGTAACGAGCGTCTGACTTGGCCCATAGGGCTGGGTGATTTTGGATCCAATCTGCCAGGTCGTTTTCCATGGTGGCAGTTATGACTCCGTATGTGGCAGCAGCGTCGTCACTGTCGGAGGACGAGTTTTCCTCCGGGGTAATGATGATCTGGTCGATGTCATCTTGGCTCCTGTGGACATCAACCACCAATTCGTCCTGTGTAGAAAAAAGTTGCTGGCTCGGTTGATTTTCCTGGGGCATTTCCACGTCCATTGACGTCCCCTCTCCTTCAGTCCCCGGCATGGCAGGCAGAACATCAGCGGCTTGGATGACGGGCGTCTCACTCTCAGCAGTTGTCGGGGTCGCCTTGTTCTTGTTCACCTTCTTGTTCACCTTCTTCGCCACCTTCTTCACCGTTGGTTGTGTTACGACTGGGGTTTAAATATATCAGGGCTCTTATTCATTGGACTAGTAATGGCATAAATGTTACAACGGAAAGCGCTAGCTCCAACCTCTGATGTATATTCCCAGTGAACAAAGAACACAAATACTCTACAGAGTTCTATATGCAATAATAGGCTATCAAACTCTCAATAAATGTGCGTCTACTCTAGGCTTAATGTTATGTGAAAACAGCCTATTACTACCTAGAACCGAAGGTGCTTGGTTATGGTATGCAAAGTAAGGTGGTAAGAGAAGTTACAGCTTACGTTACTTTAATCAATAAATGTCAGGCACTCCTGCATGAAAGAAAGTGCACTAAAGTCCTTCAACACTAACAAGGAATCTTCTTTAAATGTTAGATGCTATAAAGATGCTCGTATCGGAAATGGAACCCAAAAAGGCAGGCAGCGGAACAATGCTCGTGCAGGCTATGCACACAAAAAGGCAGAATATAATGCCGTCGGAGCCAAGAATATCCTAAACACTACAACAATAATAATAATCGCCACGACAATGCAGTATTCCTATCAACAAAAAGAGCCTAAGTCGTTTGTGTCTCAATACATCAAACTAGGCTGCGAAATGCTTGTGTAATAATAAATGGGTATGCATAAAAAGAGTAATTAGGTTAATATACTTAATGTCTACTGTGACTGATAAAGTCTAGCTAGAGTCAATGATACGAGATACTGGTGCGCATGGCATGCTGCATAGCCTAGTGCAAATCTCAAGTCTGTGCGTCAAATATTACGTTATAATGAAGGGTAGCTCTCTTGAGAAACCTTAATACCGAAGTATTAAGCGTTCTCCTGGCGTACCTCAAAGACAAACAATCGAGACTAGAACAGTGCAGAATGGTATAGGCAAAAAACCCTCATTCGTGCATGCTCTACTCTCAATGGCACACAGACTAGAATTTACTCAATCAACTCCAGTTCTCAGGTATGTCGTGCCGCTTTTAACTGAAGCCAGCACTCATAGGAAACAATACCTATAATATCAGACTCCTAGTCTAGCATTATCTAATCCAGCAGAACACTAATAACTAAAGGAAGCAGTACTAAACAATATAAATGCCAACCAATGCTTCGTGATCCACTTATCTTAACAACTAACATACATAGGCTATATCAGACCTTAACACACAATACAACTGGCCAGCATGAAGCTGATTTTGCAGAGTTAACCAGAGGGGGTATAATATTAATAAAAGGTGGTGAAGGATATGGAAAATGAGAGAGATAGGCAGAGGAAAAGATTCTCAGGTACGGAGCGAGGACAGATAGCAAGGGAAAAAAAGATGGGTGTGTTCTAGAAACCAGATCTGAGGGAGAGAGTGGCGAGTAACTGTATATATACTCACACCAGCTCGAGCCGCGTGGGAAAAAAGCGGTTACAAGTCCTCTAGCCACTACCAAAGTAGCTAGCAAAACATTACGTCACCAAGCATGGTAAAGAACTCCTTCAACCAATCCCCACGAGGCCAGCCAGCTGTGACGTCATCGAGCGGGGCAAAAACACTACGCGCCCCCTCTCACTCTGTTCTACTCTCTCTCTCTCTCTGATCTTATCATTACTAGTTAAGGATAAAACATATACTTTACAATTAAATATATAAAGCCTTGACATGGGCGAAAACAAAGAGCCTTTCTGGACTGCCCATGACACAAGCTTTCATATGAAATAAAGCACATTCTAATACACAAACTGTAGCCCCATCCACTGCCCTGGCGATCCTAGCGAGTCACTGTAGGAAAAGCCATGCGGTTCTAACGGAGTGGTTAACGTCACACCCCCCCCAAGATTTTTCTCAGAGGCCCCAAGGCTCACAAAAATCTGATGGTTAGAACCCATGCTATATCTCCACTTCCCATCACCCAGCGGCAGTAAAATATCTGGCACAGTTCTTCAACAAAACATTGTTCAAAATTATAACCCTCCCCAACATCATAGGTTAAATTATATATAGTTATGCTCCTCAAGAACGAGCTTCTCTAGCCCAGCATTCTGAGAGGAGTGCAACTCAGAATTACTGCTATAACATACTAAAAAAATTCAACTATCAAAGAAAGAGTTTTTATTTGATTTTTATGTTTATAATTTGTTTATTTCGGCTACACTATAGGGGCAAGCCTAGTTTTTTCTTCTATACCAAACGCTCAACTCCTGCTTTACGACCCAATACGCTGGGCTACAACCGCGAGCCAACAAGCACCAGCGCAAAATACTATTCAAACTAAAGCAGGAGGCTACCCGTGTGTCAATCTACCCAGGATCATATACCCTTGAACGACCATCTGCAACCACGTTGTCACAACCGGCAATATGGCGTATGTCCAGGTTATATACCAATAACCTTAGTGACCACCTGGTCAGCCTCATATTCCGATTGTGAAACTGGTCCAAGAACTTGAGAGGGTGATGATCTGGGTAAACTACAACGACCGGACCATAGGCTGGAACACAGACCTCGAAATGCCTCAGAGCAAGTACAACCGCCAGCAGCTCCTCCTTGACAACAGAGCAGCTCCCCTGGGCCGAATTGTACTTCTCCGAGCAGAAACTAACAGGATGCTCCAGCCCATCATCGTCCTTTTCCACAAGGACGGCACCAGCTCCCACACCACTAGCCTCCGTTGCTAGTTGGAAAGGTAGGCTAAAGTCAGGAGCCCTGAGGATCGGGTGAGTGCACAACAGGTGTTTTACGTCTCTAAACACCTTCTCACACTCAGGCGCCCATTTGAACTTCTTATCCTTCCAGTTATCCTCCACCTGAGCTTGACTGTCCCGTTCTCCTTCTCCACCTTGACTGCTAAACGTCATCACAGGCACAGTGAGAGGCTCAGGGGGGTGCCTCCCATACTCCTTCATGGGATTATCATGACATAACTGATTGCGCTTCCGTCTGTCTGGAGTGGCTACCAAGTAAACCAGGTCCGATAGCTCCTCCACCACCCTATAAGGACCAACGTACTTCGCGGATAAGGGGTGACCTACAAGGGGCAGTAGAATCAACACCCCCTGACCCACGTGAAACTCCCTGAGTTCAACCTTAAGGTCGTACCTGTCCTTCCTGAGGGCCTGAGAGTTAGTCAAATTACGGCCAGCCAACTCCAGACTGCGCAACATCCGTTCTCGACTGTTGAGGACACACTTGAGCATAGAACAAGGTTTTTCTGCGCCCTCCCATACTTCTTCAACCATATGGAGAGGCCCTCTGACACGGTGTCCAAAGACGAGCTCATTAGGGCTGAATCCCAAACTCTCCCCAGGTACCTCCCACACAGCAAACAAAACACATGGCAGGCCAAGATCCCAGTCCCTCCCACTCTCAAAGCAACAACAACGAAGCACAGATTTCAAGGCTGAGTGCCATCGCTCTAACACACCCTGGCTCTCCGGATGATATGCAGATGACACAACCCCAACAATCCCATGCTGCGGCATTGCTTGTACAAAGAGGCTAGAAGTGAAGTTGGGTCCCCGGACTGACTGAATCCCCTGCGGGTAACCATACCGGGAAAAATACACTAGCAAGCTTCGGACCACCGTCTTTGCCAACCCATTTCTCATAGGGTACGCGTCAGGGTACCTTGTTGCTACATCTCCCGACTGTGCATCACTGTCCTCCTTCAACTCTTTCGTCTTTTTAAGCCCATCCTCTGCCTTTTCCACAACAGTTACTGGGTCTTCTTCAGACTCGATATTTGGTCCTAATACTGAGTCCCCGAGAAGGTCCGTTGATACTAAACTCTCAACCGCATCAACTTCCAACCCCTTCTCGGTACCCTTCCTCCACTGATCTAAAGCTTGTTGACCAGAATGTGACTCCCTGGATGCAGAATCTCCGGTGACAACACACGCCATAGGCTGCCCCGGACACTTCTCAACCCACTCCTGCTCCTCCCTACTCACGTTGGCCGGCTTCTCGACAACGACTAAGGGTGGAGCCTCAGAAGTAGGCCCCGCAAAGTCGTTGCCAAGAAGGAGGTCGACGCCCCCAACAGGTAACTTCTCCACAATTCCTACATCCAGGTCACGAGTCACACCATCAACTTCCACCTTCATTCTTACAAGCGGGTATGACCTTGTCGCATTAACTCCCTGAACCACAACCACCCGCGCCGTATTGACAGGTTTACCAGTGAAATTTCTCAACAGTGTTTGCGATGCCCCAGTGTCACGCAAAATTCTCACCTCATGTCTTCTACCCCCCCACTCCACACAACCGAGTCCCCTGTGGTCACTAAAGGCATCACGGACAGAGAATAAGCCTTCCGGATCCTTCTGCACTGGCAGTGCATTTACCTGAATCAGCGTCAAGAAATGCCTCTAACAAACTCCGATGTCCTCTTGAACACTCCAATGCCATGAGCAAAAGACACGGCTGCCGGAGGAGGTCGACTAGGGCACTCATTTGCCTTATGACCCTCCTGGTGGCACCTAAAACACATAAATTTCGGTTTCGGCTTATACTGTGATGTAAAAGGCCCCTGACTTTTCACATACGGTGTGGTGGTAGGTTTGGCTTCAGTTTTAGTTTCATTGCTCTTTGGTTTAAATGTGTCATTGCTACGGGGAGGGGGAGGATAACGGTCCCTAGCACTTGCATCGTACTTCTGTGAGGACCCGCAACCCCGAATCAACGACAGCCGTAGATCAGCCATTTCTGCTGCTTCTACTAGAGTTCTTGGGTTTTTCTCCTTTAAGTTCAAAGTTAGATCACCGCCCGTGCTCTTAAAGAACTGCTCCAACATCATCAACTGCTTAACTCCATCAAACGTTGTTACCTTCTCAGATCGGAGCCAGTTCCCCATAGCATCGGACAAGTCCCGGGCGTGTTCCAAAAAGGTGCTATCTCTTCCCTTAGTTACACCCCGGAACTTCAAACGGTACGTTTCTGGTTGCAATTCCTCAAGCCCTCAGGACAGCCTCCTTGAGATCCTCATACACAATACACGACTCCAAAGGCAACGCATCGTAGGCTTTAAGACCCTTGCCTATTAATCTAGAGGATAAAAGTGCTGCCCATTTATTCTCTGGCCACTGGTGTTCCTGGCACTTCTTCTCAAAGCGTGTGAAAAATTCTGTTACACCACTCTCATCAAACACCGGAACCAGTTTTAATAAGTGCGAGAGAGACTGCTCATGAACACGGTTACCAGCCCCAAGTCGCTGTCCCGTTGCCTCTACGCGCGACTTCTCTACGTCCATGTCGGCACAGTACCTAGTCGACTCTAAATCCGCTTGGATTTTTGCTAGCTCTATGTGCTGAGACTGCTGACTGATAGTTTTTCTCTCTTCTACCTTGGCTAATTCTATTTGCTGCTGAAGCTCAGATACCCTGATAGCCTTTCTCTCTTCGATCTTAGCTAATTCGAGCTGAAGCAATAATTCTGGAGTTAACCCTTGAGGAGGTGAAGGTGCTACAATGTTTGAAATTACCGGTGGTCCCCCCAGGGGCAACCCACCCTGCCAGTCACCACCCACCTGTGGAAGCGTACCCGGGGTCGGCAAACTACTGGGATGGCTGGGAGTCGAGTGTAGGGGAAGCATGGCCGAAGGGCTCTGAGCACTCAACCCATCTCGCTCACCAGTCACCCTGCCCAGTACACACATTATCAAGTTATCCTTGGTCATGCTGCTAGTAACCGCATGACTGATAGCTGTGGCCAGGCATTGAAGACCGTACCGATCCATACCCTCCAACCGCTCGGCAGTAACAGGCCATTGCAAAAATATCCTTGCATCCTCCTCACAGTTCACCTGATTAACCCTTTCATCATGCTGTTGTTCCTCAGTTTCGACATTACGTACTGTGTCTCCATTCTCCTCTGATCCGGTATAAGACATGATGCTCACAAAAATTTCTCACCACAATATTCAGAAAAGAAGCACCCCAAACTCTTATACCTCAATATACACACAAAAATTCTCGGAAATACTCAAGGGCTATACTATGTTGCAAAAACAAATTATTCTTGCTGATCCCCGCAAAATATTCTCCAAAACAACAAATGTTCCCTGCTAATAAATGTAGGTTCACCAAATCCTAGGTAAGGTCGCCATTTGTTACGACTGGGGTTTAACCCTCCTCTAGCGGGTGCTCTGTGGCCGTTTTGGGCCTTTCTGGGCCGTTCTGACTGCTATATCAACCATCAGTATGAAAGGAACTGTATTGCGCCGAAAACTAGGTGGAAATCGCTACACAATGACGCCACATACAGCTACGTAGCACTCGTGGAGCACTGACAGTGTTACCTCGAAGATGGAAGTTTAGCAGATTTTGCTACCTTGCTCACTTTTAGCGAACTATTGGTTACACTGTCATCCTCTCGCGCGGTGGGGGAACTGGAGTTAGTGTGGGCCGGGAGGCCACAGATGTCGGATGTATGGATCATTACTATCCAACCCATTTTCACTCGATTTCCACCCTTTTTTCACCCGTTTTTTGCCAGTTTTTTCAACTCGACTTATGTGGTGAGCCGCTTTTTAAGGGTTAAATATATCAGGGCTCTTATTCATTGGACTAGTAATGGCATAAATGTTACAACGGAAAGCGCTAGCTCCAACCTCTGATGTATATTCCCAGTGAACAAAGAACACAAATACTCTACAGAGTTCTATATGCAATAATAGGCTATCAAACTCTCAATAAATGTGCGTCTACTCTAGGCTTAATGTTATGTGAAAACAGCCTATTACTACCTAGAACCGAAGGTGCTTGGTTATGGTATGCAAAGTAAGGTGGTAAGAGAAGTTACAGCTTACGTTACTTTAATCAATAAATGTCAGGCACTCCTGCATGAAAGAAAGTGCACTAAAGTCCTTCAACACTAACAAGGAATCTTCTTTAAATGTTAGATGCTATAAAGATGCTCGTATCGGAAATGGAACCCAAAAAGGCAGGCAGCGGAACAATGCTCGTGCAGGCTATGCACACAAAAAGGCAGAATATATAATGCCGTCGGAGCCAAGAATATCCTAAACACTACAACAATAATAATCGCCACGACAATGCAGTATTCCTATCAACAAAAAGAGCCTAAGTCGTTGTGTTCAATACATCAAACTAGGCTGCGAAATGTTTGTGTAATGATAAATGGGTATGCATAAAAAGAGTAATTAGGTTAATACTTAATGTCTACTGTGACTGATAAAGTCTAGCTAGAGTCAATGATACGAGATACTGGTGCGCATGGCATGCTGCATAGCCTAGTGCAAATCTCAAGTCTGTGCGTCAAATATTACATTATAATGAAGGGTAGCTCTCTTGAGAAACCTTAATACCGAAGTATTAAGCGTTCTCCTGGCGTACCTCAAAGACAAACAATCGAGACTAGAACAGTGCAGAATGGTATAGGCAAAAAACCCTCATTCGTGCATGCTCTACTCTCAATGGCACACAGACTAGAATTTACTCAATCAACTCCAGTTCTCAGGTATGTCGTGCCACTTTTAACTGAAGCCAGCACTCATAGGAAACAATACCTATAATATCAGACTCCTAGTCTAGCATTATCTAATCCAGCAGAACACTAATAACTAAAGGAAGCAGTACTAAACAATATAAATGCCAACCAATGCTTCGTGATCCACTTATCTTAACAACTAACATACATAGGCTATATCAGACCTTAACACACAATACAACTGGCCAGCATGAAGCTGATTTTGCAGAGTTAACCAGAGGGGGTATAATATTAATAAAAGGTGGTGAAGGATACGGAAAATGAGAGAGATAAGCAGAGGAAAAGATTCTCAGGTACGGAGCGAGGACAGATAGCAAGGGAAAAAAGATGGGTGTGTTCTAGAAACCAGATCTGAGGGAGAGAGTGGCGAGGAACTGTATATATACTCGCACCAGCTCGAGCCGCGTGGGAAAAAAGCGGTTACAAGTCCTCTAGCCACTACCAAAGTAGCTAGCAAAACATTACGTCACCAAGCATGGTAAAGAACTCCCTCAACCAATCCCCACGAGGCCAGCCAGCTGTGACGTCATCGAGCGGGGCAAAAACACTACGCGCCCCCTCTCACTCTGTTCTACTCTCTCTCTCTCTCTGATCTTATCATTACTAGTTAAGGATAAAACATATACTTTACAATTAAATATATAAAGCCTTGACATGGGCGAAAACAAAGAGCCTTTCTGGACTGCCCATGACACAAGCTTTCATATGAAATAAAGCACATTCTAATACACAAACTGTAGCCCCATCCACTGCCCTGGCGATCCTAGCGAGTCACTGTAGGACAAGCCATGCGGTTCTAACGGAGTGGTTAACGTCACAGTTGTGCCTTGGGATCCATGGTAAAATGGAGAGTGTTGGTAGTTTGGAGAGTGGTGTGCTGATTGTTGACTGGAAACTGTGGAATGACCTTTTCGGAGCTGTATTGCGGCCTATATACCCCCTGACCTGACCTCACCTCTGACAGACGTACAATGGATACAATGGAGACCTGACCTGACCTGACCTCACCCTACCTCAAAAAAAAAATTGAGGTACAGGGTGATAATCCCTTTTGATTACACACCTCTCGTCGAACATCCTCTTTGGCCTCGCCGAGGTGTGTCGTGAGCGTCGGCGGTGTAGCAAGGCCCTTCGCATGCCTTCTGCTGCCTCGTGTAGAGTGTACCCCTGGCGGGTACAGCCTCGGCGAGTATTAATCCGCACAGCGGCGATTAATCGACGAGGAAATCGCCGGTGATTATTGGGCATCGGCGATGGTCTTGGAACATCTGAGATCATCGGCGGGCCAGCGTGCGACGTTTTGCAACATTTTGACGTTTTTTTTCGTGCGAGACCCTCGCCGACGTCGTCGATGATCCCCGAAGGCCTCGCGGATTATTCTGCAATGAACGACGATGCTTGCGAGGGCAACGAACCCTCGTGAGTCCTCGTCCCAAATTTCAAACAAACCGAACATTGGCGACGCCCCGCGAGGGTCCACGCGAGGCCGGGCGATGCATGAGATTATGATGTGAGGGTATACGTTTGTTGTCCAACATGTCACGAATATGGGTGTCGCCGGTGAAAATCGTATGATGTCGCACATGTGTGAAAGGGGAATTAGGTGTCCACAATTACCCTATTTGACGGTATATATAAATATATATATATATTATATATATATACATTATTATATACCGGTATATATATATATATATATATATATATATATATATATATATATATATATATACAGTATATATATATATGTGTATGTTTATATATATATGTGTTAATCTCTCAGTGGGGTTCGAACCACCGACCGTCAGGACGATAGCCGACGCTTTAACCAATTGCCGTGGTGGTGTTGGTTAACGCGTCGGCTATCGTCCCGACGGTCGACGGTTTGAACCCCACTGAGAGTGCATAAAACATATATATATATATATATATGAGAGTTGATTCATACACAAATATATTCATTAATTCGTTTCCAAACACATACTGTACTGTATTTCCATAATTAAAATTAGCTGAATGCCACGAATATTCATGAGTTGGCTAGAGAATATGGCATCCGAGTCTACATAGATAAAAATAGTGTGTGGTTGGATAGATTAATAGGTAGATAGGTAGCCTAGACAAACTAACCAATAGATACACCAGTACTGTACATATAAAAAGCGGGAAGAGATATTAAACACAACAAAGTAGGACTGGAGAGAAAAGTGAATTATTAAATTACTTCAGGGGTAGCGAATTAGATTTGTGCTATTAAATTGAAGTTAAACAATTAATAATTTAATTGTGAAAATTATGAAATTCGATATGGTACTTCCGTGGTGGAAGTAACGCATTGTAATATATATACATATATATAAATATATAATATATAATATATAAATATATAAATATATATATATAAAATATATACATGGCCGCAGGCTACTTAGTACAATTTCAACACATTCATGTATACATACAGTACATGCGCATGTTATGTATGAGCATAGTTATATACATAGGCCTACAGTATATAACTAAATTAATATGAGTTATTCCAAATAAGCAAAGACCTAGAACTTTAGTTGAATATCCCGGTCAATAAGGAGTGTGAGTAACAGAACTGCTGAAGTTATCTTAAAACTTTACTTGTCATTATGAGACCCCATATGGATTATGCTGTCCAATTTTGGTGTCCTTATTACATAATGGACATAGATTCATTGGAGAGAGTACAGCGTAGAATGACAAAAATGATCCATAATATTAGAAATCTTTCGTATGAAGAAAGGTTGAAGAAATTAGGTTTACATTCGTTAGAGAGACGCAGAGTTAGAGGGGATATGATAGAGGTGTTCAAGTGGGTTAGTGGGATTAACAAAGGGGACATGACAAATGTACTAAAGCTCAGTGATAGCGAAAGAACTCGTACCAATGGTTTCAAATTAGATAAATTTCGTTTCAGAAAAGATATAGGCAAGTATTGGTTTGGTAACAGAGTTGTAGATGGGTGGAATGGACTACCAAGTGCTATAGTGGGATCTAAAACTGTAGGGAGCTTTAAGAAAAATTGGATAAGCATATGGACGAGAAGGGTTGGGTGTGAAGGGGGATCAGCCGGGTTGGGCCAATCAGCGCTCTGCAGACCCCCATAATCCTGAGTTAATCTCTAACCGTTTTGGTAAGATGATCCTCAGGGTATTAGAGTGTGAAGCCTATAATTGGGCTTTGTAATTGAATTGGGGTTGTGTGGGACAGGGATCTGCCTTGCTTAGGCCAATCGGCTTTCTGCAGACTCCCATTTTCTTATGTTCTTATGTTCTTATGTTCTTAATAAGCCTTTACAATGCGTTACTTCCGCCACGGAAGTACCATATCGACTTTCATAATTTTCACAATTAAATTATTAATTGTTTAAATTCAATTTAATAGCACAAATCCAATTCGCTACCCCTGAAGTAATTTAATAATTCACTTTTCTCTCCAGTCCTACTTTGTTGTGTTTAATATCTCTTCCCGCTTTTTGTATGTATAGTTTTATACTCACTTACTCTAATTATTATTCCTCTACCGCTATTGGCCAATCTTCATTATTATACAATAACATCATATCACCCTTCTCTCCAAGTTTATACCTCTTCCTGCTCTCAATTGTCTTTTTGTTTGTTTTTAAATGTCAGTAATAGTAATATCTTACAGGGACCGTATAAGACCGCTTTGTATCTAAATTATTGTTTATTTTCTCTTCTCTTATTTATCTTTCTGATTTAATACTTCCACCGTTGAAGTGCTCCACTAAACACATACTTCCACCGTTGAAGTGCTCCACTAAACACATACTTCCACCGTTGAAGTGCTCCACTAAACACATACTTCCACCGTTGAAGTGCTCCACTAAACACATACTTCCACCGTTGAAGTGCTCCACTAAACACATACTTCCACCGTTGAAGTGCTCCACTAAACACATACTTCCACCGTTGAAGTGCTCCACTAAACATACTTCCACCGTTGAAGTGCTCCACTAAACACATACTTCCACCGTTGAAGTGCTCCACTAAACACATACTTCCACCGTTGAAGTGCTCCACTAAACACATACTTCCACCGTTGAAGTGCTCCACTAAACACATACTTCCACCGTTGAAGTGCTCCACTAAACACATACTTCCACCGTTGAAGTGCTCCACTAAACAAATACTTCCACCGTTGAAGTGCTCCACTAAACACATACTTCCACCGTTGAAGTGTTCCACTAAACACATACTTCCACCGTTGAAGTGCTCCACTAAACACATACTTCCACCGTTGAAGTGCTCCACTAAACACATACTTACACCGTTGAAGTGCTCCACTAAACACATACTTCCACCATTAAAGTGCTCCACTAAACACATACTTCCACCGTTGAAGTGCTCCACTAAACATATACTTCCACCGTTGAAGTGCTCCACTAAAAACATACTTGCACCGTTGAAGTGCTCCACTAAACACATACTTCCACTGTTGAAGTGCTCCACTAAACACATACTTGCACCGTTGAAGTGCTCCACTAAACACATACTTCCACCGTTGAAGTGCTCCACTAAACACATACTTGCATTATACTTTCATCCATAACTCTAACCCACCTCTCTCTCATATATATATATATATATATATATATATATATATATATATATATATATATATATATATACTGTATACAGGTATATATGTATGTTGTCGAGGATTTCCAACTAAATCTATATTTTTTCGATAGCTCTGTAACCGGAAACTCGATATATTTTACATTTTTTATCTTAACTTAATTTTACTGGCGTTCATTTAATTCCATAACTTTAAGTTATAATCTGTGGATCTAAGTAACATCAATCAACAATCAGAATTCGAGACATACCTTAAATATTTTAGTTCAGGTGTGAAATAGAGGTAGAGTTGAGGTTGGATCGAGTGGATCGAGTATTACAGGAACTAAATTAGTGGTTCCATGTCATCTCAACCAGTAGACCATTTCAATCAGTAGCTCTCAACCAGTGACAAATTAAGCCAGACCAACCAAACCAGTGCCAAAATATAGTGCTAACCTAACCTAACCAAACCTAACCTAACCGTATTGGTTGATTTGGTACTGGTTGAGAGCTACTGGTTGAAATGGTCTACTGGTTGAGTTGGCCGGTCACCAAATGAGTTACTCAATATACTGAGGTTTGATCGAAATAATCAAGCAATTAAATTATTTAACATTTACTGGGAATAGAACTTTACGGCAACTATACTTAATATATACTCCCATACTAAACTTATAATGTAATTAACTTACCCAACACCAACAAGGAGAAACAGGAGAGATAGAAAGTATTTACAAAGACCAAATAGGAAGTGGTTAGTAATTGTTGAATTGGTGTGGTCCTTGATATTTAGCAGCCTAATATTCCTCAGTTAACTTAATTATCTTATGTTTACACTCCTATTAAAGTAGGTTAATGTTCAAAGTGTAAAGAAATTACGATCCTTATTCACTCGTGTCTCGCAAGACTAATATATGAAGTTCCCGGAGGCTGATGTGGTGGTTACGAAGGCAGATTCAGCACTGAGGCAAGTGGTAAACTACCTGCCGATTTAGAGATCGTACTGCTCTCTCATTGGTTGAGCTTGACGCCTCTGATTGGTCGAGAGTTGCTTCTATATCGTCATCTAACTATCGTTTAATAATATTCTATAGGACCTGACAAATCATTATCATTCAACAACTGCTAAATCATGAGTAGATACATAATTATAATATGCGTTCCTTTAGTTCAAGCGCTGAATTTCCCATGTATAAAGGAAAACGTGATAATAGGGTAGTCTAAACCAAAGAGAAATGCTTGGTCGATGCTTTAATTATCGACACATTGCGGGCCAGGGGCTAAATGATTCCTTGCTGAACCAAATCTTGCAAATGTGACCGGAAGTTTTGTGTGGCTCTACGGGTAGGTCTGTCGTTCTCTCTGTCTCAGGTTAGCGATCTGTCTACTGAGTCCAGTCATGGTAATAGAATTTGGCACGGAGTCCATCACTATAACTCTCATGCTGAAGTACTTACGACCACTTTTCACATTGATTTTCACGATATCATAAGTCTTGTTACTAGATGAACTGTTAAATCCAGTGACCATTATATTAGCTTGGTGAACAATTCTCAATCCCAGTTTATCAACTGTGTCTCTGAGAATAAATGACCTCCGGGCTCCTTGATCAAAAAGGGCTCTAACCTTGTGATTATTTTTTTTCTGTATGATGTTAACTATGCCGACTGGCAATGCTGCACTATTCATAGAATCAGTTTGAGTATTAGTTACTTTCACATTCCAATGTTCAGGAGAACAAAGTAGGGAGTGATGATTTCCATTCTTACAGTTGATACATTGATGCAGCTGTAATGGGCATTCTCCTTCATGTCGCCTCACACAACTAGTACACAGTCCTAATTCGTTCAGTCGGTTTTCTCTTACTGTCTTGGTTTGATAGGTTCCACATCTGGAGCTAGCATGACTTTCACCACAGAACAAACATCTTTTACTATATTTTGAACTAGTAGGTTTGGTTGTCTCGCCACTCGAGGATGTAGAATGCCTTCCAATACTCCTTGTGGTTTTGGGAAGAGGGATGGATTGAATTTTCTCACGAGGCTTTTGTGTATTGACACTAAGACTAACAGATTGTTCACCCAGAAGTCAGAATTTCCATTGTTCTGTTCTCTTTTTTGGAAGCTAATTTTGTCTTTATTACGTTCCTTAGTCTCATTAGTACCAAGAGAATCAATGATTAGTGGAAGTTTCTGTCTAAGGATGGCCAAATCGGGGTAAGTAACTCCCGAAAGCAGCTGTACTCTTTCCCATACTCTCCCTTTCAACTTTCTTGCTAAGATATTCATCACTACCCACTCACTAGCCTGTAGGTTGACGGTATGATTTTCTAACATCCGCAGTATGCACTCGATCTCAGCGTTAAAGTTGCATAATTCTTTGTAACTGTACGATGGACTAACTAGATCTAGCAAGCGGTCTCCTAATTCCTTTCTTATTCTATTGGGATCTACATAGGTTTGTTTTAGAAGTACTACAGCAGGTTGGTAACTCGTCCCAACCCCAGAGAATCCCTCTAACAGTCTCTTAGGATTTCCCTTCAACTGACCTCGAAGGTATTCTAATTTCTGGCCTTCTGTCAAATCCTGTCGTTTCCCTACATTTCCTTCGAATGAATCCCAGAATGAAGGCCATTTAGTTATATCTCCGTCGAAGGTTGGCAAACTCAGCTTTGGCAACTGTGCAGCAGTAGGTAATTTATTTCTAATTGTTTCACTTGGGTTTTCATTTAGACTAGCTTCTAGTACTACCAATCCACTTACAATGTTGTCCTCGTACTCTGTCATGTCTTATACTATGGTCCCTACTTCAGAGGGATTTGTATCCTTGTGGTCGATAATTTGTTGATATCTTTCTTTAATATTCTCATTTTCAAGCCTTTAATTTGTTTTATGAGCGAGGTGATTTTAATGGTATCTAGGGGATAACTAATGGCTACATTTTCTATGGTGCTCAGTTTCATATTACAAGCAGCTTTAAATCCTCCTAGGGAACTCTTAACCCACTGAGTCCCAGCTAGTTTATAGTAAATGTACCACCCAGGACCGGCAGGTTTTGAAAAAAAAAAAAATCCAGAAAACACCAGGAATTGGTTAGAAATGCAGGAAAACCCACAAAAAACCGATCCCCTAGGGGCCTAGGTCATTAAGGGGTCCTACGGGGTGCCCGAAAGTCGGATTTACAAGAGGGGATATGGGTAGGCAAAAACAGCCCAAAACAGGTTTTTGCACGCTCACGCACACACGGTTGGACTTTGAGAGTTTGCAACCAACGGCATTGTTATGTGGGATACTTACACAGTTCCCATACAAATCTGAGCCCTCTAGGTGCCATAGGACCGGAGTAATTAACAATGACGCATACGTATGCGTCGCTGGGGTTTAGCGTTACAAACATTGCCGACGCACTGTTTGCGTCGCTGGGGTTCTGTGGGTTAATTTTAATCAGTTCGCTCATGTTGGCTAGTACGGAACAGTTGCAAGATTATCTATTTATGCAGTGGTCTGCATATAATCTTCTAATCTCTCCCACAAACACTGGACTCCATAATTACTCAGATGATAGCCAGTGTGGTCTAAATGAGAATCATTAATCACAGACCTGCCTAAGTTGATGATCTTATCCCTTCCTAGCTTACGTTTTAATTTATTGTTCACACTATTTCTCACCTTCCTGTAAGTTTCTGTCGAGCAGTTCCAATTATTAGCTTCGTCGTACCTACGATGTTCAATCTCGCACATGTACACTACAGTGTTTAATTGAGCTAAAGAAGTGTCAACAAAAATGTCAAGCCCATCTGTGATTTCTGAAGGATTTGCATGGTTTTCACAATCGTTACCGCCCATCAATATTATGAGCAAATCGGGACTCCATCTTATGGTTTCCTTAAATGTCTCGGTCTCTGTGAATCCAAATACAGAAGACCCAGTCATATAAAAATATCCTATATCGTGATTACGATTTTTAACATCTGCTTTGTTTTTTAAATCACGTACCCAACTATGTCACTACTGCCACTTTCATAGTTTCTTATTCCGATCTCATTGATTCATATACCAGATCCGGTTCGAAGGACCATTGTCGAGGATTTCCAACTAAATCTATATTTTTTCGATAGCTCTGTAACCGGAAACTCGATATATTTTACATTCTTTATCTTCACTAAATTTTACTGGCGTTCATTTATTTCCATAACTTTAAGTTATAATCTGTGGATCTAAGTAACATCAATCAACAATCAGAATTCGAGACATACCTTAAATATTTTAGTTCAGGTGTGAGTAGAGGTAGAGTTGAGGTTGGATCGAGTGGATTGAGTATTACGGGAACTAAATTTGTTACTCAATATACTGAGGTTTGATCAGGGAAAATATGGGGTTAAAGTAATATAGTAAAATAATGAAGAATAGGTATATGTGAAATGCCTAAAATGGCACTTTTCCGAAATCCGAGCCAAGTTTTGTCGAAAGTTGGCTCGGATTTTCCATAATTTCAGAGACTCAAAGACCACTTTCTAGAAATCCGAGCCAAGTTTTGTCCAAAGTTGGCTCGGATTTTCCATAATTTCATAGACACAAAAGGTCACTTTAAAAAATTCCAAGCTAAGTTTTGTCCAAAGTTGGCTCGGATTTTGCATTATTTCAGAGCCACAAAGGGGCACTTTTTTTTAAAATCCGAGCCAAGTTTTGAGCAAAGTTGGCTCGGATTTTCCATAATTTCAGAGACACAAAAGGCCACTTTGTAAAAATGCGAGCTAAAATTTCGAGGCCTAGTATATTAACCTAACCAAACAACCCAACCAAACCTAACCTAGACCTAGTACGTGGGATACAAAACTAGCCCTTGCATGCCAGCTACTGTGGGTTCATAGTACCCAGTACGTGGAATACAAAACTAGCCCTTGCATGCCAGCTAATGTTGGTTCATACTACCCCAGTACGTGGAATACAAAACTAGCCCTTGCATGCCAGCTACTGTGGGTTCATACTACCCAAGTACGTGGAATACAAAACTAGCCCTTGCATGCCAGCTACTGTGGGTTCATACTACCCAAGTATGTGGAATACAAAACTAGCCCTTGCATGCCAGCTAATGTTGGTTCATACTACCCCAGTACGTGGAATACAAAACTAGCCCTTGCATGCCAGCTAATGTTGGTTCATACTACCCCAGTACGTGGAATACAAAACTAGCCCTTGCATGCCAGCTACTGTGGGTTCATACTACCCCAGTACGTGGAATACAAAACTAGCCCTTGCATGCCAGCTACTGTGGGTTCATACTACCCCAGTACGTGGAATACAAAACTAGCCCTTGCATGCCAGCAATCCCTAGCTGCCAGCTACTGCGTGTTCATAGTACTCAGTACGTGGGGTACAAAAGTAGCCCTTGCTCTCACTGCCACATGTATCGCACTTACCAGTATTATGCTGAACAAGAAAATCCCATGTAGCTTCCTTAGTTCGCAAAATGTCCCCCAATTGTTGACAGGAGAGACTACAACCTGTACAAGTGGCCATGACAGTTACAAATCTGCCGGGCTGTTTGACGCTTCTGTCAGCTGAGAGAAGGAATGGCAACAATATGCGCCGAGTCGTGCGCAAGAGCAAATATATGTAATAATACTAAAACTACAAGGGAAATGGGAAAGAAAAATGACAGAAAGGATTGAACAAATACCGCGAAAACTATGAAATTTAATTAAAAGCACAATGTAATGTTGCAAATGTGTATATTAGACATACAGTAGCATCTGTGTAGAACATAACACTTTACCGTAGCGAGTGTACTCCATTCCGAACACTTTTTGTAAACATTGAACACGTCCGTAGCAGAGCTCTCAAGTTGCGGGACTGAAGAAGAAGAGTTTGTTTACGAGCGGGACTCTATTTTTATTTGACAAAATCAAGTGTTACAAAACTTATCAAAACTATTCTCCCACAACGGAATCTATGTGAGTATATTATAAGGATTCCATAGAGCTTCACTTTCCCTAATAAATTATGTATAATAACGCTGCGAGTCTATTCCCTATAATTATCCTGTTTTTCTCTCTTCCTATTGTTTTCTCCATTCTTCCTCCTATTTTTGTTCTCTCATTCCTCGCCTTCCCCCACCCCCCCTTCTTCTTCTTATTAATTAGCTCTGGTTCCCTCTTGATATCAGCGCACCATAACCTCTCCCCGGAAGAGCCGCGGGGTCTTTACAATCCAAACACTTCTTGTAAGACCAATCATAATTCAGCGGGATAATTGTCTTTTAAAATGGCCCACGTTTCTTCACCTGCCCCCCTTCTCTCACTCACACGAATACACACACACACACACACTTACACTCCCTCTCCTCTCTCTCTCTGATAGCATAGTGTACCCTTTGCAATGAGTGTTAGCTACTAGGCTTCACTAGCCAAACCATTGTTGGTATAATTCGTCTAGATAATACCCCAAGATTGAATCACAAGGATATTATACAGTACACATTGATAATTGACAAATTAGTAACTCTCTCTTTCTCTCTCGTGAAGTTAAGAAGGTAGCAGCAGTGGCAAGGAAGGCCCTAGTGGGTGCAGAGGCTCTATTTTACAACTTTATGGACGCGGTCCAAAGAAAATTGGAATGAGAGAGGACCTTAATTTTAGATGGGGAAGCTTTGTAAAGATAATGTACTGGTTGGCTATGTAACATGTATGTAACAGAGGTACCATTATTATGCGATATGCTTACTGTATATGGGAAAGTGTGTATATGTGTGTGTGTGTTATTTCACATCTATCAATGTTATCTTATGTTTTCTTTCTCTAACAAATCAAATGGTACTTCAAAATTACCTATACCAGCTACCATCACATTTCCAATCAGTATCATTAGCACGCATCATCACAATTACGTATCTTGAAGCTATATTTTCATATCAAACTAATGTTGGTCTCATTTTTGCATAGAGGTAGCTGCAAGTTATCTCTCAAGCCCACTCGCGTCTCTGATTGACACATAGATCTAATTAACCCTTCTTTAGCGGCCTATGCGGTTTATTTATATGTACCGCCCAGCGGGGTGTTTTTAGCCAAAATAGGGCTGTTTACGTGATCATTTTCATGCCTAAATAAGACCCAGAACGTAAAACAAGTATCTATCCCTGAAAGGGCATAAACAGAGCTTTCGAATGACACCATAACGATCCTTTTATGATGGCTAGTTTTCTTGCAATAACCGTGCAACGCGAGTGCAAAAAGCAGGTAATTAGCCACTTTCCCGATACAATTCCGTATATAGCGAGTGAGAGAGGGAGGAGGGAGCTGAGATTCGTGTCAGTAGGTTCGCCGCGGTGGTCTGGAGCAGTCATACGCTCGCTAGTCTCCTGCCACCACTTGTCTCTCTCTCTCAGCAACATTACGTGCTGAAATTGCCACTCGACCTATGTCGAGCGCCGCCACATAGTCCAGCTTTATTAAAAACGACTTATGTGGCGAGCCTCTTTTTAAGGGTTAAGCTACGGGTGGCTTATTTTCGTACCGGTACTACTGACAGATACCATTACAAATAATTATATCAGTATATATTATATACAGACACTTTGTTCTACATAGACTGCACAAGCATACACACACACAACTAAATATATACACGCACACAACCTGGTATAGTGCTACCGGTACCTATAACCCTTAAATCAACACAACAATTATATTTCACCCATCTCTCCCACTCTAGAATAATCTTATAATCACATATCTCTTCTCAAAATAATTCCCTTCGTACAATCACAAAAACCTCCCCGCAATTGCCGGTATTCATTCATCACAATCATATTATTTCCTCAATAACACTCACTCCTCACAAACACGCTCATGCTTTACAAACATCCCATACGCCTATCTGTACAACTTCACCGGTTCTTTTAAATTCCTCACATAATCATATATCCCTCCCGCTTGTCATAATCACATGCTCATCACAATCATATCCACTCCCTACACCTCCAGAATTTCTCCCACAATTATAGACTGCATAACCGCCGACAATCCCTGCCTCACTATCTCATGGCACCAGATCACTTAGCCACCACATTCATCCACAACCATAGTCGTATCCCAAACCACGTTCCTAAACAACAATCAAACCTCAGTCACCTATCACCATCCTATACAGCCAGTCATTATAGACAACACCATCCCGTACTCACTCTATCATTCCCTTTACACCAACAATCAAACCTCAGTCACCTATCACCATCCTATACAGCCAGTCATTATAGACAACACCATCCCGTACTCACTCTATCATTCCCTTTACACCAACAATCAAACCTCAGTCACCTATCACCATCCTATACAGCCAGTCATTATAGACAACACCATCCCGTACTCACTCTATCATTCCCTTTACACCAACAATCAAACCTCAGTCACCTATCACCATCCTATACAGCCAGTCATTATAGACAACACCATCCCGTACTCACTCTATCATTCCCTTTACACCAACAATCAACCCTCAGTCACCTATCACCATCCTATACAGCCAGTCATTATAGACAACACCATCCCGTACTCACTCTATCATTCCCTTTACACCAACAATCAACCCTCAGTCACCTATCACCATCCTATACAGCCAGTCATTATAGACAACACCATCCCGTACTCACTCTATCATTCCCTTTACACCAACAATCAAACCTCAGTCACCTATCACCATCCTATACAGCCAGTCATTATAGACAACACCATCCCGTACTCACTCTATCATTCCCTTTACACCAACAATCAAACCTCAGTCACCTATCACCATCCTATATAGCCAGTCATTATAGACAACACCATCCCGTACTCACTCTATCATTCCCTTTACACCAACAATCAAACCTCAGTCACCTATCACCATCCTATACAGCCAGTCATTATAGACAACACCATCCCGTACTCACTCTATCATTCCCTTTACACCAACAATCAACCCTCAGTCACCTATCACCATCCTATACAGCCAGTCATTATAGACAACACCATCCCGTACTCACTCTATCATTCCCTTTACACCAACAATCAAACCTCAGTCACCTATCACCATCCTATACAGCCAGTCATTATAGACAACACCATCCCGTACTCACTCTATCATTCCCTTTACACCAACAATCAAACCTCAGTCACCTATCACCATCCTATACAGCCAGTCATTATAGACAACACTATCCCGTACTCACTCTATCATTCCCTTTTCACCAACAACATTAATACACCAAACCCCACATTATTTTTTCTAAACAATTATCAACTCTACCTCAGTTTATAATCACTTTCCACATCCATAAACCAAATTCACATACAGTACCTTTTAACAACAGTCAGACATCGCATTAAAAACATACCGTCCTACAACGCTAGCTCCACCATCTACAATCACATCTCATATCCCTAAACCACCACCATCCCTCACAACTATACAACAATATCCTCATTCATCCCAATTTACAACCACAAGAACAGTCGTAAACCCCAATCCATCATATTACTAAATCACTATTGTCGACCTCATATCCACAATTATGTCTAAATCACCACCATCACACAACACCATCCTCATTTCATCCAGCCTCATCCTTCACCACCACCGCCCATGCCCTGTGTTCGCAAATCACAAGCATAATTTCCACTTATGTCGCTGTGAGACAAAATTTCTTTGTCCTAAGAAATTGCAGGGAAAACAAGAATTCGTGGCCGAGTCAGGTGAGGCGGAGTGTGTGTGTGTGTGTGTGTGTGTGTGTGGGTTAGGGAGGAGAGGTAGAGAGAGGAGGAGGCATTAAGAAATCGGATATAATTTTTGTTTTAATTATAAAATTGAATGTAGATAAAGATACAACTGTGAATATAACTAAAGATGGGTACCAAACCGGTAATCGAGAACGCAGACTGTGAAAACAGAGCAAATACAACAATATATAAACTTAAAGTAAAGCTGGATGGCTTACGCTATGGTGCACTTGTCGCGGCGTTCATCCCTGTTTTATTGCCCTTTGCAACCTGTGGTGGGTAACTTGAGTGAAGTTATCCAGCCTGGTACACATGGACTAACCTGGGGGTTAATAGTCCAGGTTACCAGTACCAAGATTGTTTATTCATGATGACTTAATAAAATATGTATTTGTATTACTATTTAATGTAAGGTATTAGTTCTCGAGTTATTAGTACTATATGCAATAAGATTTATATTACTATTTAATGTAAGGTATTAGTTCTCGAGTTATTAGTACTATATGCAATTATTAGTTCTCGAGTTATTAGTACTATATGCAATAAGATTTATATTACTATTTAATGTAAGGTATTAGTTCTCGAGTTATTAGTACTATATGCAATAAGATTTAATTATATTTGCTTTCTCAGCTTTTACAAGATACCTGTTCATCAAAGAGTTGGGACATGGAATATATATATAAAGATATCCATTGTGATGATTAGGGAATAGATAAGGAAACCTAGGCTATAGGCATACGGTAAATGAAGGAAACATTTTGATATTGCAACTACTATTGGATAATCTTTACTCAGTTTAGGAAGGATTTCCAGGATTCAAAGGGATTAATACTATCTCAGTTAACTCGTAACTCACACATGTCGATTTTAAGTTGAATACAATTATCTAATAATAACCACAATAATAAGCCAAATGCGTAATGGTAGTTAAAGGGTCATGGTGTCATAGTAAGGTGGTCACTCTTCCCTTATTTGTGATATTATTACGGTGCGACGGTAAAGTACATTTTATTTATAGTTTAAACCCCTTCAATACGATGACGTCGCTTTAATTTATCCTTGCCAAAATGAGACAATATCATCTCACCTTAGGTAATAACTTAAGTTAATACAGTACCGGTAGTAACTATGAAGAAACAAACTTTGACTATCAGTTTTTCATAACTGAAGAAAATCGACTAATGATAACCAGCATAAAGTGAATTATGGTGACATTATGTTGAGAGTTACAAAGTTAAAAAAAAAAAAAAAAAAAAAAAAAAATCATACCGGTGCTCTGATTACTTGCTAATTTATTACTTCAACTTCAACTGATCAAATTACAGGTTTGAGTCCCGGAGGGAAGAATGAAAACCTTATATTTAGTAGTGGCCCCGAAATCATTGACGATATGCCTATTAGTATAATAGTCCTCTTTCAAGCACCCGCGCGGTCAGCGTGTTTGAAACCCCGCCGCAGGGAGAAAGAGTCCTCATCATAAGTGTAACGCTAATTCTCTTATGGAATCGTCTTCATGATTGGGTACTCACTACAAAAAACCTTCGTAAAAAATAAAAAATAAAATTAACTTAAATTTTGTTATAGTAAGGCTTTTCAGATCGTGGATATGTCTTACGTGGATTCTAGCCCAGACGCTGAACCAAGCGTCTCCAATCCTCCTTCAATGATATATCAAGACTAAACTTAAGACATCAAACGAGTGGGAAGGGGATGGAAGGGAGGGCCCTACATCGTCAATGATGTCGGAGCCACTACTAAATATTAGGTTTTCATTCTTCCCTCCGGGACTCAAACCTAAAAAATTTAGTGGCCCCTCCATCATTGACGATATGCCTGATATCTCAAGACTGGAGAGGGACATTCGTGACAATATCATACCACTAACAAATACCTATAGGTAGAGAAAAAGAATCTATCTATCTATCTATCTATCTATTGCCTGACGCCGTGATCCCCGAAGGGGTGGCCACGAACGAACCGCCCCCATGCACCTCTGTCCCCAGTCAGTCGACGCCCCTCCCCCCAACCAGCACTACCTTCGTTCATGTACTTCCTCACTCCATCCTTCCACCTCATATTCGGTCTACCTCTCCCCCTCTGTCCCTCCACCTCGCTCTCATACACCCTCTTAGTCATTCTCTCGCTTTCCATACGTTCCATATGGCCGAACCATCTCAAGTTGTTCCTTTTCACACTTTCCAGCACATCTACCTCCACACCACACCTCCTTCTTACTTCCTCATTAGTCTGTCTATCCCTCCATGTAACTCCGCACGCACTCCTTAAGTAATTCATTTCCACTGCTCTCACTCTTGGTCTGAGTCTCTCAACCAACGTCCATGCTTCACTTCCGTAAGTCAGTGTCGGGATTACCACACTGTCATGCAAGGACTTCTTCACTTCCATACTGACCACCCTATTTCTTGTTACTGCTTTTAGCGTTCCTACAACCCTCTTCCCCTGTTGTACCCTCTCCCGCACCTCTTCATCCATAGTCCCATCTTTACTCAACACACTGCCCAGATACTTAAAAGAGTTGACGATCTCCATAGCCTGACCGTTCAGCTTCACCTCACACTCTGTGACTTCACCCCTTTCGAAGACCATAACCTTGCTCTTCCCCGTATTTACCTTCAAATTCCGTTTTTCGCACACTGTTCCAAACTCATTTACCAGACCCTGCAACTCCCATTCATTATCACTCATCAGAACTGTATCATCCGCAAACAGCAGTATAGGAAAAAGAATCATATAACAAATTAAGTGTTTATTGCTTACAAACAATAACAAATACAAAATGGGAAAGAAAGCAGTGCATTACTTCAAAGAAAGTCTGCTTAAAATGACTATTCAGGTACTGTACATTAGAAAGAATATCACATTGATATTCACTAGGTTTGATGTTCAAGGCACATAAATGATATGAATATGTTTTTATGTCCTTAAAATAACTTTGTACATAGTATAAAGTTTATACACTTTCATTTACTATCTTCTAGTTACAACTCTGATAGTTATCTTATATATAATTTTGTTTTTTCTTGAGCTGTAGAGCCAGCTCGACTTATTAAGTATCACAGTTCGCGATCTTATCACATAGTCCGGCGGAGGGTCTAGATGTCTTAAGCTCTCCAGTAACCCCCCCCCCCCCCTTTCTTTTCACTTAAATTAAAATAGCACATAGACCTACTAGACACGCTGACGCAAGGCCACACAGGTCATTTTTGGTTTATCTAGGGTGACAGACAGGTACTGAGTTAAGAAAGTATGGTCGGAAGCCCACAATTTGGTATTAGCAATATCCTCCATTGAATAATTTTGTAAAAACCGCAAAGAGACTGCCCATTTCCTGATGTCATGAGCTCGGCCCACTACTCCAGGGTTTCATTCCCTGATTACATCTACGAGTAAGGAAGCCAATTTTCTCCTCGTGATGCGCGTACCTGTATTATTGACCCATTGGGGTCCCTGTTGTTGAAGCTGTGACACCCTCATAAACTTGATTAGAGCCTGCACCGGGCATAAATTATGATGTGTATGTCCCCGTTTGAGAGCCAGGATTGTAAATTCCGAGAACACATGCTCGCTATGCTCATTCTTTGCCACGAACGTGGGAGATGGGGCAATTTGCAAATGTCTATTTAATCTACTAAACCTGACGCAATTAGGTTCGTTGCTCATCGCCGCCAGCTCTGACACCCTGTAGCCAAGGCCATAAGGAACACAGCCTTCTTTAATAATGAGTCAAAATCCGGCACAAGACTATACTTGTGCGAATGAAGAAAGGATAAGGCTCTGTCCTGTGACCAGGTAGGCATGAGCTGAGCAGGTGGGCGGAGCTTGAAACACGCCCTCATGAACCCTTTCTCCTCCGCCTGTGGTAGACCAGTGAGGTCGTAAAAGGGAGTTCTAATGGCAGACAGATGATTTTTTAGTGTAACTACCGAAAAGCGCTGGTGGTCAAACAAATTATCCAAGTACTTAAAAACCAAAGCTACTGATGTGTCTGTTTGCGCCGTTTCTACTATCAAGGTTGTGAAAGTTTTCCAATGGGATTGGTATTGCCTCCTGGTAGACATAGTATACTGATTAAGCAATTTATTAGTGACACTTTCCCCATACGGAGTTAACCATTTAGCTTTCTGAATGTCCAAAAGGCAAAAGTCAGCGAGGTCTCTAGGCTGCCAATTGTCTCCAAGTGGAAGTGCGACACCGGGAGCGACACCGGGTTCTCAGACCACGTTTTCAACTGGTGGTACCACGTCTGAGCCGGCCAAAGAGGCGCGATCATCGAGACTAGGCCTCGGTAACCCCGTAGTTTGTGAACTACTTGACACATGAGTGAAGCGTCGGGAGGCGGAAAAAGATAGATGGAACTCCATTGTTCCAGTCCTCCATCAATGCATCTGGACCCCCACCGAAGTTGTTACCCAGCGGGTTAGGTAGAGAGGGAGTCTGTGGTTCCCTTCGGATGCAAATAGATCCACTTGTGGACGGTAAGGCTCTGCAATCATCTTGATGAAGACGCTCTGCTTGATAGCCCATTCTACTGTGTTGCTCTGTCGCCGGTACAGTGTGCCTGCCCAGACGTTCGCAACGCCTGGGATGAATGCTTAGCTCTTCGGCCAGAGCAAAAATATTCTCTGACAACTCTAGCAACTTCCGAGACCTCATTGACCCCTGCTTTTGAATGCAATGTACCGCATTCAAATTGTCCATCCGAAACGCTACTGATTTCCCCCGCAATGAGGAGCCGTGAGATTGAAGGAAAAACAAAGGGACTAACAGTTCCTGCGCATTGATAGGATAATTCTCGGTTTGGGACCAAAGCCCCAGCCTATTGTCCCCGAAGCATCTATGTCTACCCATACCGTAGGTGGGAGAGAAACCCACGTCATTATTGAGTGCAATATCTCTCTCTTCGCCCAGACCGACAGTAAGTTGTGAATTAACCCGCTGAGTGCCAGGGACGTATATATACGTCCTCGCCGAAAAAAAATCGTAGCAGCGAAACGACTGCACCTATGGCTTTCATATTTTTACCACATGTACCTTACCCTTTTGGCTACCCACCACAAAAATCCCAAATCCCTCCTCCCACCCACTCGCTGACTGTCGGTCCCGTCAGAAGGAAAAATAAGGAAAATCTGTGGCGGTGAAACGACTGCACCAATCGGTTCCATATTTGTGTGACAAGTCCTTTACCCTTCTGCCTTCCCCCACCACACCCCCAACCGCCTCCCACCACCCACTTCCAGCGTATCCGTACGAAGAAAAGGAAAAAAAGGAAAATCCGTGGTGGCGAAACTACCTCACCAATCAGCTTCATATGTGTAACACAAGTCAATTACCCTTCTACCTTCCCCCCACCAACCCCAAAACCACCCTCCCACCCATACATTCCGATACCATAAAAGTCTCTGTAGTCTATAGTGTCTTTTCAGCTACTTTCGGGACCCATCGGGACCTGATTTCTGGCGAGGGGAGTGTTTTTTTTTATAATTATCCTTACTTTCTCTCCCAACTTGATAGATTTAGCCAAAAAAAAAAAAAAAAAAAAAAAAAAAAAAAAAAAAAAAAAAAAGGCACTGGCAGAAGCACACCGTCAAAATTGGCTGGCACTCAGCGGGTTAAGGGAGGAAATTTCCACAATTTTCCTGCCGGCAATAGTGTGCAATATTTGTTGCCTTCCAAGATTAATCTCTTTACTGTCAACCGGCCCAACTTTACAGTTAGTTGGATCCAGTTGAGAGAACCGACCAGAGACTCCCAGATCCTCCTCGTCGTGGTCAGACTGTGGAGAAACACAAATAATTTCTTTCGAAATCTGTTGCGGTTGTCCACACTCTGACTGCGAGTAAGCTTTGCTGTGTCCCAGACCAGCCCTATCCACTGAATTGCCTGTGTGGGAACAAGATGCGACTTTGCCAAGTTGACCTTGAACCCTAGGGATTGTACATGATTGATAACGAGATTGACATGGGTTTTGCATAAGCTCTCTGACTCCGCCACTATCAGCCTATCGTCCAGGTACCACAACACCTTGATCCCCTGATTTAACATTGGCATGAGGGCCTGCCGGACTAATTTTGTGAAAATTCTCGGTGCCAGGTTCAACCCGAATGGCATTCTTTGAAATACATAAGTCTCTTGCCTGATCCTCAAGGCGAGGAATTTTTGGAACCGTTTGTTGATGGGGACAGGCAGTAGGCGTCTGTCAGGTCTAACGAGCACATCCACCCTAGTGGTGGAAGGGTTAGCCTGATGTGATTCACAGTTAGCATCCTGAAAGGTACATTGTGAATATAGTCGTTCAAACGCAAGATATCTACTACTGGTCGCATTTGAACACTGTCCCTCTTTGGCACTAGAAAAAGTCTGGACATGAATACAGGGCAAGTTGGATCAACCGGGACAATGACATGCTTGGTGATCATTTCCTGGACTAGCGACTCCACCTCTAAAGAAACATGATTGACTTCTTGAGTCTGATGCAAATGAGGTCGCCAGAGCCACCGCCAGGTGATCCCTTTGCGTACCACTGTCCTTGCCAAGTTCGCAGGGGCCAGGACCGGTGACACGCCTGAAAAGACCCAGTTATTTGACTGGGTCTGTCCGGCGGCCCTACCCTCGGATCCAACTCGCCCTCGATAGGCCCTGGGAGAGAGAGAGTTTGACTGACTAGGTTTTTGCTGGTGGTGGGATAGATGTGGATGGCTGGCTGGTTTTAGCTGGTGCCGTTCCCTGTCCTAATTATGTTGTGGCTTATTCTTGTGATGCCACTTACCTGAGTGCTTACCCTGTTTAGGCTTGTGCTGGGTACCTCCTTGTGCTGGGGGAGACATAGGTCCCTGAAAGGGCTGCTTAGCACCAGAAGGATGTGACTCACCTCCACCTTTAGGCTTGGAGTACAGTTTCTTGAAGTTCTCCTTTCTAGCTTGGGAGGTACCCGGCTGCAAGTTGTCAACCATATTATAAACTGCCCTCCACGTTTCAAGACTGAGCAAAGAAGCAGTTAAAACTGGGGAAAGAGTTACTCGGCAACCAATATCGTCCGGTAACTTCTTAACCATGTACACTCTTAAGTCTTGGCGTGCACGGACAGCCTCCAACAAGGCTCTCCGGATGTCGCCCACAGCTTGGATGGAATTCTGTAACAGAAGCCTTCTAGATAGTTCAGTGGCCTTCCGTACATTTTGGTCAGAAATAGCGGCTATGGTCCTCATGAGGGACTGGGCTATTTGACGGCTCAACCAAAATTGGGAAAATAGTCTGAAAGCTTTATTTCTCAATTTAAAATCTCTGTCTAAGTGTGCAGGAGGGCGAGATTAGAAGGGTTCCTGTAGGTGTAGATCATAGAGAAACAATTTGGGAGCCGACAAGAAATAAAAAAAGAGCTTCGGCTTTATTGATGGGCATGGAAAACCATATATGGTTATCTTGGGGAATTTGGTGGGAGGATTTTGAAGTGATAGTGGCTGCAAACTGTTGAGCTTCTACCTCCCAGTCCACCCACGGGCCAACACCTACCTGCTCCACCTGCAGAACTGGGTTGTGAGACTGATCTAGGGCTGGAGTTGTATCCAACTCCGGCGTTAGCGCATTGAGTGATTTAATATCGTTCACGCCGTCAGAATTTGTCCAATCCGCAAAAAGTCATGCAGATGAGGCGGGAGGTAATGCCGTAGTAGAAGAGTATACAAAAAATTCAGAATACACATCTAATACTTGCCCATGTGAATCTTTGGCCCTTAGTTTCTTACTCTTACTAACTTCTATCACCCACTCACTGGGCACTGGGATCTCCCCCGATACTGTTGTCTGTGCTAATCCCGGGTTCTTAGCAATAGCTGGAATCCACGAGCAGTAGGGACCATATAAAAGAGGCATAGGGCCTTTTCTATGGGGGTTTTGTCTAGATGGGGAGGGGTAACGTCCATGATAACGCGAACATTGGTAGTGGTCAAGGAGGCGGGCACTATAGTGCCACTTGCCGTAGTGTTCACCGGGAATAAGTTACTTTGGGGGATTGATCTATTAGGAACAACTCTGGAAGGTTCTAGGGGCCGCACAGCCGACCCTATCGGGGGAGCTCCCGGTGGTGCTATGGGGGTATCCTGAGCCTTAGGTACATTGTATTGGCACATAACAACAATATGGCACATAAGACAATTCTACCACTTCCGGCTCTTCCTGTACCTCTAACGGTTCCGGCAGTTGTTGCTGCAGATCTGACCGTGGGGTAAAAGATGGTCAAGTTAAGTCAGGCACTGAGGAAGGGATAATTTCAATATCATTACTGTCCCTGACACTGTCTTGGAACCGCACATTGTTCTCCACTCTTGAGGGTTCCGATTGTCTCCACACACTTCGACCCTGATTAGGAGGTTGCGAATCAGGTATCACTTGACTAACCTGTGAACTGTTAAGGTCCTGATATCTGCCAGATGTATAGCCCCGATACTGTTCAGCTAACACCCTTTGTGACACTATCAGGGGCCTACTGACAGGTAAGTTCAATTTTGGTATCGCAAAATGTACGTCCAGATTAACACTTAATGATTCCCTAGATTCCTCCCTGGGAGTTGACTCAGTCCCCGCCGTCCACACCTCTGAGCTGCCAGATTGGACATAGGCAAGGTTGAGGTAGGAGTGGAGGGAAATGGTCGCAACTCCGGAGTTAGCCGGTGCCGCGACTGCGTCTCCTCCTTGCGGGAACTTTTATGTCCCTTTTCTGATTTTCTGTGGCTAGATGTCGCCTCGTCATCTTTGCGCCTCTTGTGAGATCTTGAAGAATCCACCGAAGATTGTCAAGATTGCCTGAGGGGGATCCTTGACCGGGACCTTGAGCGGTCACTCGGTGAAGGTGAACGGCCCCTCTTATGGCAGCCGTGGGGCTGCTTACTAGAATCACTGCTCTCATCTCTACTCACTAGCTCTTTTGATAGAATTTTAGTTTTGGTTTTAGATTTAGTGGACTTAGCCGGCGTTAATTTAAGCACAGGCGACTTGATAACCAAGTGCTCCCAAAGCACCTCATCGTCACAGTGCAAGGCCTTATGGGCAATGTCTTTCTTGTAGGCATTAAACATGTTTTTTTATTTCCTTGAGTGCTACAAGACATGAATGATCTTTCCTACCAAATCAATTTGAGCGGAGTTCGGAACAAATGGCGCACTTTTTGGATACCCAAATGCCTCGTGATCTATCGAGGCATTTTACACATGTGATACAAAGTTTGTGTGCAAAAACGGGTATAAGAGAGCAAGTAGGTGTAGCACAGAGAACAACTAGAGGCATGATGGAGCTAAAAAAAAAAAAAAAAACCCGCCAGGATCGGCCTCTTCCCCTGCCGACCTGTGCCGCTACAGATGCGCTGCTATCTGGAAATGGAAAATGTCCAGGAATCAATGCTCATAAGGATAAACCGAGAGGTACACACATCATTACTCTCACAGATACGCCGGAAAATTAGCTGTAGACCAACTGCTACTCTAACCTTCCGCTGTACTTGTCTGCGAAAAAAACGCTAGAGGTTTTGTCGTCTTTTTGAACTGCTTAAATCTGTGACAAAGTGTCACTGGCCCGTAATAACCTTGAACACAAACTAACCATTCGTCTAAAGGACCTGAAGGATAGTAATCGATCTCACTAAACTGTTTCGCCGGGCGTTTATAAGTCTGGTCATGCCGCATAAGGCTCTTGGTCTGGGCGAGTTCACTCGGCCGGGCCGAGATTCCCTTGGGAATCCGCATTTCCGCCGGGAATAGTGGTACAGCACACCACTCCGGGTAATTTGGCTAGTTCCTTTCTCGCCTGCGAGGCGAGTATCCAGCATCGATACACAGAAAGATCGCCGGAGGAAAAAAACAAACTTTTGAAGGAGACTGACTTATATGGGAAAGTCAGAAACCCTCAAAACCCCACCAAATAGACAGGACGTCTCCTGCCACTTTGTTATCATGTAAAGAAAAAAAAACTCATGACAACAATATATTCACATCTTAGGGCTAAAACAGTAAAATAAGCAATGAATAATACCCCTAGCCATCTAAGAATACCCTTAATGAGGCTGGCCACGAGGCTCATAGTCATTAACATAATGAATCTCTTAGTCTTACCTCTGAAGAAGCAGCAACGAGCGGAGAAAACCCCATGGCCTAGGGGAAAAGCAAACACGGACTCTGGAAAGTTCCACACCACGTGTGACAACTCTTAGACCAAAGCGTCTGCTAAAACAAATAATTACAATGCAACTGCCTCATAGCGATGGCCTAAAGCATTATCCTGCGGAAAGTGAGCCTTCTAACTAATAGTTAAGTAGCAAAAACTAAGGCGCAGAACAAAAACAAGAACACATCATGACGCGCGGGCCCAATGGGGGTTACAAGGCGCCTGTACAATAGTACCATATTTTAACACTCTCCTGCGGGCATACCAATGGGGCTGCCTGATCTAGCTAGTCTAAACCTATTCTAGTACAACTCGGATAAATGCAAATGAGCAAAAGACTCACTAGAGTTGAGTGAACGAAGAATAAAGCCGAGCACAGGCAGACACATCTGGACACTGGGCACGCAGGGAGAGGAAGGAGGAATGGAGACGCTTGGTTCAGCGTCTGGGCTAGAATCCACATAAGACATCCACGATCTGGAAAGCCTTAATATAACAAAATTTAAGTTAATCTTTATTTTTTTATTTTTTATGAAGGCTTTTCGTAGTGAGTACCCAATCATTAAGATGAGTCCATAACAGAATTAGCGTTACACTTATGATGAGAACTCTTTCTCCCTGCGGCAGGGTTTTCAAACACGCTTACCACGGGTGCTTGAAAGAGGATTATTATACTAATAGGCATATCGTCAATGGTGGAGGGGCCACTAATAAATAAGCGTAATACTGGTACCGTGCCAGGATTTATGATTGATAATAAATATATTCTGGTATAGGCTAACGCTGCAACGAGATCAAACAGAATGAAATTATAACAATCCGTTATAACTAGAGTCTGTTTTTCTCTTCGCAACTGATTTATCGATACTTAATCCCTTCTACACCAGAGACGTCCATTTAACTTTATTCTGGCTACTATTAGGCGATTAGACGATCAGTTTCAAAAGGGCCTCCAGCAATGAGCAGGCTTCATACTATCTCTCTTAACCCTTCTGACTACCATAGATACTTCTCACTCTGCACAAAATCCTCTAAATATATCTAGAATAAAAGGAAAAAACTCAATTGAGCATAAGGAGAAAGGCAAAATTTCCTGTAATAATGTAGTGAACCCATCCGCCGGGACGAAACTTTTCCTCTGACAGCAGGAACTTATCCAGAAAGGGCAAGACTCGGCATAGCCTAAGATGCCTAAAATAAACATTTGAACTCAGAGAGAACCAATACTTGTTCGTGTTGCGCCGCACGTAACATACACTGGGGACACCCTGGAGAATTGACAAGTGTAACTGAAAGGAAAAAAGCCCCAAACGAGAGCAGCACACATATTCGCTGAACAGTAATACATCCTACCGAAGATCCGTGATAGCCGCCTGCCGGCGGACGGTTGTATTTGATCATAATTTTGAGATGAAGTCAATGTTAGTGAAAAGCCTTTTCCTTTGTGTGTCCTCCTTGGGGCTAGCGGTGTTGGCATACCTCCCCTGGACTGGCGATCACGTGCCTACTAGGTTTCGTTGTATCCCATCCCTTATCCAGAAGGTGGTATCATTCTGTATACAGCGCCGGGAGAGGCAGAGCTTCGCGACTCGTTTCCCGGCGTGTGCTTGCGTGTACCGGCGCAGTCCGGTTGTGCAGAAGATATAAGGTGGCGCTGCCAACCCTTGGGAACAAACACTAATTCCTACCTCGGAACCCTATTGCACTAGCACAGCTGAGGGAGAGAGGAGGACGTAGGGTGGTAGATAAAGACTGCTACTATTAGCTTTCTAAAATGTGTAGCTTGTAGCTGGGGCGTTGACCAACCGTCTGCCGGCAGCTGCACCAGTAGGGGAGACTTATGGCGGGGTCTCTGCATTAAATTGAAACATGACCTTAACATCCCTCTCTGTCTGGTCATCAAAAAGTTTTGCAGTCAAGACCGGAGAGAACAATATTCTATAATAAGCATTTTAGGTAATCCCCGAGCCATACCGAGTCTGAGTAGCTGTCGTGATCTGACTGCCTCAAATAAGGCTGCCCGGATTTCTGTGATAGTTCTAGCCGGGGAAGGGAGGAGATACTGTTGAAATCTATCTATCTATCTATCTATATGCTCAGACCCAATCCCCATTTTGGGGGTAGCCGACTCAAGACAGAGCAAGAACAGGGAAAACACAAAAACAACATAAAACACAAAATAAACACAGATAAAAAACACAAACTCTCACACATCCAGGTCACCCAGGAGAAGACCCAGAGACCAGGGTTACCAAGGTCGCTCCAGCACTCCCCCGGCCCCTGACCACCAGGAGAGGTTCCGATCTCGGCAGGCAGACATGCAGCGGAGCCAAAGCGACAAGCCCTCCCACCACACTTCCAGGCACACCCTTCATATTAATCGTCTCCCCGGGCCAGGCGCCTGATGGACTATTATCTAGTCCATCTTGCGCCCGACCCCTTACTCCAAATGACCACGTGTTCACTCAACTATTCACAAGCATTCTCCATTCACTCCTGTCCACCACCACTTCCCCTGCCTGATCTATAGTCATTCCTCTATCATCCAAAGCCTTTCTTACACAGTCTCTCCATCTCAATGGGGGTCTTCCTGCCCTTCTATCTCCCCTTGTACCTGACTCACATATTCTCTTTGTAAGCCTTTCATCTCCCATTCGTTCAACATGACCATACCAGCTCAGCTCCCTTCTGTCCACTCTGGCTGACAAATGTTCCTGCTGCCCCACTCTCCTACGTATCTCTTCATTTCTCAATCTGTCTCTACGAGTAACTCCACACATACTCCTCAAGCAGCTCATCTCCATCACATCCAGCCCTCTTTTCTCCTTTTTCTTCAGAGCCCATGTCTCAGCCCCATACATCACTGTTGGCACAACAATTCCTTGATACAGTGCACTTTTTACTTTCACTCCGAGATTTCTCGTCTTCCACATACTTCCCATTGCTCCGAAAACCTTCCTTCCTTCACACTGTTGAAATGCTTTGACTAATTCCTCCTTCTGAAGTGGGGGGTCTGGCATAGGTTTAGCAATAGCCAGGGCCGTATGCCTAGTTAACAGGAAACTAATAAACTTTCTATGGGCATTATCTCTCACCAGAAATTCCCATTGGAGTTCAATAGGTTCTGGAGCAATGAAAGGCAGGGGAAAATCCTCTGAGGCTATGAGGAAATCAAAAATAGGTAGCGGGACGCGCCCCCCCCCCCCCCCTCCCCCCACCCCCAGTTGTTGTCGTAGCCAGTCAAACTCGGTAATGGGGGGAGGCGGAACTGCAGACAAAGGGTTAGATGTAATATCTATCGCAAATTGTTGAAGCTGCCGATCTCACGTCACCCATGGGCCATCGCCCACCTCACCCAGATTCAGCTCCCTCTGGTCTCGATGAGGACCACATCTGTTAAACTTGAGAGAGGGCTCTCTCCACTGATAAAGGGAATGACATCCATTAATGCCACAACGTTCATTACAATCAGGGCAAAGAGGGGTTTCTGGGTAAGGAGGATCCTGGACCGGGTCATCCGGCAGACAGGGAGTCAGTTGGTCAGGATTATATACAAAATACCGATAATTAGCAGGAATGGGTCTAGCATAGATAGGGACCTGTAACACGTTACCCTGAGCAATTTTTCGCTCTAAAGACCTGTCGTCTGTTGACTTCTATTGCCCACTCCGCAGGCACTGGGACCTCCCCTTGTGTCGACTTATGCCCTTTCCCATTTGACAAGGCTGTCACCGGAAGCCAGAGCCTTCCCGGTGCTTTCGGGGCTTGGGATTGTGTAAGTAATTGCGGAAAAACTGGGGGGGGGGGCGGCATAGCAGAGGAGTGAGCGGTTGGGGGAAAAGTAGGATCCGGCGGACTACTGGACCGTTGGTTATTGGCCAAAGAAGGGGACATATATGGTTGAGTGTCATCGGAACCGATAGAACTATCCTGTCATAGGCCTTCGGTCCGGGAAACTAAACTAGTGTCAATTCTACTGGAAGGGGATCTATGGGAGGTAGCGGCAAGTAGCAAAGCATCCGCCGGCAATCCCTGAGCGGGCCGACCGGCGGAAGGGGGAGTTACGTTAGAGGACTACACAACATCTGTGAACTCTGGGTTCATTAATCCGTAAACGGCGGCAAAGCTCACAAGAGGTTTTACGGGGCGACGGCGGCAAAGCTCTTAAGAGGGAGGCCTAAAAAAAAACATTTAAACGGCCCCAGTAGCACTAAACAATTTTTTGTTTTGTTTTTTTCTATACCTCATATCACTCCTCCACATCCCCTCCTTCCCCCTTTTCCCCTCCCCCTTCAATTATCACCTATTTTCCCTGTTATTCCCTAATTCGTTGGTATATTTTTGTGCTAACATTAGCAAAATGTGTGGAGGATGTGCTTACGTGCCTAGCGAGTGTGTTATACAACCGAGTGTGTGAATGAGTAGGCTCAGTGTGGCTTGAGGTCTCGTGGAGGCGTTGCCTCAATTTTCTCCATAATTCATGAATGGGCTGGTCCATCTATATTCGCGATTTTGACCAGAAAAATTATATTTTCACTTGTTTTATTGTTGTTACAGGTTACTATCTTCATAGTGAAGGTAAAATAGGCTCATATGAATAAGTAATAACGATATTTATCGTAAAATGACGATTATAGGCCTGAATGGAGCCAATATGCTCGCCCATGGGCAGCTAGTTCAATACCCCCCTCCCCCCTTGCCGTTGCCGGGTTAATACCGGGGTTTGAGTAGGGGTTAAAGGGCGGACTACTATTTGTTCCGGCAACGAACCTGGGGTAGCACCTAAGGTCTGAGGCCAAATCTCCTTTACCGTAGTGAGAGGGATCACCGGAATAACCGGCGTAGGGCCAGTAGTCAACGGACGGATGATTATACGTTCCGTCTCTGCCCCGGCAGAGGAGGTAGACTGATGGGGAACGCCTTCATTGACATGAGTAGGGTGAGGCATAGGTAAACTCATAGGTGGTCCCAGTGCCTGAGTGGGGGTTTGGCCGCGTTTTATCGCACACTGACGGATCACCTTCTGTAACAAGTCATTTAGTTGTTTCGTCGTAAAACCAGGGGGTTTAGGATGTTTTTGGGGCCTAACTTGTTGGTCTGTTTGTACTAGACTTGCTGAGTGTGAACTGGGACCTAGTGCCTGACAGCTACTAGCTGTGGATGGTTGCCTCGAACTAATGGCCTGCGACTCGTGGTCGCGCGGCGTTGGTGGTTCCTGAGCGACCTCCGTAGGTTGAGACCCAGTGTTACTGGGGACAAAAGCTAGACCTGGCTGTACCCTAGATGGTGGATGGGCTGCCGTGTCAGGCTTAGTGGTCGTAACCGTGTCTAATTTATAGGAACAAGGAGACTGAGTATAGGATTAAGAGCCCTATCGTCCTGAGGACTGTGTCTGTTAGTTAAAACCAGTTTGGAGCCTTGGAGCCTAACTCTTACAGATTTCCTTATTCTGGTGGCAGCTTGGAGGTGGCCGGAGTCCGCCCCGAGGAGGCCGGGGAAAAACCCCGGCGTTCCCGAGGCGGGCGCCGGAACCCTCGGCTGTGTCACCGTACGATCTACTTGTGTAAAAGCAAGGATCTCTCTAGTTATCTTAATATTCCGTGGTGGGCTAGAGAGCTTGAGGATTTTGTCCGGCAGAAACTCTGAGCTGGCCGTTCTCCGCAGGCGGCCCGCCGGTGGATCCGGGTGGACAGGTCCAGGACATACTGGTGACACAGAGCAGCTCTTCTTTGATGGGGGAGAGGAGGTCTGAGCCGATGTTGTGGAGGAATTGGGAGACACACGGGTCAACAAGGGTATTGGGGGGATTTGTGACTGGGGAGCTATGTGTTCATCAAATGAATATAACTTGACCACCCTTAACAATTCCGGATTATCACATAATAGTTCTATGTTAGCTACTCGAGAAGCATATGCCGTAAACTTGGTCTTAATTTCAATTAGAGTGAGCAAACAAGACGTATATTGGCCCGCGATCCATTCCTCAAACAGGTCTGAACAGACTGGACATGTGCGAGATGTCCACATGAAAGAAGCTTTGTCTAAGCAATTTACACACCTGATACACAGTCTATGCGATGGTATCGGTACAAGAAGGAATGTTGGAGTTGAGCAGATTGTGAACAAGGGCATGATTACAGAGGCTCCTCTCCCCGGCGGGAACGTCGCAGTGGTAGGATGTCCTGGGGGATACCTGGAAAGAGAACATTTCCAGGAATCAGTGCTCATAAGGATATACAGAGAGAGCCTCACACATCCTATACCCTCAGGGTAGGAAAAAACAGTAGGCCACGGCCTTCCTTTTTATTCCCACCCCTGAGAGGTTGTGAAACGACTCCTCTCACGCCCCTCGTAAAACGTGAGAAGAGGTTTACACTGCAGAGGGCTTACCTATGACATGGGCCATAGTAAGTAAGCCGACTGGCGGCGGGTCAGCCATGTGGTATAACAAACACCCTAGCAGCTGCCGGTGCGTTCACCAACTGGGCCGCCAGCAACACGGGGTAAACAACACAATGTGAGAGCGCCAGCTCATGACGTAGGTCATAGGTGAATTGGGCCCCCTGGCGGCGGGTATCGGCGTGCTATTAGAAACATCGCCACCCGCCATCAGAACGTTTAAACACTAAGCCGCCGGGAATGACGGAGTAAACTTCAAAAGGGCCAGCGAGCACGCCGCAAACATGTGTTACACGGAAAAAACATAGTTCCGCCAGACCTGCAAGGTCGCCGGAACGGAGAGGTAGAGGCGCCCTACCACCCCCCGACAAAACCACGACAAGGGAAAAGGAGAGTATCCAGCATACGCTGGCACGGCGGACCGGACCAAGGGCTGCAGAACAGAGGCCGGCGGGTCAAAAAAGGGGAAACACTCGGAGAAAAGCACAACAACGAGAGAAACTACCCAACTCTCAAGGACTCCCAGACGTAGGAAGCCTCCCAGGACTCCCGGAAAGTGACACACTAACCAACAGGGAGACCCAAGAAACCAAGGGGACATAAATAATTCACAACAAGATCAAAATAACGCCACCCCCTAACACTAGATAACCTACAGGCTTATCCAAAAAACATTTGTCGACAAACAACACGAATGAACTATGAGAAATGAGCCAAAAAGGGCGAAAAGATAGCCCCCGAATGGGGCGTCTCAGCAGGCTCGGACGCCAGAAGATCCCACAGCCACGTGTGACAATCTAAATCTGGCGCGTCTGCAAACAAACAAGACAGGGTCCCACGACCCTAAGCTGAACTAAGGAACAGCTATCAAAAACTGAAAGAAAGCCTCCTAACTAAAGAGAAGCAAAAACTATGGCGCATAGCAACAAGAAACACCACACGTGTGGTGACAAAATGAACACAACGAGTAAGTGCCTGAACGTACCCTAATTTTAACACTTCCTGTGGGCCAACAATAACACAACCCGTGCTAGCTAGTCTAAACCCTGCTCACTATCTCTCAAATATATACAAATGAGTAAAGACTCACTAGAGGAGAGCGAACGTCGAATATAGCCGGAGCGCGGGTGCACACGTGTACACAGTAGGCCCGCGAGGAAGAGAACGACGAATTGTGCGCTTGGCGAGAGGCGGTAAGAAGCCACAACACAAGAAAATCCACCGAATGTGGGAAGCTTGTTGATAACAGTGTTTAAGTGTTTAAATTTTTCCTTTTTTACTCTGTTATTTTTTACGAAAGTTTTTTCGTAGTGGGTACCCGATCTATGACGACATCATAAGAGAAGTTGCGTTGCACTTATGAAGATGATTCTTTTTCTTCCTCGCGGCGGTTGATTGGAACGACCGACGTGGTGTTGAAAATGGAGACTATTATACTAATAGGCAACATCATCAATGATGAAGGGGCCACTATTAAATATATATATATGTATATATATATATATATATATATATATATATATATATATATATATATATATATATATATATATATATATACAGTATATATATATATATATATATAATATATATATATTGTTACGTATCTTGATCCTCAAGTGGTTAACTTGATGAATCTAGATAGCACAGAGATATATATTAAGGTATCAGTCAGCTGAAGGCAAAACAAAAGTAAAATCTAATAACATTATTTCCTGTTGTTGCTTCCTTTCCTTTTGGATCTTAGGACTTAGTATTCTTTATTGACTGATACTCTTTAATTATGAAAAATACTGAAACTAATTAAAGTCATGTAGTATTTATAAAGAATTATTATTTAACCGAAGCTTAGTAGGCTATGGTTATGAACCGAAGAAGTATATCTAAAGAAGGACTATTAATTCTATAAAAAGTCTTGAAAGATAAACATTAAAGTAAGAGTATTTCTGTCTCTTACCCTTTTTGAAATGAATAAATAGTTTTATTATATGTCCTTTTATTTATATTTAATGTAATTATTCTTGGTTCTTGTCTTACGTTAAGAGTATTATATTATTATTATCATCAGGATTTATATCAAAGTCACATAAAAAGTTAGATATATATTTAATAATTAGTTAAATGTATTTCTTAACCACGTAACATTGAGGTTTGATTATGAGTAAATAAAGTTACAGGATCGTTTCATAGATTCGATTCAGGTCTCACTCAAATAATATGAAAAGCAAAATATAATATTTTGAAGCAAAAGAATTTTCTTCAGCTTAGGAAATCACTAGAAGTAATATTAACAGCCATGTTAGTCTAAGGCGATATTACTAATACGAGACAATAGCATCACCGTACTAAGCACCGTTAAGCAATGTAAGCTTAATTCAAAGAAAATGAAAGAACTCGTAAGTATTAATATAAAACAATAGTATTACTTTCATCATAACCCAATTACTTAAAGAGTTGCTTTAGTCCACAAGTTAGTCAACTAAAATAGTTAAGCACATAATAGTAGCGTTAACGTTAATTCCCAATCAAATAGTTAAGCACATAATAGTAGCGTTAACGTCAATTCGCAATCAAATAGTTAAACACATAATAGTAGCGTTAACGTTAATTCGCAATCAAATAGTTAAACACATAATAGTAGCGTTCACGTTAATTCGCAATCACATATCTCACTAACCAACATAACGTAAGTGTTTACACCGAACACACTTAACACACATTTATATAATCTGACTGACAGTCACAATCCCATTATAATACTTCACCCCGTCTTCCTCCAGCTGCAAGTTCACCTTCCCCAACTCCAAATGAGACTCATTTGAATGCCCACAACTCGGGTCTTATATACTAAACAATGATGGTGTAGGAACGAATCAGGAGGCTGGGGGTGGTGCCTGCTCCAATCATAGCTCCTCGAGTCGCATAACAGGTGCATGGTACAATCACAGCTCCTGGCGTCGAACATACGTCATAGTGTCCGGTCGGTCATCGGAGTAGTTTGCAGGGTCCCCTATGACGCACGCAGGTGTGAAGGCTTGTTTGCAGGTATGCGGGCGAGCTAGTTTCCCACTCGATAGTTCGCTCGCTAGTCTGCTTCACCGTTTGGGTAGTTTGGCTCCTTCAACTCTAATTCTAACTCTTAAATTAACATACAGGGCTCCGTATGTCAGACCTCCCCCCTAGAAAAGAGTTTAAGGAGTATAGTACATAATATTAAACATAATACATAAATAGATTCACCACCAAATTGGCAACAGCAAGATTATAATGAGGATATAATAAGGATGTCACCCAAAGTAGGCAACGTCTCCAGGTACCACATCAGAACATAGCCGGAACGTAGCTGGAGCGTTATTCGAACTGCAAGGCATCTCACAGCTGAGGCTTAAAAGCGCACTACAAAAGCATGATATTTACCTCGCTACAAGGGAGAGCTAATTGCCAAAATCCTCTCATTAAGTTAAACTTACTGCTGCATGAGGCCAACCTGGTAAATGTAATCTTTAACAGATACGTGATAGGCAATCGGCTAGCACGTTCTGGACCCCCTTAATATGTTTGACATCCAGGGAGTATTCCTGCAGCAACAAACTCCACCTGGTCAGTCGTTGGTTTTTATTTTGGAACCTATGCAAAAATTTTAAGGGGTGATGGTCAGTATATACAGTGATGGCACCAGAGGCAGATTGCACATAGACAGCAAAGTATTGAAGGGATAAAATTAATGCTAACAGCTCCTTCTCAATGACTGAATAGTTACGTTGGGCAGAATTTAATTTTTTACTGAAATAGCACACAGGATGCAATACCTCACAGTCGTCTTCCTGGAGTAACACTGCACCAACCCCGGTATTGCTCGCATCCACTGCCAGGGAAAAAGATCTGTTAAAATCAGGAGCTCGGAGTACAGGATAATTAGATATATATTTGGTAGCAATAAAGGCCTCTTCACATTCAGAGGACCACACAAACTTCACATCCTTACGGAGAAGATCTGTCAGGGGAGCTGTCAACTTTGAAAAATTTATAATGAAACGCCTATAATAGCCAATCATGCCTAGGTACCTTTGGATATGTTTCTTAGTGCTAGGAGTTGGGAATTCTAGAATAGACTCTACCTTTGCTTGAGGAGGTGCAACCTGCCCCTGACCTACCGTATATCCTAGATACTGGACCGTACTCTTTACAAAGGTGCATTTCTTAAGATTAACCACAAGATTGGCATCAGCAAGATTTAAGAATAGCAATCTAAGTTGGTAAAGATGCTCCTCCCATGACTGTGAAAAGATAAGAATATCATCGATGTAGACAACGCACCCAGGTACCCCTTCAGTCACCAAATTCATGAGGCGCTGGAATGTAGCTGGGGCGTTTTTCAAGCCGTAGGGCATTACGTTACAGCAGAAGGCTTGATTGTTGACTACAAAGCATGATATTTCCCTCGCTCTAGGGGTGAGAGCTACTTGCCAATATCCCTTCATCAAGTCAATCTTGCTGATATAGGTGGCTGTACCAATCTGGTCAATGCAGTCGTCGATCCGTGGCAGTGGGTAGGTATCGTTCTTTGTGACAGCATTGACTTGCCTATAGTCCATACATAACCTATGGCTCCCGTCTGGCTTTGGCACAAGTATGACTGGACTACTCCACTGGCTTAAGGCCCTAGTGATCAGTTCATTAGATAACATAAAGTCAAGCTCGACCTGCAGTATACTCCTGCGTTGTGGCGAGACACGGTAGGGGGATAGTTTAATGGGAGTTGCATCCCCTACGTCGATGTCGTGCACGGCCAAAGAAGTGAGCCCTGGAGTATCACGGAACACACTGGGAGACTGAGATAAAACAGAGATTAGTTGGTTCGCTTGATCAGAGGGAAGGTGACATAGTTTAGATGGTAATTCCCTCAAAGCCACTGAATTATACTGAAAGTTGGATAGGCTACATGACAAGTCAAAGTCTGCATGGATACCTTCAGGCTCTGGAACAGTCTGTTGCGGGTCAGTAAGAGAACTGAAGACTTCGTCCGCACCAGGCTGTTCACAGGTCCTGACATTCACTGCCACAGTGTGAGAATCTGGAAGAGAGGAATCAGGGGACCTATGGTAGGGTTTCAACATATTTATATGGAATACTTGCGTGGGCTTTCTCCTGTCTGGGGTAGTTATTAGATAATCGGTAATGCTCACCCTCCGAATGATCTTATATGGGCCCCTGAACTTGGCAGATAAAGGTTGGCCAAAAAGGGGGAGCAGGACCAAAACCTCATCACCGGGCTTAAACTCCCTCTCACGGGCTTTTCTGTCATACCATTTCTTCATGGAGCTTTTAGCCACTGTCAAGTTTTGAGCGGCAAACTCACATGAGGATCTCAGCCGGGTTTTGAAATCTGAAACATACTTGAGGAGGTTTTGGTTCCCCTCCTGGCCAACTAGGCTATCCTGCAATAGTTGCAAAGGACCTCTTACCTGGTGACCGAAAACTAGCTCATTAGGGGAAAAACCCAGGGATTCAGTTGGAACCTCACGAGTAGCAAATAAAAGAAAAGGTACCCCCTTATCCCACTCAACTCCGGTCTCTGTACAATACTTACGTAACATTCCCTTTAATGTCTGATGATATCGTTCGAGAACCCCTTGACTCTCTGGGTGGTAGGTGCTAGACTTTACATGCTCGATACCCAACTCCTTCAGGGACTGCTGGAAAATGTTAGAGGTAAAATTAGTTCCTTGATCACTTTGCACCTCATGGGGGAAACCCATTCTGGTGAAGAATTTGAGCAGTTCCTTGATAACAGTTGGAGCAGAGGTAGTCCTTAAGGGTATAGCCTCTGGGTAGCGAGTTGCCATGTCCATGATAGTTAATAAATAAATGTTACCTTGGGAAGTCTTAGGCAATGGGCCTACAATGTCCACTACCACCCGAGTAAAAGGATTCTCGAAAACGGGCAAGGGCACCAGAGGATGTACAGGCACCTTCTGATTGGGTTTTCCTGTCATCTGGCAAGTGTGACACACTCTACAAAACTCCACTACATCTGCACGCATTCCTGGCCAGTAAAAGTGGGCTCTGATTCTGTCTAGAGTTTTTCTCACACCTAGGTGTCCTGCCAATGGTATACAATGTGCCATTTCCATGATATCTTTACGACAAGGTTTGGGGACTACTACTTGATGGACGTCCCAAGCCCCGTCATCGATTGGTCTGTGTGGCGGTCTCCATCTTTGCCACAATACTCCTCCTTTGAGGTAGAAACATTCACCACCCTCCTTCTCACATTCCTCTTCACTCACGGACCTGGCAGCTAACTCCTTGCATTCACAATCATCTCTCTGTAGCTCTACCAGGCCACTAGGACAATTTGGAGGGGTTTCATGGTCATCGTTAGGGTCAAGATGAGCCATAAAGGTGTCAGATAAATCCACCTCAGTCACATCATCAGGCACAGTTGGAGCGTCATTCACACTCTCATCATCCCTTTCATCAACTCTTACATTAGGTACATTTCTGTCTGAGGGAACTGCTACTTGAGACATTGAACGTGTGACAGCACACACAGGGAAAACAGTTGGCATCTCCTTTTCGAGCTCACCGGTTAGTGGCTCGTTAACAGGGGAAAGTGACAAAATGGGGTCTGGTCGGACCTTCTCACCTGCTACATCATTCCCCAAAAGGAGCGTTACCCCTGGCACAGGGATATCTTGGGACCTACACAAAGCTATGGTGGCCTCACCCTGTAGCAACTCACATTCAATTTCGCCTTTTACCAAGTATGCATAAAACTGGCCTCCAGCACCTCTCATTACAACTGGTTCGCCAGGTGGGCACTCAGTGTAAGGATTCACCATGAGGGTGCTAGTAGAACCTGTGTCTCTCAGAATTTTTACCTCATGCATACAACCATTTAATCTCACGTTGCCAGATGAAATAAAGGGACGGTAACTGTCCTGCACTGATGGTGAAATTATTATTGGCTTAACCCTAGTGGGTTGCACCACACATGCTACTACACCCCTGTCTAGATGATTTACGTTAGCTGCTAGGTACTCCTTCTGTCGGGAGTCCTGCATAAAAGGAACTTTTGGTGCTACGTACTCCTTCTGTCGGGAGTCCTGCATTACAGGCACATATGGAGTTTGAGATACGGCGGCAACTGTCTGCCCCGATCTCTCTGTTCTCTCCTTGGCCCAGCACTGATAAGCTAGGTGGCCTCTCTTGCCACAAAAAGTACATACTTTAGGGGATACGGGAACGTTCCCTCTTTGAGCATTACTATTAGTTTGGGGCCCACCTCTGTTACCATTGCCCTGAGTCGCATTTTTAGTTGGGGGAACAATTCTATTTTGGCTAGCTGGGGAAGACGTTATAGGCTTGTGCCTGGGTCTGTCAGATTTGTGATTGGTATACTTAAAATTAGAACTAGAATTATCGTAGGGCTTCTTTCCACGAAATTTGTTGTTGAGCACGTATGTGTCAGCCATGTCAGCAGCGTTGGCAAGACAATCTACCTTCTTCCCCTTTAAATGATAGGATACAGAAGAATCAATTTTCCATAGGAAAGTTTCTAACAGGACCAACTCCTTCAGATCGTTGTAGCTTGTGACTTTCTTACTCTTGACCCAATGATTGAAAGTTTTAGTCATGGTCCTGGCAAATACCTTATGGGTTTCTTCTACTTTCTTCTGGTTTTTACGGAAAGATTGCCTGTAAGCCTCAGGCTGCAATTGATAGGTTTTTAAGATAGCTTCTTTGAGATTGTCATAATCCTGCCTAACTTCTGCTACTTCTGACAAATACGTGGCTCGAGCCTGCCCTGTCAAAACGGTTTGTAACATAAAAGGCCATTGATCTCTTGTCCACTTCATACCTCCAGCAACTTCCTCAAACAAAACAAAGAAATCCTGCACATTATCCTCAGTGAAAGGTGGAATGACACTAGTCATAGTCAATCCCAGAGGGGGAGCAATTTCGGGAGCATTTGTATTGACATTTAGTTGAGCCGTACGATATTGATATTCACATTTTATGCTAGTTTCTTCGGTATTTGCTTTTATTCTGGCTAGTTCTAGTTCAACATTTAGTCTGGCTTGTTCGGCATTTGCTTCGGCATTTATTCTGGCTTGTTCGGTCTTTATTCTGGCTAGTTCCAGTACTTGATCACCGGTCAAACCAGGTGGCAATTGTTCATCAAGTTGGCTAGGTTTACTAGGGATCCCACCAACTGCTCAGTCACCCTCCCCGCCTTCTACAGGGAACAGGTGGGTTTTTATGGTCTGAGCCACCTCTACTTTGGACATGTTTGAGACAGTTAATTGGAGATGTGAGGCAAGCACTTTCAGTTCGGATTTTGACAGACAGTCAATATCAGGGGCTGTGGGTTCTGATTCTATGAAAACTCGAGCATCTTCGTCATTAATTAGTTGAGGCATGATTAATATTTGATTTTTAAGTAGTGAAACGTTATTGAAACTGAGTGAAACTATGAAACGAATCCTGGCAAGGTCGCCACTCTTCTGTTACGTATCTTGATCCTCAAGTGGTTAACTTGATGAATCTAGATAGCACAGAGATATATATTAAGGTATCAGTCAGCTGAAGGCAAAACAAAAATAAAATCTAATAAAATTATTTACTGTTGTTGCTTCCTTTCCTTTTGGATCTTAGGACTTAGTATTCTTTATTGACTGATACTCTTTAATTATGTAAAATACTGAAACTAATTAAAGTCATGTAGTATTTATAAAGAATTATTATTTAACCGAAGCTTAGTAGGCTATGGTTATGAACCGAAGAAGTATATCTAAAGAAGGACTATTAATTATATAAAGTCTTGAAAGATAAACATTAAAGTAAGAATATTTCTGTCTCTTACCCTTTTTGAAATGAATAGATAGTTTTATTATATGTCTTTTATTTATATTTAATGTAATTATTCTTGGTTCTTGTCTTACGTTAAGAGTATTATATTATTATTATCATCAGGATTTATATCAAAGTCACATAAAAAGTTAGATATATATTTAATAATTAGTTAAATGTATTTCTTAACCACGTAACATTGAGGTTTGATTATGAGTAAATAAAGTTACAGGATCGTTTCATAGATTCGATTCAGGTCTCACTCAAATAATATGAAAAGCAAAATATAATATTTTGAAGCAAAAGAATTTTCTTCAGCTTAAGAAATCACTAAAGTAATATTAACAGCCATGTTAGTCTAAGGCGATATTACTAATACGAGACAATAGCATCACCGTACTAAGCACCGTTAAGCAATGTAAGCTTAATTCAAAGAAAATGAAAGAACTCGTAAGTATTAATATAAAACAATAGTATTACTTTCATCATAACCCAATTACTTAAAGAGTTGCTTTAGTCCACAAGTTAGTCAACTAAAATAGTTAAGCACATAATAGTAACGTTAACGTTAATTCCCAATCAAATAGTTTAGCACATAATAGTAGCGTTAACGTCAATTCGCAATCAAATAGTTAAACACATAATAGTAGCGTTAACGTTAATTCGCAATCAAATAGTTAAACACATAATAGTAGCGTTCACGTTAATTCGCAATCACATATCTCACTAACCAACATAACGTAAGTGTTTACACCGAACACACTTAACACACATTTATATAATCTGACTGACAGTCACAATCCCATTATAATACTTCACCCCGTCTTCCTCCAGCTGCAAGTTCACCTTCCCCAAATCCAAATGAGACTCATTTGAATGCCCACAACTCGGGTCTTATATACTAAACAATGATGGTGTAGGAACGAATCAGGAGGCTGGGGGTGGTGCCTGCTCCAATCATAGCTCCTCGAGTCGCATAACAGGTGCATGGTCCAATCACAGCTCCTGGCGTCGAACATACGTCATAGTGTCCGGTCATCGGAGTAGTTTGCAGGGTCCCCTATGACGCACGCAGGTGTGAAGGCTTGTTTGCAGGTATGCGGGCGAGCTAGTTTCCCACTCGATAGTTCGCTCGCTAGTCTGCTTCACCGTTTGGATAGTTTGGCTCCTTCAACTCTAATTCTAACTCTTAAATTAACATACAGGGCTCCGTATGTCAGAATATATATATAATTATATATATATATATATATATATACTGTATATATATATACATCGAAATTATCAAAACAAAAACAATCGCAAACCTAGCTAAGAAGATAAATTAAGCATTAACAAATGGCTATGGTGCCCACTAAAAAAAAGAAAAACATTGCATATTGGTAGTAATATCAAGAAATACATAGACTATGATATCCATTAAACAAAAATACAGCGCCAGTAACAAATCGCGTTAGACCACAAGTTGAAATTAACCAATCAGTACTGAATGCCGGTAGGCACAAAACTTAACAACAAATGAAAGTAAACAAAGAAAGTGCAAGTAGTCCTAATACTGTAGGTCAATGACTTGTTAAATGTAATGTATTGGAGCAGTACCGTACGAAGAAAGAAAACAATCCTACAACCAATAGCCCTACAATATCTCAAACTTGCAAAATGTCTAAAGTAAATAACAACAAGAACACAAAAACTGACGAAAAAAAGCGAATATAAACAGAACTATTTCAGCGTTCAATATCCTCGCGGGATGAATTGTACGCCACTACACCGCCCTTCAACAGAAGTTGCAATGGAGAAAGAAAAGTGTGTGTGTGTTGGAGGGGAGGCAGGCACCGGAAACTACTGCACTCGATAACATATATATACGGAATATATATATATATATATAATAAATGTATTATATATACAGTATATATTGTATATATATATATATATATATATATATATATATATATATGTTTGATATTTGTTTGTGTTTTTAATCCTGGTGTCATTAGATGATTAATTTTTGTTCAACATATCAAAGGCTGTTACCATACAAAACTGGAGTAGCCTAACACCAGTATAGACTAGCAACATTATCGCTCCGTTGTGGTTAACACTAGACGATTATATTAATGAATAATCATAGATAATGGTCAACTTGATAATCTGATGGCTTAATAGTCTCCGGTGTGAATGATGAAAAATACAAATACTAACTATTGTGATGTTATAGCCTACATCACGTTAATACCAGTAATAGGCGCTTTATTCTGACAAGGTAGGCGATGTTAATTCACGCTGACATAAGGGATCATTAGTTAATAGATTTAAAAACACTGCTCAGTGAGTAGGACAAGGCCTAGTCCAATCAACAGTAATGCCCCTTTCCCACTTATGCGACTTCATACGATTTTCGTCGCCGAGGACGTAGTCTTGTCAATTCGCAACGAATGTGTGCGACGTCTACGATTTTGACCGTTACAAACAGATAACAAATTATACTCGGCGAAGATGTCGCCGATGAATGCGACGCAATCGCCGCCTTGTGCGACGTTATCGGCAAAGTGAGCGATGTTTCGCCGATGATCTCTGCGAGGAATGTCACATTTTCAAAAATATCTTGCGATATCATGCGATGGTGAAAGAAAACTCGCCGAATGTTCTGCGACGTCTTCGGCGATTCAAGCGATGACACGAAAGTCTTAATATTGACAAAAAAATGGGGTGAAATGTCTTAAAATCACCAAACTAATGTGCCGAACGTCATAAAATATGAAAACTAATGGGGTTAACCATGAGGAAGGAAGGGGACCAGAAAAACGACCCATCTACCCTTAATTCGGAGATTGGCAATGCTTCGCCGGAGAAATTTTTCTATCAAATATTGTACAAATTTAGCTTGCTCTCAAAACAAAAAAATATATATGTTGCTCGCTACCGCTCACCAGGAAAATATTGAAACCTAGATGGGGGTAAACGTCTTAAAACAGTAGGCTGAACGGGGCCGAACGGATACAAGGCAAAGAGAGAGGGAGAGAAAGAGAAAACAAAAACAGCGAGGTGGGCTCAATGTTTGTGTTTCGGCTTATGAGCCCGCCTCGCCTTTTTTTGTTTTCTCTTTCTCTCCCTCTCTCTTTGCCTTGTATCCGTTCGGCCCCGTTCAGCCTACTGTTTTAAGACGTTTACCCCCATCCAGGTTTCAATATTCTCCTGGTGAGCGGTAGCGAGCCAACATACAGTATATAAAAAAAAAAAAATTTGAGAGCAAGCTAAATTTGTACATTTTTCGATAGAAAAATTTCTCCGGCGAAGCAGGATTTCTCCATATAATGCTGGTTTGCTATCGGTTGCCAGGAACATATCGATACTTGGATGGGGATAAACGTCTTAAAACAGTTGGCTGAATGGGGCTGAATGGATATAAACCATAGAAAGAGAGAAAAGGAGAGAAAGAGAAAACAAAAACAGGTGAACCCCCAAGAGAGGTGCATAGAAAAAAGGGTTGACAGGTTCACTATAGGCCTAATATTTTTTTTTTTACCCACGCCGAAGGTGCTCTTTGGCATCGTCGATGTTCTCGCAAGCATCGTCGAGCATCGGCGAGCAGAGCATCTGAGAGCATCGGTGAGCATCCGTGCAGTGTTGCAAAGTTTTTTTTGTGCGAAACCCTCCGAGATGTCTCGCCGATGCCGCCGATGATCTCACAGGGCCTCGACGATGCATGCGAGGGCTACAAACTCTCGTGAGTCCTCCTACAAAATTTTGAACAAACCGAACATTTGCGATGACCCGCGAGGGCCCTTGCGAGGCCTTGCGAGTCATACGATTATTATGCGAGGGTATACGATTGCTGTCCGACATGTCACGAATGTGCCAATTTATGGGTGTCGGGGATGAAAATCGTATGCAATCGCATAAGTGGGAAAGGGGCATAACAATCCACTCCATTAGACCAAAAATCAAACTAATTTTAAGGACTTAAAGTATCCAATAACCTAAACCAATTAATCGTTCAGTGCGAAATTACAACTTACGTATTGTGTTGTGTATTGTGTTGTTTAACAATCGACGGTTTTCTTCAATTGGTAATCAATTCAACCCTTCAATCCAAAGGGCACTTTCATTATAAACTACGGTACCGTACCGTTGATGTTGTGGGTCGGAAAGATAATCCTTTCCAACGGCTTACTACTGATTGATTATATTGATAACCTAACCGAATTAAACTATCCTCTAAGTCGAAGGCAAACTCATGCAATCGGCTGTTGCCTACGCCAGATTCACAGCCTAATCTGATTTCCAATAAAATCTGGCAGATCCAGCCAGGCTTTCAGACCGGAGGCAGAAAGTTAAGCTGATCTAATTTTCAGGCGAAGGATTCTCATGGAAATGTCGAGAAAGTTGAAGCGGTGGAGAAGTGGTGGAATAACCTGAGGAAATGATAAAGTGATGAGAGGAGAGAGAGAGAGAGAGATAGAGAGAGAGAGAGAGAGAGAGAGTGAGAGAGAAGGGGGGGGGGGGGCATGGCAGAAGTGTTGAAGGAGGGAGGGAGGAAAATAAAAAGAGAGGATTTATAACATGAGTGGGAGGGATACACGAATGGGGAAGGCAATGGAATTATGGAAGGGAGGAAGTAAGGAGAGTATATGGAGAGAGAAAGAGATGGGAAGAGACAGAAAGGAGCGTAGGGAGGAACCAATATTGATGGGCTTGGCTGGCGAGCGAGCGAGAGGCTGAATATTTCCCGATAACACCTATGACATGTCTGATAAGCATGAGGTAGTAAAAGAAATAGGGCAGGTGCAGTGCAGGCAAGGAGGATATAATTATGTGGTAAGATCGGAAAAGTTTTACCTTTGGTATTCACCAGAGGGTTATCAGCACTTTACATTATATTGCACTGTTTATACAAAAAACATAACAAATATTAATACATAATCAGATATATTCTTGGAGTCTTAGGTTAAGCTATGTTCAATGTTATCAGCAAAGATGTATAGACAAGAGAGAGCGGTGTATACTGTACCGAGATAAAATCAGTAAGGTATGTTATCATTAAGGTGACAGTTACAAAGTGGTGTACAATCTATCTTATTCTAGTTACATTATAGTTTATCTTATTGTACCAGTACCTCCCTACAATCAACCTAGTTGTTCCCCAATTCCCTCTATTTCAAAGTTCAAGTCTCTCACTCTTGTCCTCTGTAGCGGGGAAGACCTTGTACCCCTGAGACATAGAAGTGCAGACCTGAGAAGAGAGAAAGAGAGCCGGCTTCTCATCCAAGTTATGACTTAGCTTCTATGCTGGGGCTTTTTCTCCGATATGTGTTCAGCTAATCTGGCACAGAAGACACTTGCAGAAGGTCCCATTCCTCCCGACGATGAGAAGACCAGAGGAGTAAAGCTTCCTTGATCATTTACCATACAACAGGCTCGGCTATTATGTTTATCAACAAGAGCCTTCGGATCCCTGCCACTTTAGTTCAATTTCAATTCGATTAAATTGAAAATAGTTTATTGTCACAAATAAATATTACAGGGGAATAAGTCTGGTAAGATACATTGTTTGAGTGAGCTCGTTAGAATAATGGCCAACTGTAGTCCCTACTTACAGTGTACTCTATAATTCTTGGACCCCTAGTTATTACATTTGTATTATGAAAACCCGAGGATATGACTAATTTATCAGAGCAATCATATAAGGCATTTGATAATGAGTTGCTGAAACTCCTGTTTCATTTGTCTGGCTTCCCTTACTGTTTTTGTTTGGATTTCAACTACATAAAGTAATCCAGCTAGCTCACCTCTTCCTCCTATTCATTTCATTACACTAAGCAAGCACACCACACTTCTTTCCAACAAACACACACACACAACACAAAAATCAATTAATATATATAATATAAATACAAACTTTTAATATGGCGACTGTCGCTCCTTCAACTTTAAGGGAGACACTTGTTGCAGGCAGCTTTGTCTTTTATTTCCTCCATGCACATATGCTATGCTATTATTAAATCATGATTGTCATTTAGTGTATAGCAAATAGGTGACTCACATATATAAATCAATCCTGACAATTATACTTGCATAATGCAAAATGGCAAAGGTTCATATTTGTTATGAGTGAGCACTTCTCGCTGTTAAGCAGTTGAAAACGGTATCTAACAGTCACCTTGGCAACCTAGCTAATCAAGTGGGGTAGGGAGAGTTGAGAGAGAAGACAATTGGAGCCAAAGTAAAAGAAAGGAAAGAATAGAACAAAACAATATAATACAATCTGAAAATGAGAAAATGCAAAGCGAGTGTGAAGAAAGAATAGAGGTGGGGACAGTTGACATATGAAGATGGATGTGAAGAGGCGAGAATAAAGAACTGGATAAATTATAACGAATATATGGAGATAAATAGGTGAAAACATATAATAAAGAAGAGTGTATGGTGAAAAAAGTAAGAATACGGACAAGGGAGAGATAATGAAAGCATAATTGTGCGAAGGGTAGAGATGCGCAGAGACAAGGGATGTGCAAGATAAGAATGGACTGAATATAAAAGGCAGTAAGTAAAGTGGAACAAAGTAAGCGAGGAGAGATAAAAACGTGTGAACAAAGGAAAAGGTGTAGTTGGTAAAGGAAGGGAGAGATGGGAAGAAAAAAAGAAAACACTGAAGAAAGGTTAAGTGGAAAGACTGGAAATGTGGAGATACAATATTTTAAAAGTACCGGTATCGACGAGCACCTACCTATACCGGTATCCGATAATCTGGTGTCAGCAATAACTTGATAGTCCATATTTTTAGTACGGTAACTGAGTAATTTATCATTTTTTTTAGATTAATCAACAATCAATAAAATAACGTCAACATGAAAGTAATAATTGTCGAATACCAGCCTTTTTAGTACGGTAGCTACGGTATATTTTGAATCAGAAAAAGTGACTCCGAGCCTAAAGTCTGTTTTATTCCAGCTGATGGTAAATTGTCATGTCCTCATCTTGATGTTTTTGTTCTATGTGAGTGAAGGAGACAAAAAGGTAGAACTGCCTGTAGCGAGTGCCTCCCCCAGAGTTGAAAGAGTGACAGCGCCAAAATCAAGGACCGTTCCAGCCAAAATGCCTGGACACACGGAGTTTGAAGCAATTTAAATCATGGGAAGAGTGAAAGACTGATTCTGGGAGAGAGTTCCAGATCTCAGCTGTTGAATAGAAGAAAGACTAAGAATAGCGTTTCACTCAAGGGTTGGAGAGTTGCACAGAGTAGAGGTGGGATTGTGTTGCAAGACAGATGCTACGTGCTCTACGAAGAGGGGGTGGTTTTCACCGAGACAGCTCTGAGGAACACTGATTATTGTAATAGTGGTAGCATAGTGAGAGAGATGCAACATTGCGGCGAAAATAGAGAGACCACAGAGAGTTGGTGAGTGGACTTGAGTTAATGAGACGGAAGGCTTTCTTTTCTACTTTGTCTAGAAGTGCTGCGTGAGAGGATCCTCCCCACACATGTGAACAATACTCAATACATGGACGCACTGTGCACCTGTACAGAGCAAGAAGCTGCGCAGGGGTAAAGAACCCCTGGAGGCAGTTGTGCATACCCAGCTTCTGGGAAGATTTATTCCCACATCTGTTGCAGCCATTGCTGTTTCTTCACCAAGATTTACTCAGCTATTGCCATGAATTTGTAGCATAATGTGATGTTAATTATCAAAACTTGGTACTGCTATGTATACTGTATAATGCAGATACATAATTATAAGTTTAATATTTATCTATTAGTACTGAGAAAACAGTTGTTAGGAGATTTATGTTGCCATCAGCTGGAAATGAACAGAGTATAGTATCGGATATATGAACTTGTGACGCCGGTTTATGAGAACATTTGAGTAACCCGTAGAAAATATAGACCTGGTCGACCATTGCGAAAAGAAGAGTGGTAGGGAGAGAAATATACAAACACAAGGAGGGGGGGAGGGGGAAAGGGGGGAGAGAACAATGGGGGGGGGGAATATAGTACAGTGGGAGATGTAAAGGGAACTGTAAAGAGTAATCAGAAAATAGAGATAAAAATAAGGGTGAGGGGTGGGCAGAGAAAATCCTGGGTGCTAACAAAAAATCCCTGAACACTCGTGCAGCCTAGCTGGTTGTCCCCCCCCCCCCCCTCCCCTTCTCATTCATATATAGCCCCATAAGTTTTCAGATTTTAAGTTGTTCGGCCCATTATTTTGTAGCTTTTAAGACCTTTCACTCCATTTCTATGTACATTTTAAGACCTTTCGTGCCAGTAATAGATGTTGATTTTTTCTTGGCGAGCGATAGCGGGACATGTTTCTATCGAAAAAAGTACAAATATATATAGCAGGGCGATCTTGAGGATGCTTTTTTTTTTTTTTTTTTTTTTTTTTTTTTTAAAGCTTGGTGGAGGTCTAGGGAGGAAACAAACAAAACTAACAAACTAACAAATATATCGACCAACAAATTAACCTTTCCCCCCTTATGACACAATTACCGTAATATCTATATTACCGGTATATCAAAAATTATCCGGAACATGGATGTGGAACCGGAACCGTGGAAGGATGAAGTGAGGAAGTACATGAACGAAGGCGGTGCTGGTTGGGGGGAGGGGCGTCGACTGACTGGGGACAGAGGTGCATGGGGCCGGTTCGTTCGTGGCCACACCTTCGGGGATCACGGCGTCAGGCAATAGATAGATAGATAGAACATTGTTACGCTGGCCAGCTTGACAGAATGTACTCATACTCGCTAGCGCTCGCCAGGGCAGTGAAATGGGCTATAATAATCGTAGAACGATGTTCTTTCTTTCTTAGTATTCATGTTGTCACAGACAGATCAGTGTTTGTCTTCATTCTTGTCTGTGACACTTGGAAGTATTTTATATCATTGATAGAGTTATAAGATATGTAGTGTGAAGTTGCAAGGAGAGACAGATAAGGGAAGCAGCGAGGTGGTAGTGTGTGCGTGTGTATGTACGTGTGCATTCCTCGCTTGGGCAGTGCCACCCGCTCGTGATTGGCCGGCGGGCCTGGCGTGTCATATGACGCCTGCTCTTCATGACGTAGTTGTCTGTGATTGGAGGCCGCTGTCTTAGCTCGGTGGTGCGGGCTTCCTTCCCGCGTCTCTCCATAGAGCTTGGTATGTTGTGCTTGGTCCTAGACGTCCCTTGCAATCTGTCCCCAATCTAACCCTCTTTACTGCTGTTCCTCTCTCTGAACTTCTTCTTTCCAATACTTCTTATCTTTATTCAATTATTCATCCCTTCTGGTTCTGCATACGACTTCCATAGTCGGCCAGTCGTATTACCAGCACCAGTTCTCACATATATGTTTTGCACTAGCTTTAGGGATTATTAGAGTCCTAGTCACATGGAGTCATATTATTAGGTGCTTCTAATTATTGGGTTGTTCTTTGTTGCTATTTAATGCTAGACAGTGGAGGGTATCTTTGGTCGTTGTCTGAGTTATGTATATGGCAAGTCAGAGCCTGTACGACTTCGACGGAGCTAGGTAGCCTGTAACCCTTGTGCATATTTTCCTTTGCGAGCTTAGCAGTATACAAGTGAAGGGGTTTTGCCTACTCTTGCTTGTATGCTTGCTACCTCATTTTGTTGACCTTTGAGGAGCGCCAGGGTAAGACCAGATACTTGAGATCTGGACTTGCCAAGAGAGCCTCCTAGTCACTTAACGTAAGATAAGGAAAATCTGTTCAGGGGAGACAGTAGGCTACGAGCATGCTTGCGCTCTGATTAGGGTCCTTGTCCCTTTTATGCCGCTGCTAGACTTTATTAGTAAGAAAGACAGCATTGTGTTTATTAACTTTAACTGCGTATGCTTTAGGAATTAGGCACGTATTATTTTAGCCTAGGTTGATGCATAGTGCACAACCCAGTATGGCTGTTACTTTGGCTAAGGAAGTACTGTTTTGAGTGGCTATTATTAGTGCTGTCACAAAGTTGTTGCACTCCCTTGTTTTATATATATGTATCCTACTTGTTGGTGTATTTAAGATACACGCTTTGGTGTCCTGCCCCTGCATTATTTCTGTTCTATATTCGACGAGCATCTTAGAGCATCAGACGTTTTCAGAAGATTCCATATCTGTTTGCTGTAGGACTAGACTTCCAGTGTTTTCATAGAGCATTGAAGAGTTTAGTGTTGAGTTCAGACTCACACTAAAGTTAACGTAAGCATATACTCCTTTATTAAATCTTGTTATAGTTTATTTTAGCATTGTTATTACTTGAGAGCATTTTATTAACGTAAGTACTCCTGTTGTGAGTAGGCTTCGCCGTCACCGGAAAGCCTTTGTAGAAGTGCACTAAACCCAGTTAATTGATACCCCCTTATCCAGTAGATTAACTCTGAAGGGTTTAAGTGTTTTGTTCACCGGCTTAATAGTTCGAGGGTTTGGAATTAGCGTACCGTTGTTGCAGATATAGCCTATCTTCTAGTCCAATATTAAGTGCCCTTATTTATTTCGTAGTGCCGGTCGTAACAAATGGCGACCTTAGTCCACTATATAATGAACTTGTTACGATCGGGTCTCGTATAAATCAGTGGCTCTTATACATTGGACTAGACTGGCATAAATGCAACAACGGAAACACTAGATCCAACCCCTGATATATAATCCCGTCGAACAAAGAACACATATACCCTCCAGAGTTATATCTGCGATAGCGGGGTATCTTAACTCTCAGTATCTATGTGCTTCTACTATAGGCTGATGTTCTCTGAAACAGCCTATTACCTATAACATATGTTTGCTTAGTTATGGTACACAAGGAAAAGATAGTTAACTTAATTAAATCACAAGAGTGATCTAATGCAAACAAGAAGAAGGTTTACTTAACATTTCTTTAATCAATAATATCTGTCACTCCTTTATGAAAGAAAGTGTTGTAAAGTCCTCAAGCACCGAACAAGGAATCTTCTGAATAATGTCGGATGCTACTAAGAAGAACGTATCGGAAATGGAACCACAAAATAGCAGGAGGCAGGACAATGCACGTGTAGGCTAAATACACGAAAAGGCTGGACCTATAATGTTATTGGACACAAGAATATTATAAGCGGTGCAACAGTAATAATGCTCGCCACGAAAAAGTAGTACTCCTATTAACAAAACCGGTCTATGCTGGTTGTGTCTCTCTACAGCAACCTAGACCTCAAAATGCTTGTGTAGAAATAATGGGTATGCATAAAAGAGTATATGATCTAATCCAGCTAATGTCTACCCGGGTTAAAAAAGTCTAGCTGGGATGCGCAAAGGTACAGAATTCTGGTGGAGCAAGGCAGCTCCTAGCCTAGTGTGGACCTTGGGTCTGTGCGGCCTGATTACGTTAATATGAAGGGGTGCTCTCTTGAGGATTCTCGATCACAAGTATCGAGTATCCTCCTGGCAATCCTCAAAACTAAAAGCAAATAGAGTTAGAACAGTGTTGGGTGGATTAGGCAAGCAGCCCTCACGCACTACACAGTCTAAACTCCAAGGTACACAGACAAAAGATCCACCCAGGTAACCCACAGAATCCGTAGTGTCGTGCAGCTCAAAAGTAGCCTACACACAGTGAAAACACCAACAGCAAGGTACCTGATCCCTAGTCTAGCATTATTTAACCCTGTAGAAACATTAGTGATTGATGGAGACAGTCCGAGCAATACAATCTCCCAAAAAGACAATGACTATCTTCAACCTTAGAAATACATAAGAAATGTGAGATCCAGCATATAATACAGTCTGGCCACCAATTCAAGGTGTGGATGCAGGGAACCAGAGGGGGATTGATATTAATAAAAGGTGAAGAAGTAGTGGAAATGATAGAGGCAGTAGAAGAGAAAGATTCTAAGACAAGAGTGTGGAACAGTTCATGGGAGATGCTTAGAGTATGCTGTCTGGGACGGATCTGACCAGGATATTTCCAGGGACCGCATGGGTGGAGTCCCAGTTCGCAGGAATGGCACGAGGGCGCGCGACAGTCGCCCAGTAAGCAGCCGCCTAGTAGGCCGTGTTAGGCAGGAGGCAACGAATCCCGCGAGGCCTATGTAAGGGGGCCAGCCACGCGCCACACTCACCACCAAGTCACACCACCTGGTCTCTCTCTCTCTCTCTCTCCCGCTCGCCTCCCCATCATTCAACTACTTAACACAATACTTTCAATTGACTAAATAAAATAGAAAGGATTGTGACAGACGAAAACAAAGAACAGTTCTGAACTGTCTGCAACACAAGCTTTCTCGAGAAGGAAAGTACACAATGATAGGTAGACTGTAGCTACATTCTCTGCCCTGGCGAGTCCTAGCGAGTAAGCCATGCGGTTCTGGGGGAAGCGGTAAGCGTCACACCCCACCCAAGATTTTTAAGAGGCTCCAACTATGAGCTCTAAATCTGACACGCAGAACCCATACAAAATTCGCCACTCCTAGTCACCCAGCGACAATGAAATGTAAAGCACAGTTCTCTTCAAAATAACACATTATAAAAATGAACAACCCCTCCCAACACAATAGATTAAATTACATAGTTATGCTCATAAGAGCGAGCGCTCGTTCACTAGCCCAGCCTTCTGAGAGGAGTACAACTCAGAATTTCTGCTATAACATACATAACAAAAATTTTAACTATCAAAGAAAGAGTTTTTATAGGATTTTTTTTATTTTTAATATGTTTATGGCGGCTGCACTACAGGGGTCAGCCTAGTTTTTTTCTTCTATACCAACACAGCAACTCCTACTTTACGACCCAATACGCTGGGCTACCCACGCGAGCCAACAAGCACCAGACGTAAACATACTAATCAAACCAAAGTAGGAGGCTACCCTTGTGATGATCTACCCCGGGTCTTCCACCCTCGATAAGCAATCTGCAATCACATTCTCAGAACCGGCAATATGGTGTATGTCTAGGTTGTATTCCTGCAACATTAATGACCACCTGGTCAGCCTCATATTCCGGTTATGGAATTGATTCAGGAACTTGAGGGGGTGATGGTCGGTGTAGATCACCACAACTGGTCCATAGGCTGGAACATACACCTCAAAGTGCCTGAGCGCTAGCACAATCGCCAGCAGTTCCTTCTCAACTACTGAATAGTTCTTCTGCGCCGAGTTGAACTTTTTTGAGAAGAAACTGACTGGGTGCTCCAGCCCATCTTCGTCTGATTGCATCAGAACGGCACCAGCCCCCACACCACTGGCATCAGTTGCCAGCTGGAATGGTCGGCTAAAGTACAGGGCCCTGAGGATTGGGTGAGTACACAACAGGTGTTTTACTAGCAAAAAAAAACTCTCACACTCAGGCGCCCACTTAAACTTTCTATCTTTGGCCAATAGGTCTGTCAGAGGAGCCAGCACAGTAGAATAGCCCTTTATAAAGCGGCGGTAGTAACCAATCATGCCCAAAAACCTCATGATCTGCTTCTTGGTGGACGGCCTGGGGAAGTGGTTAATAGCCAATATCTTGTTCTGTGGGGGCACACCTGGCCCAAACCCACCATGAACCCCAGATACTGCACGGTAGCCCGCACAAAATCACACTTTCCCAGGTTGACCACCAAGTTTGCCTCGCTTAATTTCTTATATAGGGATTCTACATGTTCACAGTGGCTCTTGAAATCGTCATCGTAGATAATGACGTCGTCCAGGTACACGGTACAGTTCGGAATGTCAGCCACTAACTCGCTCATCAAGCTTTGGAAGGTCGCTGGTGCGTTCTTTAGACCGTACGGCATGACATTACAACGATATGTAGCACCATCCACCACAAAACCACACACCTCTTTCGCCCGTTCAGACAAAGGCACCTGCCAGTAACCTTTCACCAGGTCCACCTTGGTCAAGAACTTGGCCCTGCCAATCTTGTCTACACAGTCATCGACCCGGGGAAGAGGATATGGGTTGGTGGGAGTCAAGCCGTTTAGCCTGCGGTAATCAACACAGAAGCGCACCTTGCCATCCGGCTTAGGTTGCAGCGTTACGGGAGATGTCCACTTTACCGCCCCCTTCTCGATCAGTCCCTGTTGCAACATATACTCCAACTCCGCCCGGAGGGCCGGAAGTTTAATAGGGGGCACCCTATAGGGCACTGATTTGAAGGGTGGGTGGTCTCCGACGTCAACGTCGTGCACCTCCTGAGTAGTGAGGCCTGGGTGTTCCGCAAATACAGTAGGGTATAAACAAAATAGGCGCTCAACAGCCACACGCTGTTGCTCAGGTAGGTGTTGCAAAGCCTCATGAGCCGCCGGTCTCGTGTTTCCCGCCCACTGATCTGCAGAAACATGATAATCCCAGTTGTCATCCACATGCGCATGACTGTCCCGTTCTCCTTCTCCACCTTGACTGCTGAAAGTCATCACGGGGCCAGTGAGAGGCTCAGGTGGGCGCCTCACATACTCCTTCATCAGGTTGACATGACATAACTGATTCCTCTTACGCCTGTCTGGAGTGGCCACCAGGGAATCTAAGTCCGAGAGCTTCTCTGCTACCCTATAAGGACCAGCGTACTTTGCGGATAAGGGGTGACCTACAAGAGGGAGTAGTATCAACACCTCCTGACCCACGTGAAACTCCCTGAGTTTCACCTTGTGGTCGTACCTGTCCTTCATGAGGGCCTGAGAGCCTACCAGATTGCGGCCAGCCAACTCCAGACTACGCAACATTCGTTCTCTACTCTCAAGTTCGACAGCACAGTCACTACACTTTAGAACCTCCGGGTCTTCTAGCTGCAATTTGCGAATATCTGAGGGAGCTAGCCTGTCTAAGTGTTTGCGAAACAACTCATGCCCTCCCCCATCATCGAACTTTGCATCCCGTTGCTCTCTCCGTGTATACTGTTTCTGCCTCTGAGTCTCTTTAAGCCCTGCCTCTACACTCTCAGTGACAGGTGGTGGTGCTTCTCCAGACTCTAATAACGGTGCTAATACGGATTCCCCGAGAAGCGTTGCTGGTACTAGACTCTCCACCGAATCAGCTTTCAGCACCTTCTCGTGACCATTCCTCCGCTTATTTGAAGACTGTTGGTTAGGCTGTGACTCCTTGGATGCGAGAGATCTGGTTACAACACACGCCATTGGTTGCACCTGACACTTCTCAACCCACTCCTGTTCATCCCTACTCACGTCGGCCGGCTCCTCGGCAACGACTAAGGGTGAAACCTTAGAAGCAGGCACCACAAAGTCATTGCCGAGAAGGAGGTCGACGCCCCCAACAGGCAATTTCTCTACGATTCCCACATCCAGTTCGCGAGTCACACCGTCAACTTCAAGCTCCATTCTAACAAGCGGGTATGACCTAGTTGCATTAACTCCCTGCACCACAACTACCCGCACCACGTTTATGGGTCTACCAGTGAAATTCTTCAAGAGTGTCTGAGAGGCACCTATGTCACGCAAAAGCTGTACCCTGTGCTTCTTGCCCCCCCACTTCACGCAGCCATGCCCTCTATGGTCGCAAAAGGCATCGCGGACAGGGTTCGAGCCTTCCGGATCCTTCTTCACTGGCGGTGCTCCATCCTCTGATCTTATGCCTCCAGCAAACACAGAAGACTTCTGGAACACCCCAATGCTGCGAGCCAATGACACAGCCGCCGAGGGAGGTCTGCTCGGACAAGCTTTTGCCATGTGCCCCTCTTTGTGACAGTGATAACACTCAAATTTCCCCTTGGACTTATACTGAGGTGTAAAAGTCCCCTGACCCTTCTTAAACGGGGCGGTGCTAGGTTTGTGATCAGTCTTGGTGTCATTGCTTTTAAATTTATGTGTGTCCATATTCCGGGGAGGGGGAGGGTAACGCTCCTTAACCTCTGAAGTACGCATGGGGGTAATTAGACACCTCTCCCTGTGCGTATGTATTTGAGGTGTTTCCGTCTCTAAAATATTCATTGTACCATTAATAGCATTAATACTTATCCATATGCACCTATTATAGGTTTATTATAAAGGTATTAACCTGAAACAACAATAAAACTAGTGAAAACAGCGTTTGGATAGTCAAAATCGGAGATATAGCCCGCGAGTTGTATAATGTATGGGTGAGGCAAGCTGCTTTCCCGCCAATTTCCCCCAAGGCCACTGAGACACAGTCGATCGATACTCTCTCTCTCTCTCTTGCATTCGCTTGCTATCAGTGATGACCACACCCTGCAACCGGATTTCTAATGTTAGCACGAAAATATACCTCAGAATAAGGGAATAACAGGGAAAATAGGTGATAACTGAAGGAGAGGAGGAAAGTGGGGAAGGAGGGGAGGTAGAGGACTGAGATTTTGCATGGCCCAGAGGCCAAAAAAAAATAAATAAGTAAATAAATAAAAATTAAAAAAAAAAAAAAATCGATGTCAAAAGTTGATTTTTTTTTTCTCCGACTCTTAAGAGTCTCCCCGCAGTCCGCCGGGGAAACTCTTAAGAGTCTCCCCGTAGTTCCCGGGTTAACGCCTACATCGTTTCTCTGTGCAGAGCCGTACCCCCGAATTAGTGACAACCGAAGATCAGCCATCTCTGCTGCTTCTACGAGAGTTCTTGGGTTCTTCTCTTTAAGGTTTAAAGTCAAGTCGCCGCTCGTACACTTATAAAACTGCTCTAGAAGCATCAACTGTTTCATCTCATCAAACGTAGTTGTCTTCTCTGATCTGAGCCAGTTTCCCATAGCGTCGGACAGGTCCCGGGCGTGCTCCAAGAAGGTACTGTCTCGCCCCTTAGTCACACCCCGGAACTTTAACCTATATGTCTCGGGTTGTAGCTCATATGCCCGCAGGACAGCCTCCTCGAGCTCCTCATAAACAACGCAGGACTCCAAAGGCAGTGCATCGTAAGCCTTGAGCCCCTTACCTACGAGTCTAGAGGACACAAGGGCCGCCCCCTTAACTTCAGGCCACTGATGCTCCCGGCACTTCTTCTCAAATCTATTGAAAAACTCTGTGACACCAGACTCGTCAAATACAGGGACCAGTTTGAGAAGGTGCGACAGAGACTGATCATGCGCACAGTTTCCAGTACCGAGTCGCTGTCCCGTCGTCTCAACACGAGACTTCTCTAAATCCATGTCGGCACAGTATCTTGTAGATTCTAGTTCAGTCCTAAGCTCAGCTTCCCTCGTCTGTTGCTGCATCCTAGCCAGCTCTTTCTCTCTTCTATCTTAGCTAGCTCATTTCTCTCTTCTATCTTAGCTAGCTCTTTTCTCTCTTCTATCTTAGCTAGCTCTTTTCTCTCTTCTATCTTAGCTAGCTCTGTCTGCTGTTGACTCTGATGTTGCATCTTTGCCATCTCGAGCTGAAAGAGCATCTCCGGGGTCAAACCTTGAGGAGGAGGAGGAGATGCAATGATGTTAGAAATACCCGGTGATCCCCCCAGGGGAAAACCACCCTGCCAGTCACTACCCACCTGCGGAAGCGTGCTCAGGGTCGGTACTCCAATAGGAGGATTGGGAGTCGAGTGAAGGGGAGGCTCGGCCAAAGGGCTCTGAGCACTCACCCTACCTCGTACGCCAGTCACCCAACCCAGCACACACGTCATCAGGTCATCCTTGGTCATGCCACTAGTACATACATGACCGATAGCTGCGGCTAAGCACTGGAGACCGTACCGATTCACACCCACCAACCGGTCGGAAGTAACAGGCCATTGTAAAAAATTCCTTGCATCCTCCTCACTGTTCACCAAGTTAACAACCTGCCCATGCTGCTGCTCCTCAGCATCTACATCACATACTGTGTCTTCATCCTGCACTGATCCGCTATAAGACATGATGCTCACTGAAGATTTTTCACTTTGATACACAAAAAAGAAGTACCCCAAACTCTTATACCACAATATTCACAATAAAAAATTCTCGGAGACCCCTTAAGTGCTATATTACTTTGCTAAAAAAATAATTCTTGCATGTCCTCAAAAAATATTCCACAAAATCAACAAATGTTCACTGCCTTAAACTGTGAGAAAAATCTGCACAATAATCTGCAATTATATGTCAGTTCACCAAATCCTGAGCTAGGTCACCATTTGTTACGATCGGGTCTCGTATAAATCAGTGGCTCTTATACATTGGACTAGACTGGCATAAATGCAACAACGGAAACGCTAGATCCAACCCCTGATATATAATCCCGTCGAACAAAGAACACATATACCCTCCAGAGTTATATCTGCGATAGCGGGGTATCTTAACTCTCAGTATCTATGTGCTTCTACTATAGGCTGATGTTCTCTGAAACAGCCTATTACCTATAACATATGGTTGCTTAGTTATGGTACACAAGGAAAAGATAGTTAACTTAATTAAATCACAAGAGTGATCTAATGCAAACAAGAAGAAGGTTTACTTAACGTTACTTTAATCAATAATATCTGTCACTCCTTTATGAAAGAAAGTGTTGTAAAGTCCTCAAGCACCGAACAAGGAATCTTCTGAATAATGTTGGATGCTACTAAGAAGAACGTATCGGAAATGGAACCACAAAATAGCAGGAGGCAGGACAATGCACGTGTAGGCTAAATACATGAAAAGGCTGGACCTATAATGTTATTGGACACAAGAATATTATAAGCGGTGCAACAGTAATAATGCTCGCCACGAAAAACTAGTACTCCTATTAACAAAACCGGTCTATGCTGGTTGTGTCTCTCTACAGCAACCTAGACCTCAAAATGCTTGTGTAGAAATAATGGGTATGCATAAAAGAGTGGATGGGACTCGTTAGCCTTGGTCGGCAACCCATCTAGGGGAGATAACCTTATAAAAATCCGGGTGGATGGGACTCGTCAGCCTTGGTCGGCAACCTGTCTAGGGGAGTAAACCTTATACAAATCAGTACTGCTATCTTAGGGTGAAGCAGGTTAGTGGATGGATTAACCGCACACCGCTGTAGAAAAATAGTGATAACAAATACATAAAATGCCTCGGAGTCAGACGGACCCTAAATTGAGTGGTTAATCCTGTTAGTCCTTCAGTAAACTGGCATGGGTTGTCCTTCTTACAGGCGATAGGTTCGCTTGGGGGCATTTTGTGTATGGCCACCCCCATTAAGGGGAGTAAGGCGTCTGGCAATAGATAGATAGATAGATAAAAGAGTATATGATCTAATCCAGCTAATGTCTACCCGGGTTAACAAAGTCTAGCTGGGATGCGCAAAGGTACAGAATTCTGGTGGAGCAAGGCAGCTCCTAGCCTAGTGTGGACCTTGGGTCTGTGCGGCCTGATTACGTTAATATGAAGGGGTGCTTTCTTGAGGATTCTCGATCACAATTATCGAGTATCCTCCTGGCGACCCTCAAAACTAAAAGCAAATAGAGTTAGAACAGTGTTGGGTGGATTAGGCAAGCAGCCCTCACGCACTACACAGTCTAAACTCCAAGGTACACAGACAAAAGATCCACCCAGGTAACCCACATAATCCGTAGTGTCGTGCAGCTCAAAAGTAGCCTACACACAGTGAAAACACCAACAGCAAGGTACCTGATCCCTAGTCTAGCATTATTTAACCCTGTAGAAACATTAGTGATTGATGGAGACAGTCCGAGCAATACAATCTCCCAAAAAGACAATGACTATCTTCAACCTTAGCCTAGTACATAAGAAATGTGAGATCCAGCATATAATACAGTCTGGCCACCAATTCAAGGTGTGGATGCAGGGAACCAGAGGGGGATTGATATTAATAAAAGGTGAGGAAGTAGTGGAAATGATAGAGGCAGTAGAAGAGAAAGATTCTAAGACAAGAGTGTGGAACAGTTCATGGGAGATGCTTAGAGTATGCTGTCTGGGACGGATCTGACCAGGATATTTCCAGGGACCGCATGGGTGGAGTCCCAGTTTGCAGGAATGGCACGAGGGCGCGTGACAGTCGCCCAGTAAGCAGCCGCCTAGTAGGCCGTGTTAGGCAGGAGGCAACGAATCCCACGAGGCCTATGTAAGGGGGCCAGCCACGCGCCATACTCACCACCAAGTCACACCACCTGGTCTCTCTCTCTCTCTCTCTCCCGCTCGCCTCCCCATCATTCAACTACTTAACACAATACTTTCAATTGACTAAATAAAATAGAAAGGATTGTGACAGACGAAAACAAAGAACAGTTCTGAACTGTCTGCAACACAAGCTTTCTCGAGAAGGAAAGTACACAATGATAGGTAGACTGTAGCTACATTCTCTGCCCTGGCGAGTCCTAGCGAGTAAGCCATGCGGTTCTGGGGGAAGCGGTGAGCGTCACAAACTGAATATTGCAGTTTTTTTTGGAGAAATCTTATTGCCATTTGGGGTTGAATTTATTTCTTGCAGTGTTGGCAGTGGACATTGTTTTGAGGATATATGGAACTTGTTGGAGTTTATTGGTGACCTAGTATTGCACTCAAAAACATCTTCGAATATTTTTTGTGAATAAAGCTACGCGAGAGTTTGGCTACTTTTGTCTTGACTTGGGAATTTTTATGTTGACTCCATCATGTCACTGGACGGGTCTGAGCATAGTGAGGGCACAGTGCGAGAGACAGGCGAGGAGGTGGAGAAGGTGGAGTTGGTTAACGGCATTCGGGTGGTGAACGATGAGGAGGATGCTCGGAGGTTTTTTGGAGGAGCCTGTGACGGCGGACCGGGTGTCGGAACTGGACCGGTACGGACTGCAGTGTGTAGCCACAGTCTTAGGGTTTTCTGGTACTAGCGGTTTGTCGAGAGGTGAGCTGGTTACCTGTGTGCTCGGTGGGGTGCATGAGGCTTCGGGTGGAGCGGGAGCTGGGGCACCTTCGTCCCAGCCCCCATTCCACTCAACTCCTATCATGGCGCCCCCTCGGGCTCCGGAGCCGGTTACGTGCAGGCCGATTTCCGGTGGCGGTTGGGTATGCCTCTAGGTGACTCACGGGGTGGGTCCCCGGTAGTAGCACCCCCTCTTCAAAGTTTGTCTCCCGAGATGTTCCAGCTCGAGCTCGCCAAACTCGAGCAGTGGAAGCATGAGGCTGAGCTCGAGCAGCGGCAGCGAGAGGCTGAGCTCAGGCAGCAGCAGCAGCAGCGAGAGGCTGAGCTCAAGTATGAGTCTGCAAGGTATGGTGCCGATGTTGACCTAGAGAAAACTCGTGTAGAGGTGACAAGGAATCGGGTCTTCCAGGGGGGTCGACCCCATGACCAGTCCCTGTCGCATCTACTAAAGTTGGTTCCAGTGTTTGATGAGTTAGGAGTTACAGAATTCTTTCTCCGTTTTGAGAAAAAGTGCCGGGAGCACCAATGGCCCGAGGAGAAGTGGGCAGCCCTTGTTTCGTCACGATTGACGGGGAAAGCACTCAAGGTGTACGATGCTTTGCCCCTATATTCCTGCGTGAATTATGAGGCGTTGAAAGAGGCTGTCCTGGGGGCGTATGAGTTGCAGCCAGAGACCTATAGGCTGAAGTTTAAGGCTGTTCCTAAGAGAAAGGAGAGTACTTTCCAGGAACACGCTAGAGAGTTGTCAGATGCGTTTGAGAATTGGTTAAGGTCGGAGAAGGCAACTACTTTTGATGCAGTGAAGCAATTAGTGTTGTTAGAACAATTTTTCAAATGTACTGGCAGTGACTTGACTCTTAACCTGAAGGAAAAGCAACCTAAAACTCTGCAGGAAGCAGCTGAGCTGGCTGACCTCAGGTTGTCATTGATTCGTGGGTGCGGGTCTGCACAGAGAGCTGAGGCAGGTATCAAGGGGCATACCACTCCACCCCCCCGAATTAATGACACAACTAATTACCCATTTAAGAGTACTGGTGCCAATTTTGATCCCAAGTCGAAACCCTTCCCGTTAAAGAAAGGCCAGAGCCCTTACCCACCTCAGGGGAAGTCCAAGAGCGAAGTGGAGTGTTTCAAGTGTCATAAGAAGGGGCATATTGCGCGCTCATGTCCGAGCACACCGCCTACAGCAGTGGTGTCACTAGTGAGCAACATCGGTGTGTCTTTGAGGTCTTCCGCGTTTGCCCGGGGTAAACAGTCGGTTGCGAAGTCACAGTCGGTGCAGAAGCAGCAGGAGGGCTCGTCACCCGTCCGAGATGTTTTTTGTGGTCATAGGGGGCACAGCACTGTGAGGTGCGCTGGTGTGGAGCATAGGCTTGAGTTGCTGCGTGATACGGGCGCTTCCCAGACACTTATTAAGAACTTCACTGGCAAGCCTATTAATGCGGCTCGGGTTGCTGTGGTTCAAGGCATCAATGCTACGCGGTCTTACCCGCTGGTCAGAGTGGAGCTTGAGGTGGACGGTGTAACACAGGAGTTGGATGTGGGTGTTGTGGAGAAATTGCCAGTTGAGGGAGTCGACCTCCTTCTCGGTAACGACTTTGCGGTGCCTATTTCCGAGGTTTCACCCTTAGTCGTTGCCGAGAGGGCGGCCGACATGAGTGGGGAGGGGCAAGAGTGGCTCGAGAGGTGCCAGATGCCGCAGATGGCATGTGCTGTCACCAGGTCTCAGTCCACTCAGGTGTCACAGCCTAGTACCCAGGTTTCAGACCAGCGGAGGAAGGGTCGGAAGGAGAAAGTCAAGGCTGGTGGTCGGGTTGAGAGTTTGAACCCAGCGACACTCCTTGGTGACTCAGTACTTGCACCCATTTTGAGGTCCGGAGTGGCCCCAGAACCTGTCCCCCCTAGTGACATGGTAGGGCGTGTTAGCACTCCGCGACAGAAACGTTCCTAGGTGAAGCAGGCAAGGCTTGAGCAGCCCAGTATCGGGGGTGGCCACAAGTTGCTCCAGGAGCATTTGGACAGGTTGGCACCCTCCGATAATATTATTTGTCGGTTGAAAATAGAACATCCTGGGCTTGAGAGTTGTGGGAACGGGGCTATAGAACTCGATGAGGTCGGGGATGCAAAGCCGGGAGATTTTTTTCATGTTGGGAGAATTCTGTATCGCCGTTTTTTGGATCCCAGACATAGTTGGGATGGTGGGGCAAGAGTGGTTGACCAGTTGGTGGTACCTGAAAAGTGCCGTGATAGCCTGTTGCGGTTGGCGCACGATGTTCCGTTGGCAGGTCACTTGGGTGTGAGTAAAACGTTGGCCTCATTGTCTAGGTTGTTCTGGTGGCCAGGCATTAAAGCCCAAGTTTCGGCCTGGGTGGTGATGTGTGGTACCTGCCAGAGGGTGGGAAAGCCGAACCAGAGCATACCTAAGGCTCCGTTGCACCCAGTGCCTGCTATCGGTCCTCCCTTCAGCAAGGTTGTCATCGACATGGTAGGCCCTCTGCCTCCCACTAGTGCAGGTAACAGATTTTTGCGAACCCTCATGTACATCTCCACTCGCTACCCTGATGCATACCCTATGAGAAATGGCAAGTCTAAAACTGTTGTGCAAAACTTGCTGTTGTATTGCTCGAGATACGGGTACCCGCAGGAAATTCAGTCGGACCAAGGGTCAAATATCACGTCCACTCTCTTTAAACAGACCATGAAGCAACATGGGATCAATACGGTTGTCTCTTCAGCTTATCACCCAGAGAGTCAAGGGGTGTTGGAAAGATGGCATTCCACTTTGAAAAGCATGTTGCGGTGCTACTGTTTGGAGAATGGCAAGGATTGGGTCCTGGGGCTACCGTACGTTTTGTTTGCGGCACGAGAGGTACCTGGGGAGAGCCTTGGGTTCAGCCCCAACGAGTTAGTTTTCGGGCATCAGGTTAGAGGTCCTCTTAGCATGGTGAGAGAGATCTGGGAAGGGACTGTGCCGCCATGTTCTCTAATTAACCTGACAAGCGCGAAATAGGCCTAGGGGCTAGGGTAGTTATTTGTGCATTTCTAGCCTTGGATTCTGACAGAATTCGTTATATTTCCAATATAGAGCATTATTTGTTTTCGGTATGCTTTTATTTTACATATATGATGTATATATGAACCTTCAAGAGTGCTAAAATAAGTGGGAAAAGCATTTGGGTGGTGAAAAACGAAGATATTGGCCACCCGGTAATAATCTCAGGCGAGAGAGAGCCACAGGCAACCCTCCTCTCTCGCTATCTGTGAGGTAACTGAGACGAGCGGGGCGGTGTGTGCCGGTGTCTGGGTGTTACATAACGATCTTTTCTGCAACCCACTTGTGCTACATTATCGCGGGAGAGAAAAATAACCGATAAATGATGATAATAAGAGGAAAAATAGGTGATAATTGAGGAGGGGAGGGAGGGGGGAATAAGGAGGGGAAGGAGGGGAGGGGGGTGGTTGAGATTTACATGGATGAGTACTGGAGGGGAATTATCTCACCTAGAGACAAATTCCTTTGTTTTGATAGGCCATTTTTTTTTTGGAAGGCTTTTTTTATGGTCTTGCTTCCGTGAGGCCTATCGCGTTCCCTATAGGAAGCCTTCCGTGAGGCCTATCGCGCTTGCCGGGTTAAGTATGTCCTCGAGAGTAGAGACAGGATGCTGAAAAGCCTGGAGTTGGCAGGGAGAAATTTGGTGGGTAATCAGGCCTTGATGAAGGATCGGTATGACATAAAAGCAAAGCTCCGGGAGTTTGTGGTAGGACCGGAGCTTTTGGTCTTATTGCCCTTAGTAGGCCATCTCCTGTCTGCCAAGTATGTCGGTCCTTTCAAGGTCGTGAAGAAGTTATCTGACCTAGATTACCTTGTGGCTACTCCGGATAGGAGGAAGAAAAATCAGCTCTGTCATGTGAACCTGTTAAAAGAGTTTGTGAGGCGCCCACCTGAGCAGCCTACTGTCCCTGTGTTGGTCTGCAGCGGCCAAGGTGGAGAAGGAGAGGGGGCCAGTGAGGCACAGGTGGAGGAAAGTTGGGATTGTCATGTCTCGGCGGATCAGTGGGCGGGGAACACGAGTCAGGTGGCTGTGGAAGCGCTTGAGCACCTGCCTGAGCAACAGCGTGCAGCGATCCAGCACCTGTTCGGTATATACCCAACTGTTTTTGCCGAGCACCCAGGCCTCACAACTCATGCGGTGCACGATGTAGACGTTGGAGACCACCCCCCCTTTAACCCCTAACTAGCGGCGCGCAACATAAGTCGAGTATAATAAATCTGGACTATATGGCGGCGCGCGACATAGGTCGTGTGGCAATTTCAGCACGTAATGTTGCTGAGAGAGAGAGACAAGTGGTGGCAGGAGAGTAGCGAGCGTATGACTGCTCCAGACCACCGCGGCGAACCTACTGACACGAATCCCACCTCCTCCCTCCCTCTCTCACTCGCTACATACTGAATTGTATGGGGAAAGTACCGAATTACATGCTTTTTGCACTCGTGTTGCGCGGTTGTTGCAAGAAAACTAGCAGTCATAAAAGGATCGTTGTGGTGTAATTGGAAAGCTCTGTTTATGCCCTTTCAGGGATAGATACTTGTTTTACGCTCTGGGTCTTATTTAGGCATGAAAATTATCACGTAAACAGCCCTATTTTGGGTAAAAACACCCCGCTGGTGGCTACATATTATATACCGCCTAGGCCGCTCTTAAGGTGTTAAATCAGTGCCCTATCGTGTACCTCCCATTAAACTTTCGGCTCTACGAGCGGAATTAGGCTACATGTTGGAGAGGGGGCTGATAGAAAAAGGGGCGGTTAGGTGGACATCTCCCGTCACACTGCAGCCTAAACCATACGGCAAGGTCAGGTTCTGCATTGACTTCAGGCGGTTGAACGGCTTAACCCCCACCAATGCCTACCCTCTTCCCCACGTAGATGACAGTGTTGACAAGATCGGGTGTGCACGTTACCTGACCAAGGTGGATCATGTCAAATGCTACTGGCAGGTGCCGTTGTCTGAGCGGGCGAAGCTGGTGTGCGGATTTGTGGTGGATGGGAACACTTACCGTTGCAACGTTATGCCGTATGGGTTGAAGAATGCACCTGCAACCTTCCAATGCCTGATGAATGAGTTAGTGGCGGAGATCCCTAACTGCACCGTTTATCTAGATGATGTAATAATCTACGATGATGACTTTGAAAGCCATTGCGAGCACATCGGGGCATTGTTCAGGAGGCTGAGTGAGGTTCATTTGGTGGTCAATCTGGGCAAATGCGATTTTGTTCGGGCAACTGTGCAGTACTTACGGTTTGTGGTAGGGTTAGGCCAGGTGTGCCCCCCCCCCCCCCCAAACCAAGATACAGGCTATTAACCAGTTCACCAGGCCGACCACCAAAAGACAAATCATGAGGTTCTTGGGCATGATTGGGTATTATCGCAGATTCATCCGCGGATACTCCTCGGTGCTGGCTCCTCTGACTGACCTACTTGCAAAGACGAAAAAGTTTGGGTGGGCACCTGAGTGTGAGAAAGCATTCTCCCTGGTGAAGCATCTTTTGTGCACTCATCCCATACTCAGGGCCCCAGACTTCTCAAGACCTTTTTAGCTAGCGACAGATGCTAGCGGTGTAGGGGCTGGTGCCGTCTTGTTGCAAACAGACACAGAAGGTGTGGAACACCCAGTAAGTTTCTTTTCCAAGAAGTTCAACTCAGCACAAAAGAACTATTCAGTGGTAGAGAAAGAGATTCTGGCCATTGTGCTGGCGCTCAGGCACTTTGAGGTGTATGTTCCCGCTTTTGGCCCAGTCGTGGTGATCTACACTGACCACCACCCTTTGAAGTTTTTGAATCAATTCCACAACCGGAATATGAGGTTAACCAGATGGTCCTTAATGTTGCAGGAGTATAACCTAGACATTCGCCATAATTTATTGCCGGTTGTGACAACGTGATAGCTGTTTGTCTAGGGTGGAGGACCCAGAGTAGATCACCACAGGTGTGTTGGGTTGAGTGGAGAAAAAATTAGGCTTGCCCCTGTAGTGCAAAGCCGCCAAAAACACTATTAACCAAATATAAAAACCTCACATAAAAATTCTTTCTTTTTGATAGTATATAAGTGCAGTATGTTACAGCAAGAATCTTAGACATTCTGAGTTTTTGTCTTAGTAGGCTAGGCTTGGTGAAGCTTGCTCATTGAGCGTAATATTGTTAAGTGATACTATTATTTTGGGGAAGTGTTGTGTAGATTTTTTGTTATATAATGAAGTGTTTTATTTTTGTGATTGTGCCTTGTTTTCACAACTTGGGGGAGTAGCTGGGTGATGCGGGGTTTGTGGGCATTCTGTCTGGTCAGATGTGGCGTTTACCCGAGGTTAAAATGTCCCACATCTTGGGCGGGGTGTTACGCTGGCCAGCTTGCCATAATGTACTCTTACTCGCTAGCGCTCGCCAGGGCAGTGAAATGGGCTATAATAATCGTAGAACGATGTTCTTTCTTTCTTAGTATTCATGTTGTCACAGACAGATCAGAGTTTGTCTTCATTCTTGTCTGTGACACTTGGAAGTATTTTATATCATTGATAGAGTTATAAGATATGTAGTGTGAAGTTGCAAGGAGAGACAGATAAGGGAAGCAGCGAGGTGGTAGTGTGTGCGTGTGTATGTACGTGTGCATTCCTCGCTTGGGCAGTGCCACCCGCTCGTGATTGGCCGGCGGGCCTGGCGTGTCATATGACGCCTGCTCTTCATGACGTAGTTGTCTGTGATTGGAGGCCGCTGTCTTAGCTCGGTGGTGCGGGCTTCCTTCCCGCGTCTCTCCATAGAGCTTGGTATGTTGTGCTTGGTCCTAGACGTCCCTTGCAATCTGTCCCCAATCTAACCCTCTGTACTGCTGTTCCTCTCTCTGAACTTCTTTCCAATACTTCTTATCTTTATTCAATTACTCATCCCTTCTGGTTCTGCATACGACTTCCATAGTCGGCCAGTCGTATTACCAGCACCAGTTCTCACATATATGTTTTGCACTAGCTTTAGGGATTATTAGAGTCATAGTCACATGGAGTCATATTATTAGGTGCTTCTAATTATTGGGTTGTTCTTTGTTACTATTTAATGCTAGACAGTGGAGGGTATCTTTGGTCGTTGTCTGAGTTATGTATATGGCAAGTCAGAGCCTGTACGACTTCGACAGAGCTAGGTAGCCTGTAACCCTTGTGCATATTTTCCTTTGCGAGCTTAGCAGTATACAAGCGAAGGGCTTTTGCCTACTCTTGCTTGTATGCTTGCTACCTCATTTTGTTGACCTTTGAGGAGCGCCAGGGTAAGACCAGATACTTGAGATCTGGACTTACCAAGAGAGCCTCCTAGTCACTTAACGTAAGATAAGGGAAATCTGTTCAGGGGAGACAGTAGGCTACGAGCAAGTTGAGCTCTGCCTAAGCTCCATGTACCTTTTATGCCGCTGATAGACTTTATTAGTAAGAAATACAGCATTGTGTTTATTAACTTTAACTGCGTATGCTTTAGGAATTAGTCACGTATTATTTTAGCCTAGGTTGATGCATAGTGCACAACCCAGTATGGCTGTTACTTTGGCTAAGGAAGTACTGTTTTGAGTGGCTATTATTAGTGCTGTCACACAGTTGTTGCACTCCCTTGTTTTATATATATGTATCCTACTTGTTAGAGTATTTAAGATACACACTTTGGTGTCCTGCCCCTGCATTATTTCTGTTCTATATTCGACGAGCATCTTAGAGCATCAGACGTTTTCAGAAGATTCCATATTTGTTTGCTGTAGGACTAGACTTCCAGTGTTTTCATAGAGCATTGAAGAGTTTAGTGTGGAGTTCAGACTCACACTAAAGTTAACGTAAGCATATACTCCTTTATTAAATCTTGTTATAGTTTATTTAAGCATTGTTATTACTTGAGAGCATTTTATTAACGTAAGTACTCCTGTTGTGAGTAGGCTTCGCCGTCAACGGAAAGCCTTTGTAGAAGTGCACTAAACCCAGTTAAATGATACCCCGTTATCCAGTAGATTAACTCTGGAGGGTTTAAGTGTTTTGTTCACCGGCGTAATAGTTCGAGGGTTTGGAATTAGCGTACCGTTGTTGCAGATATAGCCTATCTTCTAGTCCAATATTAAGTGCCCTTGTTTATTTCGTAGTGCCGGTCGTAACAACCGGAACATTATTTAATGCACATTATATAAACTATATATACGGCATGGTACTATCCATTAAATAATGTTCCGGTTCATTTGTGAGACAACCTAATGCAAACAATGTTTATATTTATATTATATACAGATTATAATACCGGTAATTTGTCCTACGGTGCTGCAGTGGACTAATCAAGGATAATGATGAAAATTATCCACATTCACTTGTTTATGTAAAAACATACACATCTTAGCTTAGTGTTGCCTACGACACTCATTGGCTGAGAGGTCCTTTATACACCGAGTAAATTCGCTTAACTATAATGGTAATTAAACACAAAACAGACTAACTAATGGAATTGAAAGAAGCAGTTATGGTATTTCTTAATAACCTTGATCAGCGTCTCGAATATGTCCGTCATGGGTAGGTTTATATTATCTATATACAATTTATCCACAATGTCTTAGCCCATAAGTTTCTATCACAGTAACGCTAACGGAACAATACACACATCACAGTAACGCTAACGGAACAATACACACATAACCATTACCGTTACAACAAGAAACTAATTAGGGTATACGAAAGTACAAGATAATCAAGTAAATGCACTTACACTCGTATATGCATTACAGAAAGGGAAGAGAGATGACGTTGATGAAGATGTAATGAGAGGATAGGAAAAGAGGGGAGGATCAGGAAAGGGAGAAGGTGAGGGGTGAACCGTAGGAAGGTAGTGGGTAACATGGGGAAGAGAGAAAGGTATGTAAAGGAGACGGAAAGGGAGGATGGGCATGACAAAGAAAAGAAGGGGATTGCAGAATGGAAGAGAGATGAGAGGACAATGGGGAAAGGGATAATTATGCGAAACGAGCTTACGGGGACCTTGGTATTATCACAGTAATTAAAGAGATACTTATAAACAGTACAGATGATCTTTAACAGTCATATTTATTTTTGTCTTATACTTACTCTCAAATACTTCCAAACAACATAGGGAACAGGGAGAGCCTAATCGCCTACCGTAGTAAAATACCCATTAATACAAATTGTTGCGAAAAACCTTTGTGTCAGCCTTGTAAGCTGTGATACTTATAAATTACTGATAATGATGAACATACATATACTATCCTAAACCGTCTTCCTGCAATGGAATAAGGGTTCTGTCGTGTCTTCAGTTCTCTTCCTAATATTCATTATTGATCTTCTCATCTGTACCGGTACCTCTAGTCTTATCCACTCCTATGCGGACGACTCTACCTTACACTACTCAACTAGTTTCCCACAACAACCCCCCATGCAATCACTCCATTCTCCAAAAACTAACGTGATGAGGTCATAGCACGCCTTTCTTCTGATCTTTCAACTATTTTCCGACCGACGATGTGATCGGATGGGATGTAGAGTTTATTGCCCACCCTTTCCAGATTTGCAAATAGGTTGGCAGGGATCCATTCGGGTACATGCCATATGGCAATTCAGTTGCAGATACACGACAGACAGTCGCATCATAAATGTCAATCACCTCTCAGCATTGTCGAAATTGAAAGCAAAAATGTCTTTCCGGACTCAGAAAATAATTTCCCTTCAACTTTCTCTTCGCCAACAGCCATACCACGTTGAATGCAACGCTTCTCGTCCGATCAGAGAAGTTAAGGGGCTTTCCCACAAGCCCGATTTTGGTCGACGACAAGACCCGATATCCCCTATTCAGCCATTGTCTCATCATTTTGTGTAAAATTCTTGCATGATCGTCTGATGTACCCAATTGGTTGTGGAGTTCTGGTGAGTCTTGAAGTGGGTTGTGATAGTCGT